>LR738715.1:5463763-5475895 GCA_902687465.1 Secale cereale | reverse complement strand
CCCCCTGGCCCCCTATATATATGTGGGGGGGAGAGGGCAGCCGCACCCTTGCTCCTGGCGCCTCTCCCCCTCCCGTCACACCTCCATACTCCCTCCGCAGGGCGCCGGCGAAGCCCTGCAGGAATCTCCACTGCATCCACCACCACGCCGTCGTGCTGCTGGATCTCCGACGACCTCTCCTCCCCCCTTGCTGGATCAAGAAGGAGGTGACGTTGCTGTACCGGACGTGTGTTGAACGCGGAGGTGCCGTCCGTTCGGCGCTAGATCATCGGTGACGAAGAACGCGAGTAGTACGACTACTACATCCACGCTTCTTCGAAAGCTTCCGCACGCGATCTACATAACGGTATGTAGATGCACTCTTATTTGCTCGTTGCTAGATGTCTCCTTAGTTGGATCTTGGTGAAAGCGTAGAAATTTTTTGAATTCTGCTACGTTCCCCAACAGTGGCATCTGAGCTAGGTCTTATGCGTAGCATCTTGCACGAGTAGAACACAAAACAGTTGTGGGCGTTTGAGTTTGTTCAACTTTCTTGCCGTTACTATTCAATCTTGATTCGGCGGTATTGTGGGATGAAGCGGCCCGGACCGACTTTACACGTACGCTTACGTGAGACTGGTTCCACCGACAGACATGCACTAGATGCATAAGGTGGCTGGCGGGTGTCTGTCTCTCCTACTTTAGTCGAATCGGATTCGATGAACAGGGTCCTTATGAAGGGTAAATAGAAATTGAAAAATCACGTTGTGGTTTTGGCGTAGGTAAGAAACGTTCTTGCTAGAAAACCTATAGAAGCCACGTAAAACTTGCAACAACAATTAGAGGACGTCTAACTTGTTTTTGCAGCATGTGCTATGTGACGTGGTATGGCCAAAAGAAGATGTGATGAATGATATATGTGATGTATGAGATTGATCGTGTTCTTGTAATAGGGAATCACGACTTGCATGTCGATGAACTTGACAACCGGCAGGAGCCATAGGAGTTGTCTTAATTATTGTATGACCTGCGTGTCACTGAATAAACGCCATGTAATTACTTTACTTTATTGCTAAACGTTAGCCATAGTAGTAGAAGTAATAGTTGGCGTGACGACTTCTTCGAGACATGATGATGAAGATCATGATGATGGAGATCATGGTGTCGAGCCGGTGACAAGATGATCATGGTGCCCCGAAGATGGAGATCGAAGGAGCAAGATGATATTGGCCATATCATGTCACTTTAATTGATTGCATGTGATGTTTATCATGTTTATGCATCTTGTTTACTTAAGAACGATGGCAGTAAATAAGATGATCTCTCACTAAAATTTCAAGAATTGTGTTCCCCCTAACTGTGCACCATTGCTAAGGATCGTTGTTCCGAAGCACCACGTGATGATCGGGTGTGATAGGTTCTAACGTTCGCATACAACGGGTGTAAGCCAGATTACACAAGCAATACACTTAGGGTTTACTTGACGAGCCTAGCATGTACATACATGGCCTCAGAACACGGAAGACCGAAAGGTCGAACACGAGTCGTATAGAAGATACGATCAACATGAAGATGTTCACCGTTGATGACTAGTCCGTCTCACGTGATGATCGGACACAGGCTAGTCGATTCGGATCGTGTATCACTTAGATGACTAGAGAGATGTCATTCTGAGTGGGAGTTCTTTAAAATTTGATTAAGATGAACTTAATTATCATGAACTTAGTCTAAATTCTTTACAATATCTCTTGTAGATCAAATGGCCCATGCTCAAGTTTCCCTCAACTTCAACGCGTTCCTAGAGAAAACCAAGCTAAAAGACGATGGTAGCAACTATACGGATTGGGTCCGTAACCTGAGGATTATCCTCATAGCTGCCAAGAGATCATATGTCCTTGAAGCACCGCTAGGTGATGCACCCGTTCTCCCGGCGACCCAAGACGTTATGAACGCCTCGCAGTCGCGTTGTGATGATTACTCCCTGGTTCAGTGCGGCATGCTTTACAGTTTAGAATCGGGGCTCCAAAAGCGTTTTGAGCACCACGGGGCATATGAGATGTTCCAAGAGCTGAAAATGGTTTTCCAAGCTCATGCCCGAGTCGAGAGATATGACGTCTCCGACGCATTCTACAGCTGTAAGATGGAGGAAAACAGTTCTGTCAGTGAGCACATCCTCAAGATTTCTGGATTGCACAACCGCTTGTCTCAGCTGGGAATGAATCTCCCAGATGAAGCGGTCGTTGACAGAATCCTCCAGTCGCTCCCACCTAGCTTCAAGAGCTTCGTGTTAAACTTCAATATGCAGGGGATGGAGAGGTCCATTCCCGAGGTGTATTCAATGCTGAAATCAGCGGAGGTGGATATCAAGAAAGAACATCAAGTGTTGATGGTCAATAAAACCACTAAGTTCAAGAAAGGCAAGGGTAAGAAGAACTTCAAGAAGGACGGCAAAGGAGTTGCCGCGCCCGGTAAGCCAGTTGCCGGGAAGAAGCCAAAGAATGGACCCAAGCCTGAAACTGAGTGTTTTCATTGCAAGGGAACGGGGCACTGGAAGCGGAACTGCCCCAAATATTTAGCAGACAAGAAGGCCGGCAACGTCAAAGGTATATTTGATATACTTGTTATTGATGTGTACCTTACCAGCGCTCGTAGTAGCTCCTGGGTATTTGATACCGATGCAGTTGCTCACATTTGTAACTCAAAACAGGAGCTGCGGAATAAGCGGAGACTGGCGAAGGATGAGGTGATGATGCGCGTCGGGAATGGTTCCAAGGTCGATGTGATCGCCGTCGGCACGCTGCCTCTACATCTACCCTCGGGATTAGTTTTAAACCTTAATAATTGTTATTTAGTACCAGCTTTGAGCATGAACATTGTATCTGGATCTCGTCTTATGCGAGATGGCTACTCTTTCAAATCGGAGAATAATGGTTGTTCTATTTATTTGAGAGATATGTTTTATGTTCATGCCCCGCTGGTCAATGGTTTATTTTTGATGAATCTCGAACGTGATGATACACATATTCATAGTGTAGATGCCAAAAGATGTAAAGTTGATAATAATAGTCCCACATACTTGTGGCATTGCCGCCTTGGTCATATTGGTGTCAAATGTATGAAGAAGCTCCATTCAGATGGACTTCTAGAGTCTCTTGATTATGAATCATTTGACACGTGTGAACCATGCCTCTTGGGCAAGATGACCAAGACTCTGTTCTCCGGAACAATGGAGCGAGCAACCAACTTGTTGGAAATCATACATACCGATGTGTGCGGTCCAATTAGTGTTGAGGCTCGCGAAGGCTATCGTTATGTTCTCACCCTCACAGATGACTTGAGTAGATATGGGTATATCTATTTGATGAAACATAAGTCTGAGACCTTTGAAAAGTTCAAGGAATTTCAGAATGAGGTTGAGAATCAACGTGACAGAAAAATAAAGTTCTTGCGATCAGATCGTGGGGGTAAATATTTAAGTC
Organism: Secale cereale; assembly: GCA_902687465.1. NCBI lineage: Eukaryota > Viridiplantae > Streptophyta > Magnoliopsida > Poales > Poaceae > Secale > Secale cereale. Next base: position 5,472,437 of record LR738715.1, on the reverse strand, counting down.
ATGAATTTGGCACGCACCTAAGGAAATGTGGAATTGTTTCACAACTGACACCGCCCGGAACACCTCAACGTAACGGTGTGTCCGAACATCGAAATCGTACTCTGTTGGACATGGTGCGATCTATGATGTCCCTCACCGATTTACCGCTATCTTTTTGGGGTTATGCTTTAGAGACTGCCGCATTCACTTCAAATAGGGCTCCGTCGAAATCCGTTGAGACGACTCCGTATGAACTTTGGTTTGGCAAGAAACCGAAGCTGTCGTTTCTAAAAGTTTGGGGTTGCGATGCTTATGTCAAGAAACTTCAACCTGAAAAGCTCGAACCCAAATCGGAAAAATGCGTCTTCATAGGATACCCAAAGGAAACGATTGGGTACACCTTCTACCACAGATCCGAAGGCAAAGTCTTTGTTGCCAAGAATGGATGCTTTCTGGAGAAAGAGTTTCTCTCGAAAGAAGTGAGTGGGAGGAAAGTAGAACTTGATGAGGTGACAGTCACCCCTCCTGAACCTGAGAGTGGCGCAGCGCAGGAAATTGTTCCTGAGGTGCCCGCACCGACAAGGGAGGAAGTTGATGATAATGATCATGAAGAAACAGATCAAGTTACTACTGAACTTCGAAGGTCCACAAGGGCACGTTCCGCACCAGAGTGGTACGGCAACCCTGTCCTGGAAATCATGTTGTTAGACAACGGTGAACCTTCGAACTATGAAGAAGCGATGGCGGGCCCGGATTCCAATAAATGGCTTGGAGCCATGAAATCCGAGATAGAATCCATGTATGGAAACAAAGTATGGACTTTGGTGGACTTGCCTGATGACAGGCACGCCATACAAAACAAATGGATATTTAAGAAGAAGACAGACACGGATGGTAATGTGACCATCTATAAGGCTCGGCTTGTCGCTAAGGGTTATCGACAAGTTCAAGGGATTGACTACGACGAGACTTTCTCTCCCGTAGCGATGCTGAAGTCAGTCAGAATCATGTTAGCTATTGCCGCATTCTATGATTATGAGATATGGCAAATGGACGTCAAAACAGCATTCCTTAATGGCTTCCTCAAGGAAGAGTTGTATATGATGCAGCCGGAAGGTTTTGTTGATCCAGAGAACGCTAACAAGGTATGCAAGCTCCAGCGCTCGATTTACAGGCTGGTGCAAGCATCTCGGAGTTGGAATATTCGCTTTAATGATGTGATCAAAGCGTTTGGCTTTATACAGACTTATGGAGAAGCCTGTATTTACAAGAAAGTGAGTGGGAGCTCTGTGGCATTTCTCATATTATATGTGGATGACATATTACTGATGGGAAATGATATAGAATTCTTGGAAAATGTAAAGGCCTACTTGAATAAGAGTTTTTCAATGAAGGACCTTGGAGAAGCTGCTTACATATTAGGCATCAAAATCTATAGAGATAGATCAAGACGCCTCATTGGTCTTTCACAAAGCACATACCTTGACAAGATATTGAAAAAGTTCAATATGGATCAGTCCAAGAAGGGGTTCTTGCCTGTTTTGCAAGGTATGAGATTGAGCAAGGCTCAGTCGCCGACCACGGCAGAAGATAGAGAAAAGATGAGTGTCATTCCCTATGCCTCGGCCATAGGTTCTATCATGTATGCCATGCTGTGTACCAGACCTGATGTGAACCTTGCCATAAGTTTGGTAGGGAGGTACCAAAGTGATCCCGGTATGGAACACTGGACAGCGGTCAAGAACATCCTGAAGTACCTGAAAAGGACTAAGGATATGTTTCTCGTTTATGGAGGTGACGAAGAGCTCGTCGTAAAGGGTTACGTCGATGCTAGCTTCGACACAGACCTGGATGACTCTAAGTCACAAACCGGATACGTGTATATTTTGAATGGAGGAGCAGTCAGCTGGTGCAGTTGCAAGCAAAGCGTCGTGGCAGCATCTACATGTGTGAAGCGGAGTACATAGCTGCTTCCGAAGCAGCGCAGGAAGGAGTCTGGATGAAGGAGTTCATCACCGACCTTGGAGTCATTCCAAGCGCGTCAAGTCCGATGACTCTCTTCTGTGACAACACTGGTGCTATTGCCATTACCAAAGAGCCCAGGTTTCACAAGAAGACCAAGCACATCAAGCGCCGTTTCAACTCCATCCGGAATTATGTTCAAGATGGAGACATAGATTTTGTAAAGTACATACGGATCTGAATGTTGCAGACCCGTTGACTAAACCCCTTCCACGGGCAAAACATGATCAACACCAGAACTCTATGGGTGTTCGATTCATCACAATGTAACTAGATTATTGACTCTAGTGCAAGTGGGAGACTGTTGGAAATATGCCCTAGAGGCAATAATAAAAGTATTATTATTATATTTCCTTGTTCATGATAATCGTCTGTTATTCATGCTTGAATTGTATTGTACGGAAACAGCGATACATGTGTGAATATATAGACCACAATTGAGTCCATGGCAATCCTCTAGTTGCCAGCTCGTTGATCAGATGGTCACGGTTTCCTGATCATGGACATGGGATGTCAGTGATAACGGGATCACATCATTAGGAGAATGATGTGATGGACAAGACCCAATCCTGAGCATAGCACGAGATCGTATAGTTCGTAATGCATAAGCTTTCGGTGTCAAGTATTTATTCCTTAGACCATGAGGTTGTACAACTCCCGGATGCCGTAGGAATACTTTGGGTGTGCCAAACGTCACAACATAACTGGGTGGCTATAAAGGTACGCATCGGGTATCACCGAAGGTGTCTGTTGGGTTGGTACGAACCGATACTGGGATGTTGTCACTCTGTATGACGGAGAAGTACCTCTGGGCCCACTCGGTAATACATCATCATAATGAGCTCAAAATGACTAAGGAGTTAGTCACGGGATGATGGATTACGGATCGAGTAAAGAGACTTGCCGTGACGAGATTGAACAAGGTATCGGGAATACCGACGATCGAATCTCGGGCAAGTACCGTACCGATGGACAAAGGGAATAACTACGGGATTGAGTGAATCCTTGACACGGTGGTTCATCCAATGAAGATCATCGAGGAACACGTGGGAACCAACATGGGTATCCAGATCCCGCTGTTGGTTATTGACCGGAGAGTCGTCTCGGTCATGTCTACGTGTCTCCCGAACCCGTAGGGTCTACACACTTAAGATTCGGTAACGCTAGGGTCGTAGAGATACATGCACGTGGAAACCCGAAAGTTGTTCGGAGTCCCGGATGAGATCCCGGACGTCACGAGGAGTTCCGGAATGGTCCGGAGGTAAAGAATGATATATAGGAAGTCCAGTTTCGGCCATCGGGTGATCTCCGGGGGTCACTGGGAGTGTCCCGGGACCACCGGAGGGGCCCCGGGGGTCCACCGGGTGGGGCCACCCATCCCGGTGGGGCCCCTAGGCCGCAAGGGGGAACTGGCCAGCCCTAATGGGCTGGCGCACCACATGGGCCCTCCTCCCCATGCGCCTAGGGTTGAAACCCTAGGGGGAAGGGGGCGCCACCTTGCCTTGGGGGGCAAGGATTCCCCCCTGGCCGCCGCCCCACCCTGCAGATCCCATCTGCACGGCCGGCGCACCCCCCCTAGCCCCCTATATATATGTGGGGGGAGAGGGCAGCCGCACCCTTGCTCCTGGCGCCTCTCCCCCTCCCGTCACACCTCCATACTCCCTCCGCAGGGCGCCGGCGAAGCCCTGCAGGAATCTCCACTGCATCCACCACCACGCCGTCGTGCTGCTGGATCTCCGACGACCTCTCCTCCCCCCTTGATGGATCAAGAAGGAGGTGACGTTGATGTGCCGGACGTGTGTTGAACGCGGAGGTGCCGTCCGTTCGGCGCTAGATCATCGGTGACGAAGAACGCGAGTAGTACGACTACTTCATCCACGCTTCTTCGAAAGCTTCCGCACGCGATCTACATAACGGTATGTAGATGCACTCTTATTTGCTCGTTGCTAGATGTCTCCTTAGTTGGATCTTGGTGAAAGCGTAGAATTTTTTTGAATTCTGCTACGTTCCCCAACATATCTTTGCCAAGGGAAATTTGTCGCTACGCTACATCTCAACCTACCACTTGGGGTAACCAACGAGGGGCGAGAAGCCATCACTGTGTTGCATCACCCTTTCCTCTTCGAGGGAATACAACGCAAGCTCGAGAAGTAGCAGCTATCACGGCTATTACACATATTACATCCACTGGGCATCAAAGTTCGCCACCAGTGCAAATATAGGGAACAAAGCAGCATATAAACGCCGCAGCAAAACAAGTCCAGAACTGAAACCACTTCAGAAGAGCTCAAGAAACAATATCCTGGGTACCCATGCATAATTCTGGCAAGATGCTTAGCAAGCTTATTAACTTTCTCACGTTTGGCGCTTTAATCCTCCAGCACTTGCTGTTGCACCAGAAAGTATGCATCTGAATTCTGCACGGACTTCCTCAGTCCTTCGGCTTCCTGTCGCATAACATCTGATCGATGTCTTTCAACTTGAAGTTGAGACTCAAGAAGCCGAACTGATTCAGGCAGCGAGTTCGAAGAGCTGGTGCCAGCAGTAGTAGCCAGTAACTCGAACACTACATCAAGACAGGACTTTGGGGTTGTCTCAGTGTCTTCAATATAGTTTTTACCAGCTTTCTTGGAGACCAACAGGGATGTCTCACTATCTTGAACCTTATCTGCATTACTTCATGTACCATTGCATAACGGGGTACTCTTCTCCAATATTTTATCCGCATTCTAAAAGAGAAACAAACAAACACATCACAGGTTTACAATGTAGTATATGAAACTCATTTTGGTAAACCAGTTCAGTAGTAAGGTGGACAGGATAACAGCATGAAACAAACATATATCTATGTAGTATGGTCACTGTATGGTCTATATCATTCTAGTTTATGTTGCCAAATCAAGATAGATACAGTTCGAATCATATCTATTTAAGACAAAGCAGCTTAGACAGAATATAAGTGTGGGAAACTACACAACAATAACAACACTTGTAAGGTGCATGGCATGAGAATATAACTGTTTATTCAATTGAAACTGAAATCAACATAGAGCAAGTTACAACAGCAAACACATTAAAGAAACAAGTTTAAAACATACCTGTTGAGCCATTGGAGTTTCAATTGCATCCTTCAAATTTCAAATTAGTTGGTATGAGTAAATACAGTGATGCAAGAGCAAAGTAGTATGAACCATAGCTACGGAACCTGACCTGAGAACAATTCTTCTTCTGCTTTAAGCGTTGACTTGGGGTTTGGAGTGGTGGTCCTCGTGCTTTGGGCACTGTAGTTGCCTTACTAACTGCTCGTGTTTGGGTGCTCTGTGGTGGAGACGGTGCTGTGTCAACGGGAACCGGGTTACTATCTGTTGGGGTTGGGGTTAGAAGGGGTGTAGCTGGTTCTCTGTCCAACTGGGTAGGGGTACAATCTGCGTGAGTCTGGGTTATGTGTGGTGGGGCTGGTTCTTGGGCAAGTACAACTATGGTTCTATCTCCATCGACAGGTAGCACGATCTTTTCTGAAGACCGTGTTTTTACTCCCACAGATACTGCCATCACCCCCTCCAATTGAAATGGCTGATAAACAAGAAAAGTAATTGACTGTACAGATACTGTAAGATAGACAGGTGCAATGGATAGTAGGGAAGAAAACAGGGCATGAAATAATTCACATTTATGTTGTCTAACCAAACAGAATAGCATGACATAGTTTCACATATATGATGGCTAATTAAACAGGATAGCATGACACAATTTCACATGTATGATGGCTAACTAAACAGGATAGAATGACATACTTCAAAATATGATGACTATGTAAACAGGATGACATGATATAAATATACGATGTGTCTATTAAAGTGGTTGGCATGCCATAAATCACAAACATGTCGTCGATGGAAACATGATGGCATGATATAACTATACGATGTGTCTATTAAAGTGGTTGGCATGCCATAAATCACAAACATGCCGTCGATGGAAACATGATGGCATGATATAATTCATGGATAGAATGACATAATTCAAAATATGATGACTATGTGAACATGATGAGATGATATAACTATATTATGTCTTTAGAAAATGGGTTGGCATGCCATAATTCAGATACATGCTGTCTATGTAAACATCATGGCATGATATAATTCAAATATATGATTTATATACTAAGGAAGTAAGCAGAGGGCAATCGCATATATGATGTGTCAACTAAGGAGATGGCATTCAATATCATGTATATGATGTAAAAACTAAGCATTGCAATACAACATATGCATGATATGAGTAATATAACCCTGCCAAGTTTGAGCATACACCTCGGGGGGATAATAGGACTGGTCATCTGCCTCTGAATCCTCCTCTGAAGAGCTATATGTAACCAGCAAGATATATGCTTCATCAGGTAGCATTGTCTGCTCTGAAGACCTTGTTTTCACTCCAGATTTATCCATCACCAATTCAAATGGCTGATGCACAGGAAGAGCAGTTGAATATACAAACATTGTCGACAAAAGCAATGAGAAATACAAAAAAAGGACAGCATGATATAATTCACATATATGACGCTTGGCTAAACAGCATGGCATTGCATAATTCACATATATAATGCCTTGCAACAAGATAGCATTGCATAATTCACATATATAATGTCTTGCAAAAAGATGGCATTGCATAATTCACATATATGGTAATTAGACACTAAACAGGTGGCATTCACACAAATCATGTCTAAACTAAGCAAATGACATAGCAATGCAAGATACCATACACACGATATGAGCAACATAACCCTGCCAAGTTAGAGCATGCACCTCGGGGGGGAGAATAGGACTGGTCATCTGTCTCTGAATCCTCTTCTGAGGAGTTATCTTCCTCTTGATTACGATCCGAAATGGGTGGAGGGGGGCTGCCTTTGCTCCCACCATGGAGCGACGTCTGCATGAAATTTTATTGCCACGCAAGGCTCGTCTCTTTTGATCTACATGTTCAGTTCCATTGTGTACAATAACTGACATGCATAGGAATAAAACATAGTGAGATTATGTAAGGAGTGCATGCACAAATCTAGAGTGAAGGTAGCAAACTGTGGATAGACCCAAAACCAATGATAGCAGGCAGATAATAGCTTTAGTTAAAAAATATAGATATGGCTCCTTTAATGTTTGTTTGCACCCAACATGAAACTCATAGTAGACACCCGAGATTAACCAGATAGTAGACAAATAATACTGATTGCTGGCCCAATATGTACCCCACAACCATTTAAAAACTCAAGTTTCAACATAAGTTTGGACCTGAGTTAGAGTCTAATAGGTGAACACGACGATAAAGTAGCATGTCATCATATTAAGCAATGCATAACGTAAGCAGGCACGGAAGAGTGCGACCTCTCTTGCGGACCCATGTAGTCCTCAAGGTCATCTACTCAGTTGATGGTGGTAATGTAGTTGTCGTGGCTGCCGGCGGCGGGGAAGAAGATCTGAGGCGGCGAAAGACAGTCTAGAGAGCGGATCCCAGCTGTGGTGAACCATTCCATCGTTGGAGCAGCTGAGCTGGGGTGGAACACAGCACCGCAGGAGCAGGACAAACCACACAAGGTTTTCTTTGACACATATCTGTAACAGAAGTAATTGTGTAAGGGCTTGTTTGAATTTGAGGATTCTAACAATGCAGGGATAGGAAATAGACGGGAATAGGATAGGAATGCACGTGCAAAACAGAGAATTTAAAAACACAGGATTTCTGCCAATCTGGGTGTTTGGTTCACAAGAATTGGAAGATCACAGGATGCAAAGAAGCATGGTGATATTAAGTCAAACCACAAGAAGTGTACAACCTCTTTGGCGAAGCCATGTCGATCTCAGCGTGATTGGGTTGGCCGGTGAGGATGCTCCAGCTAACTTGGCTGTCGGAGGAGGGGAAGAAGATCTTAGGCGTCTGGAGATGGAGCCCGAGGTACTGCTCCGCTGTGATGGAGGGTTTCGTCGTTGGAGCCGCTCCGGTGAGTTGTACGACGCCGAGGTTGGAGCAGGACAAGGGAGACAACGTTAACCTGAGTGGAATTCTAATAGCATCTCCAATAGATGACGTAAAATACATAACCACAAAGTGCTAGATGTATACCTCAGCCGCTCATCTCTGAACTTAACTATCGAAACTGAATTTAACTGTCGAAACTAAACTTAACTGTCGAAACTGAATTTAACTGTCGAAACTGAACTTAACTGTTGAAACTGAATTTTACTATCGAAACTGAATTTTACTGTCGAAACTGAACGCACTAGAGGTGAGGCTACATGTGAGTCGACTGACTTTTTCATCTCTGGTCAGTCGATTTTGCAGCCGTTTGATACGAAATCAAGGGCCTGCAGTTCATCTTCAACCTCCACCCCCCTGAGCCGCCAGCCACCACCGGCCAAACAGCCGCCCCCCGCCGCCCGTGGCTGATGGTGCGCTGCCCCGCCCGCCCCGAAAACACTCCCCACCGTCGGTCCGCCGGCGCCCCGGCCATCCCTGTAGGCTCCCCCGTGCCGAGCTTTTTCTTCGGCGATCCCCACGCCACCGCCCCACCACCACCGGTGACCACCGCCCCCACCCTGAACCCTAAGATAGATAGTTGGGTACCTCTCCGGCGAGCCCCCCTCCCCGCTGCGGCTAGTTCTTCCTTAACTCC
>LR738715.1:5439530-5463336 GCA_902687465.1 Secale cereale | reverse complement strand
TGACCCAAAAGTCGATTCAGTCCACTGAAGTGTAGCTAAATCGGAGCAGCATCGCAAGCAAGAGCAAGAGCGAGAGCAGCAGCCCGAGCAAGAGCAAGAGCAAGAGCAGACCAGGCAGGGGATCGAGAGCAAGAGCAGAGCAGCAGCGCGAGGGAGAGCTAAAGCAGCAGCAGCTCCTACTGATGTGGACGTCGCCGCAGAGGGAGCGACGCCGTGGAAGAAGTGGCCGGCGACGCCGCCGTGGATGGAGCCGCGTCGTGTCGGCTCTGGACCGAGCGCCGGCAGCACCATGAGATCGAATCAAGAAGAAAACACGGCGATTAATGTACAACCTCTTTGGTGGCGCCGATTAGGCCGCAGCTTCATCCAAGGAAACGGTGATGATGATGCTCTTCCGGTGGTGCAGGTGAAGACGGCGGTGTGGGAATGGAGGTGGCGCGAAAGACGAGGGGAACGCCGGGGTGATGACCCACAAGTGTAGGGGATCTATCATAGTCCTTTCGATAAGTAATAGTGTTGAACCCAACGAGGAGCAGAAGGAAATGATAGGCAGTTTTCAGTAAGGTATTTTTTGCAAGCACTGCATTTTATAAAAAACAGATAGTTTTGTGATAAGATAATTGGTAGCAAGTGACAAAAGGTAAAAGTAAATAAGGTGCAGCAAGGTGGCCCAATCCTTTTTGTAGCAAAGGACAAGACTGGACCAACTCTTATATAAAGGAAAGCGCTCCCGAGGACACATGGGGATTATCGTCAAGCTAGTTTTCATCACGATCATCTGATTCACGTTTGGTACTTTGATAATTTGGTATGTGGGTGGACCGGTGCTTGGGTGCTGTCCTTACTTGGACAAGCCTCCCACTTATGATTAACCTCTAATGCAAGCATCCGCAACTACAAAAGAAGTATTAAGGTAAACCTAACCATAGCCTGAAACATATGGATCCAAATCAGCCCCTTACGAAGCAACACATAAACTAGGGTTTAAGCTTCTGTCACTCTAGCAACCCATCATCTATTTATTACTTCCCAATGCCTTCCTCTAGGCCCAAATAATGGTGAAGTGTCATGTATTCGACGTTCACATGACACCACTAGAGGAGAGACAACATACTTCTCATCAAAATATCGAACGAAGACCAAATTCACATGACTACTAATAGCAAGACTTCTCCCATGTCCTCAGGAACAAAAGTAACTACTCACAAGACATAATATGGTTCATGATCAGACGGGTATTAATATGCATAATGGATCTGAACATATGATCTTCCACCAAATAAACCAACTAGCATCAACTACAATGAGTAATCAACACTATTAGCAACCCACGGGTACCAATCTAAGGTTTAGGTACAAAAATTTGATACAAGAGATGAACCAAGGTTTGAGAGGAGATGGTGCTGGTGAAGATGTTGATGAAGATATCCCTCCCCGAGATGGGAGAGTTGTTGGTGATGACGGCGGTGACGATTTCCCCCTCCCGGGGGGAAGTATCCCCGGCAGAACAGCTCTGCCGGAGCCCTAGATTGGTTTCCGCCTCGGTTCCGCCTCAAGACGGCGGCGTCTTGTCCCGAAAGCCTCCTTATGATTTTTTTTCCAGGTCAAAACACCTCATATAGGAGAAGATGGGCATCGGGGGGCCGTAGGTGGGCCCACGAGACAGGGGGCGCGCCCTGAGAGGGGGGCGCCCCCCACCCTCGTGGACAGCAGGTGGCCCCCCTCGTAAACTTCTTTCGCCAGATATTTTTTATATTTTCTGAAATGGAGTTCTGTGGAGTTTCGGGGCTTTTGGAGTTGTGCAGAATAGGTTTCCAGAGTTTGCTCCTTTTCCAGCCCAGAATTCCAGCTGTCGGCATTCTCCCTCTTCATGTAAACCTTGTAAAATAAGAGAGAAAGGGCATAAGTATTGTGACAAAACATGTCATAACAGCCCATAATGCAATAAATATCAACATATAAGCATGATGCAAAATGCAAGTATCAACTCCCCCAAGCTTAGACCTCGCTTGTCCTCAAGAGAAAGCCGATATCGAAAAATATGTCCACATGTTTAGAGATAGAGGTGTCGATAAAAACAAAATACGGACATTAGGGCATCATGATCATTCTCATAACAGCAACATATATATAGTCATATGATTCTTATGCTAAAGTAACAATTCATTCACCATATCAAGTATGAATCATAAACTTCATTGAAAACTAACAAACTTTGATCTCGGTCATTGAAGCAATTGCAATTTATCGTAACATCGGAAAGAGTCAATATAAGAGCTTTTCAGCAAGCCTACATACTCAACTATCATATAGTCTTTCACAATTGCTCACACTCACGCAATACTTATGGTTATGGAGTTTTAATCGGACACAGAGGAAGATAGGGCCTTATGGTGTTGCCCCCAACCTTTTACCTCAAGGGCAATGTCAACAGTAATAGATCATGGAAACTTACATCCAAGTGGGTATATATGTCAGGATCTTTCCAACAGAATGTGCTTGCCAAAGGATAAAATGAAAAAAAAGGAAAGGTGAACTTCACCTTGACACTCATAAGGCAAGAATAATAGATAGGCCCTTCGCAGAGGGAAGTAGAGGTTGTCATGTGTTTTTATGATTGGATGCACAAAGTCTTAGCATAGAAGAACGTCACTTTATATTGCCACTTGTGATAAGGACCTTTATTATGCAATCCGTCGCTTTTATTACTTCCATATCACAAGATCGTATAAAGCTAATGTCCTCCACATCAATAAATCATACATATTTGAGCGAGTTTGCAACATGACAACTTACTTGGAAGGATCTTTCTCAATCCATAGGTAGGTATGGTGGACTCTCATGGCAAACTGGGTTTAAGGATATATGGAAGCACAAGTAGTATCTCTACTTAGTGCGAGGAATTTTGGCTAGCATGAGGGGGAAAGGCAAGCTCAATATGTTGGATGATCCATGACAATATAGTTTATTTCGGATATAAGAAGACATAACCCATTATGTTGTCTTCAATTGTCCAGCATCAACTATTTAGCATATCATATTTTAATGAGTGCTCACAATCATAAAAGATGTCCAAGATAGTATATTTGTATGTGAAGCCTCTCTTCTTTTGTTACTTCCTATTAATTGCAACGATGACCAAAACTTTGTTTGTCAACTCTCAACAACTTTTATTTATCATACTCTTATATGTGAAGTCATTACTTCCCATAAGATCGATATGATCTCTTGGATACTTTTTATATTTTCTTTCTTTTTATCATGACCAAAGTGAGGAAATCAAGCCCTTGACTCAACGCTAATCTTTATTATATAGTTCACGGACTCGATTACAAAGGGCAAAGATCATAAGGCAAAAGCTCACAACTAGATCATACTAACTTTATTCTACTAGACCAAGATACTACCAAAAGGATCGAACTAAGAAAAACTGTAAAGATAGGAGTGAGGGTGATACGATACCGGAGTCACTCCCCCAAGCTTGGCAGTTTTCAAGGGGAGTGCCCATACCCATATGATTATGTCTCCTTCTTCGGGGGTGGTGAGGTAGGAGTTGTTGATGATGGCTTCTTCCTCAGCTTGCGCTTAAGGACAGAATTTTGGTCCTTTAGATCATTGATCTCTTGCTCGAGATTTAATATTTTCTTGCATAGTGTCTGCTTGTTTTCCTGCAAGAGGTTAAAAGGGATAAATTCGATCTTAGGTTTCTTTACTCTGTCGGGGAGGCTTGACTTTTTGAACTCCACATGCATGTCCCCCGGTTGAGGTAGTGGGGCTTCGTCTTCATCTGAGCTGGTCCAATCCTTCCCCTTGGGATCATGGTCCTCTTCTTCCTCCGTGGTCCAGCCATAATGCTCCCAGTCCCCATAGACCTTAGGGTCAGCAAGGGAATCAGCCACATAGCTTTCTCCCTCCGAATCCTGGGACGACATGTTGCTTTATCTACGACAGAAACAACTCGAAACGAAAACAGAGGATTTTTGCGTGATACAGAGGTCAAAACCTTCGGGAGTATATATAATGAATTTTTACCGACCAAAAGGAGTAACCCACAAGAAAACGGAGTCCGGGAGGCACATGAGCTGCCCACGAGGCAGGGGGCGCGCCCAGGGAAGGGGGCGCGCCCTCCACCCTCGTGGACGGCTCGTGTCTCTTCCGGAATGCGGCTTATTTTTCTATTTTTCTAAATATTCCAAAACGGAGAAAAATTGCCTTTAGAACTGTTTTGGAGTCGGTTTACTTACCGTACCACATACCTCTTCCTTTTCGGAGTCTGGATCGTTCTGGAAAGTGTCCCTTATGTATTCCTCCGGGGTTACGGTTTCAATAACATTGGTTTCAACATTTATAGGATTACCTGAGATATAATGTTTGATTCTTTGACCGTTCACCACCTTCGGATTTGTGCCTTCGAAGTTGTTGATTTTTATGGCACCGGAACGATAGACCTCCTCGATAACGTAAGGCCCTTCCCACTTGGAGAGAAGTTTTCCTGCAAAAAATCTTAAATGAGAGTTGAATAGCAAGACATAATCACCTACGTTAAACTCACGCTTTTGTATCCTTTTGCCATGCCATCTTTTAACTTTTTCTTTAAACAGCTTGGCATTCTCATAGGCCTGGGTTCTCCATTCATCAAGACAGCTAATGTCAAATAACCTCTTCTCACCGGCAAGTTTGAAATTGTAATTGAGCTCTTTAATAGCCCAATATGCCTTATGTTCTAGCTCAAGAGGTAAGTGACAAGCTTTTCCATATACCATCTTATATGGAGACATACCCATAGGATTTTTGTATGCAGTTCTATAGGCCCATAATGCATCATCAAGTTTCTTGGACCAATTCTTTCTAGACCTATTAACTGTCTTTTGCAAAATTAATTTCAACTCTCTATTACTTAGTTCTACTTGACCACTAGTCTGTGGGTGATAAGGGGATGCAATTCTATGGTTCACATCATATTTAGCAAGCATCTTACGGAAAGCACCATGAATAAAGTGTGAATCGCCATCAGTCATTAGGTATCTAGGGACTCCAAACCTCGGGAAAATAACTTCTTTAAGCAACTTAATAGAGGTGTTATGATCAGCACTACTAGTTGGAATAACTTCTACCCACCTAGTAACGTAATCTTTACCTAATAATAAAGAAAATTGGGTTTCTTCCCGTCTGTCATGGCATTTTTCAGAAAAGTCCCTCTACTTCAGACAAATCAACCTGCGGTCCTATTTTAAGTTAAAACGAATCATTTTTCGTATTTTACACAAAAGTCCCTGTGTTTTCTTAAAATCAACCCACAGTCCGGATTTAAGTCATACCCGAACCATTATTTTACAATTTTCGAAAACCCCCTGATGTTTTAGGTAATTCATCCGCGGATCATATTTAAGTCAAATACATGTTTTTTAAAATCATCCATATCTTTTAAACCGTAACTCTGATTTGAACATGTTATATATGAAATTTGATTAGAAAAATATGTAGAATATGAATATGAGATTATTTTTACCTCTTAAGTATTTTTAAATATTATTTTGGAATATATTTAAGTCAAACAAATGATTTTCTAAATTATACGTATCTTTTAAACCGTAACTTCCATTTTAACATATTGTATATGAAATTTTATTAAAAAATGTGTAGAATCCAAATATGATGTTAATTTTACCTGTTAAATATGTTTAAAATATTGTTTTGGAAGCAAACTTACAATTTATAGCGCAAGATCCTTTTTTTCGTACCGGTGGCGATCCGGATTGCAAATAAGCACTTCACTATAACCATATAGGGAAAAGAAAACATCGATAAATACACATGCATACCTCTGAAAAATGTCGCAGGGGAAAACAACAGATTTCTCATCGCGAGAGTGAGAGAAAGCGAGAGAGAGATAGAGAGAGGGAGAGGAGAGAGAGACACGCCTTAGGATTAACCATATTTAAACACGTTTTTCGCTTTGTTTTGTGTGAACACTGAGGCCATCGCGGGCGAGGGTGAGAAGGAGGATAAGCGGCAACACAAATATGATGCCTCGCAAAAATAAAGGAGATGGACCTATTGTGGTCTTGAGTGATGGTTGTTGGGTTAAGATCGTGTGTTATGTTTTCTCTCCCGTTGCAACGCACGGGCTCTTTTGCTAGTCAACAACAACTAAAATATGTGTATACCCATTAGAGGCAGGAAACGGTCCCATATAATCAAAGCCCCAAACATCAAATGGTTCAATAACAAGTGAATAATTCATAGGCATTTCTTGACGTCTACTGATATTACCAATTCTTTGACATTCATCACAAGATAAGACAAACTTACGGGCATCCTTGAATAGAGTAGGCCAATAAAAACCGGATTGCAATACCTTGTGTGCAGTTCTATCTCCCACACAGTGACCTCCATAAGCTTCGGAGTGGCACTTGCGTGGATCTGTTCCTGTTCATGCTCAGGTACACAACGTTTAATAATACCATCTACTCCTTCTTTATAAGGATGTCGGTCATCCCGGAAGTAATGTCTCAAATCATAGAAGAACTTTTTATTTTGCTGGTATGTGAAGCTTGGAGGTATAAAGTTAGCAACAATATAATTAGCATAATCAGCATACCATGGAGCAGTACGAGAAGTATTTATGATAGCTAATTGTTCATCAGGAAAGCTATCATCAATAGGTTGTGGGTCATCAAGTATATTCTCTAACCTAGACAAGTTATCTGCAACGGGGTTCTCAGCTCCCTTTCTATCAATAATATGCAAATCAAATTCTTGCAGCAAGAGAACCCATCTAATAAGTCTAGGTTTAGCATCTTTCTTTTCCATAAGGAATTTGATAGCAGCATGATCAGTGTGAATAGTTACTTTAGAATCAGTGATATAGGGTCTAAACTTATCACAAGCAAATACAACTGCTAAAAATTCTTTCTCAGTAGTAGCATAATTTCTCTGGGCACTATCTAGAGTTTTACTAGCATATTGGATAACATTTAATTTCTTATCAACTCTTTGCCCTAAAACATCACCTACAGCATAATCACTAGCATCGCACATAATCTCAAAAGGTAAATTCCAGTCAGGAGGCTGGACAATAGGTGCAGAGATCAATGCTTTCTTAAGTATTTCAAATGCCTCTAGACAATCATCATCATAGACAAAAGGAATATCTTTTTTGTAAAAGATTAGTCAGAGGCCTGGAGATTTTGGAGAAGTCCTTTATGAACCTCCTATAAAACCCGGCATGACCAAGGAAACTTCGTATACCTTTGATGTCCTTAGGGCATGGCATCTTTTCAATAGCATCAACTTTAGCTTTGTCAACTTCAATACCTCTTTCAGAAATTTTATGTCCCAAGACAATGCCTTCATTAACCATAAAGTGGCACTTCTCCCAATTCAAGACAAGATTAGTGTCTTCACATCTCTGCGAAACTCGATCAAGGTTGATTAAATGTGGCACCCCGGATCAGAGCGACCGGTTTACCTTGCTTTGCTAGCCCAGAGACCTTGTCTTCTGGCAACACACAACATCTTGGTACAGAAAACAACCGCTTTATTGATACTAGCGGGCCATAGTTTTACATTACAACAAGTAGCGAGGCCAAGCGGCGCACACGGTGCGGCTGGACAATATGTACATTATTTAATGAATGTAAAAGGCCTTGGTCATAAAAACTACGCAACAGCGGAACGACTTTGTAGCGGAACTCCATCTCACAGGGACACCGATGTGGACACGGTCTAGACTCGGACGGCACTCCTTTCCAGCGAAACTTTCCTGAAATCTGGCATGACACGCCAGGTCAGTACATTGAATGTACTTGCAAGCTTACAGCAAACAAAATCATAATGACAAACAATATCATGATAATTATTCAATTGTTAAAATGCAGCAACATACTTGGATATTGTCGGTGTACTAAGATAGGGGTACCTTAGAACCCCAACTTGTGCACGGGCAGTAGCAGCTTCCCGCGGCTGGGCTCACCACGTGCTCGCCAAGAACCTTTCCTGTCCCTATGAAGCCATTCAAAAACAAAGTATACAAGACAGAAGATCAAGGCCCCGGCAAGAGGAGCTTGCCGGGAAGGCCGCACCAGGCTCAAGGTTATCACTTCAGCGCAATACCCTGGCAAGAGGAGCATGCCAGGAAGGCCAAGGAATGCATACCTCAAGAGATGCCTCGGCGCATCTTGCGCCCCGGCGGGCCCTGGAGAGCGACAAGCTTCCGGGCCCGGCAAGATCACTACCCCGGCAAGGTGCTTGCCGGGGAAACCTATGCTGCGTGCCCGCGCTCCAGCTCATCGGCCCACGCATCACCCTGGGGCCCTTCCAGGGGCACGTGGCGGATGGCTATGCAGCTTGGGGCACACGGTGGCAAGCCATGGTGACGAGGCTACCGCCGTGGCGAACGGAGAAGCATGGACGGACACTTTTGGGGTCGACGGCGACCGGCATTTAATGCCCTTGTCCCCCACTGTCAAGGTTAGGTGAAGACCACTGTTCATCCACTGTTCATGCACTATTCACACACTGTTACAACTACCACCAAATTTACACTTTTACCCTCCTCTACGTTGACACCTGTCGGTGACCCCTTTGGGCTATAAAAGGAGGCCCATGCACAACGTAGAGGGGGTTCAAAACCTAGACAACTCTTTCGCTCGGTGTAGATAGTACTGTAGCTCTTCAAGCTCCCGAGCTCAAGAACTCAATACAACCTAAGGCAGGAGTAGGGTTTTACGCGTCCGCGCGGCCCGAACCTGGGTAAAACTGTCCGCGTGCGCTCCTCGATCTGCTCTCCGTGCTCCCTCCGCTCCCTTACCGCAACGTAGAAGGGGCTCCGGTCCCATAGGTGCTCGTGGGAGGACAGTTTCCCCCGACATCTTTGGCGCGCCAGGTAGGGGGCGTCGAGGTTGTGCGAACCTGATCCGGCGCTCACGCGGGCGCATTCTTCATCAACCTCTCCAGCTTCATCAACTTCGTCAGCTACAACAACATGCCTCCGAAGAAGAAGGCTTCGGAGGTCAGAGGCCCGTCTGCATCGATTCCACCGCCACCAGAGCCAACGGTTGGTGGAGGAGACGCCGGCGGAAGGGTGGTCGCCGGCGAGGAAACTCACGGCGCCACCAAGTCCAAGGACAAGACGGACGACCGGGCAAATTCCAAAGCCTCGGTGTCCGTGGACGCGCCACATCTCTCTCGGGAGGTACAAGACCCGCAGCGGCGTGGTACTGGAGGTACCATACGCTTGCTGGGGCGTAGCCAAGCCGGAGGATCGCGAGATGCTCAAGGCTAGCGTGCTGGCACAAGCAAGGCGCGGTCGCCGGGGCGGGAACATGCTCCTTCTAACGCGGTTAGAAGTCCGAGCGTGTCCCGCTCCTCGCACCGCTCGCCGCCGTTCCCCTCTTCTCCAGCAGAAGCTCTAGCAAGAGCACAGCTGCTCCTCGATTTCCCTCCAGCGGCGGACAAGGCCGAAGACTGGAGGGCGACGATTCAAAGCCTCATCGCCTTCGCCAACAACGACGCGCCACAGCAGCCGGCAACCTCACGGCCGCGGCAAGTCGACCAAGCGAAGGCCGATGGCGACAAGACCGCCGAGGGTGCAACTACCGTGCACTCCCCGCCGCGGAAGCAGAAATCGCCACCCCGCCGGATCAACGTCGTCGACGACTCCACGGCGTCGTCGGATCCGCGGGCTCGCCGCGATCAGCGCCAAGTCCTAGACGACAGGCGGCAAGAAGACGCTTGGACTCACATCGAGCGTCGACGAGAAGCCCGAAGACAGTCAGATCAGCGCGCTGGGACCGCTGTCGACGCGCACGCGCCCGGTGAACCAGGCGACTTGCCGTACGCGGCAGGCTGCCCTGCGTTCACCCGTGAGCTGCGGCAAGTCCAGTGGCCCAGCATGAAGAATTTCAAGCCCGACGTACCCGAGAAGTACGACGGCAAGACACACCCCTCGGAGTTCCTCAGCATCTACACTATAGCGGTGCAGGCTGCCGGGGGACGCAACGAGAAGATACTAGCCAACTACTTCCCGCTAGTGCTTAAGCCAAACGTCCGGTCTTGGCTTATGCACTTGCCGGAGAACTCCATTTCTTCGTGGGCGGATCTGTGCCACCAGTTTGTTGGCGCCTTCACGGGCGGCCACAAACCCCACGGCCAGGAGAGCGATCTCCACATCCTAGCCCAGAAGGAGGGAGAATCCCTGCGCAAGTACATCCAGAGGTTCAGCCGCGTGCAACACAACATTCCCGACGTCCACCCTGCCGCGGTTATCAGCGCGTTCCACCAGAACGTGCATAACCGCCGCATGAGGGAAGAGATGGCCATGACCAAGATCCGGGATGTCAGCGAGCTCTACGCTCTGGCTGACAAGTGCGCGCGCGCCGAAGAGGGGAGGAGACTCCCCGGAGAGGATACTGGCTCAGGAGGAAGCGACAGCGAGGATGCCGCCCCGGCAAAGAAGAGCCGGCGGCGGAACAACGGAAAGAAGAAGAACAAGGAGGTGCTGGTTGTCGAGCAGTCCGGCAAGGAGGCTCCCGCCAAGAAGGCACAGGCTGGTGGTTCCGGCAAGGAGCCCGCCCCTGTAGCGGCAGCCGACAAGCAGGACGGCTCCGACAAGCAGTACTGCAAGATCCACCGCACCAAGGGCCACGATCTTCAGAACTGCAAACGAGTCGAGTACCTCGTAGAGCAGCAGAAGGCTGAATACGAGCGTCGCGACAAGGAGAAGGCCCAAGGAGGCGGAGGAGACCCAAGCAAGAAGCGGTCGTTCAATGGCCGGGGAGGACGCCGCGGCAAGGCCAAGCAGCGGCAAGGTGATAGACCTCCCCGGGGCCGCGACAAGGATGAGGACGAAAATGACGATGATGACATGGAAGAAGGAGATAACAGCGAGCAGGAGTTCCAGAAGGCCACAGAGGTTCTGTGTATCGATGGAGGCGCCTCTCTGCACACTTCCCACCGCCAGCTCAAGCAGTGGGTGCGAGAAGTGAATGCAGCTGAGCCGCCCGTCGAGTCACCCAGGCTGCTGAAGTGGTCCGGCACGCCCATCATCTTTGACCTTGAGGACCACCCTGACCGCACCACAGCGGTCGGGTGCTTGCCGATGTTGGTCTCACCAACTATCCGCAACCTCAAGGTCACCAAGATGTTGGTTGACGGCGGGGCTGGCCTGAACTTGATCTCCTCAGCTGTGATCAAGAAGCTGCAGATCCCAGACGGCGAGCTCGAAGAAACCGGGTCGTTCCAAGGGATCAACCTGGGAAGGAGCAAGCCGAAGGGAAAGATTACGCTGCCAGTGACCTTTGGCGGGGAGCTCAACTTCAGGACGGAGAGGATCACGTTTGATGTTGCCGATATCCCATTACCATACAATGGGATACTTGGACGTCCTGCCCTCGCCAAGTTCATGGCAGCTTCCCACTATGCATACAACATACTCAAGATGCCGGGGCCGATAAGCGTCATCTCTGTCCCTGGCGACAAGAAGGACGCGCTTATCTGCGCCGACAAGATCTACCGGGATGTAGCAGCCGCAGCAGGGAGCAACACACTTGCCGCTGAAGCTCCCGGGGGGAAGACCAAGACCAAGTCCGGCAAGAGCTCTGGGGCCCACTCCGGCAAACGCACCTCTTCGGAGTGCTGCGCTGCCGTCGAGGACGCACCATCGAGCTCCACCGGCAAGTGCAAGAAAGGAATGGCAGCTCCACCGGCAACCAAGAAGGTGTCCGCCAAGGAGGACGGCACTGGTGGTACCTTCACCATCAGTGCTACGCTCGA
This sequence comes from Secale cereale, assembly GCA_902687465.1. Taxonomy (NCBI): domain Eukaryota; kingdom Viridiplantae; phylum Streptophyta; class Magnoliopsida; order Poales; family Poaceae; genus Secale; species Secale cereale. The sequence goes on along the minus strand of LR738715.1, from coordinate 5,451,561 downwards.
CAACAAATAGGAAAGCGCGCTCGTTGCCTTCCTGCGGGCGAATGTCGATGTGTTTGCATGGCAACCATCTGACATCCCCGGCGTTCCCAGGAAGGTAATTGAGCACAAGCTTGCTGTTTGTCCTCATGCGCGGCCCGTCAAGCAGAAGGTCAGAAAGCAAGCCGTGGAGCGCCAAGAATTCATCGCCGAAGAGATAAAGAAGTTGGAAGCAGCAGGCCTGGTTAGAGGTGTGATCCATCCTACATGGTTAGCCAATCCAGTTGTCGTGCGCAAGGCCAATGGGAAGTGGAGACTTTGTATAGACTTCACTGATGTGAATAAAGCGTGTCCCAAGGATCCATTTCCCTTGCCGCGTATTGACCAGATTGTTGACTCCACCGCCGGATGTGAGCTACTTTCCTTCCTTGACGCATATTCAGGTTACCACCAGATTTTCATGGCCAAGGAAGACGAAGAGAAGACTGCATTCATTACTCCATGCGGCACATATTGCTTCATACGCATGCCCTTTGGATTGAAGAATGCAGGCTCAACATTTGCAAGGGTGGTGCACACTGCTTTTCAGCCACAGATCCACAGAAACGTAGAAGCCTACATGGATGATATAGTGGTCAAGAGTAAGAGCAAGGATACCCTGATCCAAGACTTGAAAGGATACCTGTCCTCTACTCCAATACTTGTCGCACCTAGGCCACAAGAGAAGTTGCTGCTGTACCTAGCGGCAACCAATCAAGTGGTTAGTGCTGCATTGGTAGCGGAGAGGGAGGCAGATGAGGAACCCACATCCCCGGCAAGCGAATCCAGCGACAAGCAGGGGGCTCCACCGACAAGCTCTGGCCCCGACAAGGACAAGTCTGCGCAGGAACAAGGTGAAGTGCGAAAGAAGATGGTGCAGCGCCCAGTGTATTTTGTAAGTTCCCTCTTGCAGGGGGCTAGGTCAAGATACTCTGGGCTGCAGAAGTTGCTGTTCGGCCTCCTCATGGCCTCAAGGAAGCTGCGCCATTACTTCCAAGCACACGAGATAACGGTGGTCACTCGCTTTCCGTTGAAGAGGATATTGCAAAATCCAGAAGCAACAGGCAGGATCGTCGAGTGGGCACTAGAGCTGTCAAGCTTTGGTCTCAAGTTTGAGAGTACTTCAACCATACAGAGCAGAGCTTTGGCAGAATTCATAGCAGAATGGACCCCAACGCCAGATGAAGAAGTCCCAGAGACAAGCGTCCCCGTCCAAGAAGCGAGCAGCGAATGGATAATGTACTTTGATGGTGCTTTCTCGCTGCAAGGCGCCGGTGCCGGCGTGGTACTCATAGCGCCCACCGGAGAGCACCTCAAGTATGTTGTCCAGATGCACTTTCCCAAGGAACAAGCGATAAACAATACTGCTGAGTATGAAGGTTTGCTTGCCGGCCTCAGAATTGCGGCCGAACTTGGGATCAAGAAGTTGATTGTGCGGGGAGATTCATAGTTGGTGGTCCGACAAGTGAATAAGAGTTACCAAAGCCCTTTGATGGAAGCTTATGTTGATGAAGTGAGGAAACTTGAAGAACACTTCGAAGGTCTGCAAATGGAGCACGTCCCAAGGGCTCAGAATGATATTGCAGATGGCCTCTCAAAGTGTGCTGCAATGAAGTTACCTGTGGAACCAGGGACCTTCCTGCTCAAGTTAACTCAGCCATCCGTTACACCATCAGTTGGGCAGAACAAGAAGAGAAAGTTGGTCTCCGGCGACTACTTGCCGGCGGATCTTCCAGAAGCCGCCGCCAAGGTCCCCAAGATCAACAGCCAAGATGCTGAGGAACAGTTTGCTCCTGCAGATCCAAGGATCTGTAGAGTTGAAGCAAGCGTTCCCGACAAGCCTTGCCCCGGCAGGCTTGCCGTGGGACCATCAGCTCCGGCAGAGCCGCAGGTTCTTGCCGTAGAAGCTGAGGTTCCCGCAGCAGCCCTCATGCCTTTAGTCCTTGCCGTTGAGCCTCAGGCTCCGGCATGGGCACAGCAGATCGTCCGTTTTCTACAAACTGGAGAACTTCCCGACGACCCAGAAGAGATAGAGAAAATAACCAGGCAGTCAAGTATGTACCAGTTCGTTGACAATGAACTGTACAGAAGAAGACTCAATGGTGTCAGGTTGAAGTGCATTTCCAGAGAAGATGGACAGAAGCTGTTGGCAGAAATACACGGAGGCATATGTGGACACCACATTGGCGCAAGGACACTTGCCGGGAAGGCGTTCCGGCAAGGGTTCTTCTGGCCAGAAGCCCTCCAAGATGCAACTGCACAAGTAACCAAGTGTGAAGCGTGCCAGTTCCATGCCAAGCAAATTCACCAGCCAGCTCAAGCTCTCCAGACGATTCCTTTGTCCTGGCCCTTCTCGGTCTGGGGGCTCGATATCCTCGGCCCCTTCCCCCGCGCAGTCGGGGGCTTTGAGTACTTGTACGTAGCAATCGACAAGTTCACAAAGTGGCCAGAAGTGGAACCAGTGAGAAAGGTGACAGCACAGTCAGCAGTCAGGTTCTTCAGAGCGATTGTTTGCCGTTTCGGAATCCCTAACAGGATCATCACCGACAACGGCACACAGTTTACAAGTCGCACCTTCATGCAGTACGTCCAAGACCTTGGCGCCAAGGTCTGCTTCGCTTCTTGTGACGACCCCGGCCCGACCGTGCACTAATCATACACGCAAATGCACACGATCAAGCCTAAGGACTCACGTGAAGGAATCACAGCACAACTCTAAAACATAAATAAATACATACAAGTTATATATTACAAGCCAGGGGCCTCGAGGGCTCGAATACATAACAAGTGTCACACACATAGTCAGCGGAAGCATTAGATGTCTGGGTACAGACATAGAACACAAGTTCAGATAGGCCTCATACGAGGCGGGGCAAAAGAAAAGCTACGATCGAAAAGGCGCAGGCCTCCTGCCTGGGACCTCCGATCCTACTCCTGGTCGTCGTCCGCCGGCTCCTCGTAGAAGTACTCGCCGGCCGGGTAGTAGTAGTAGCCAGCCTCGGGCTGGAAGTAGTAGTCGTCAACAGGGGCTACGGGCACCATGGCTCCGTCGTCTGGTTTATCATGCGGGTAGGACAAAAAGAGGAAGCAAAGCAACCGTGAGTACTCATCCAAAGTACTCAGCAAGACTTACATCAGATCTATACTAGCAATGCATTATTTTCAAAAGAGGCTTTATGTGGGTGGACTAGACTGCAGAAAGCCAGAGTAGAGAGGGGAAAAAGCCTAGTCCTGACGAAGACTAGCATCTTCAGGGTCTTGCAGCAATTAGAAGGGAGTAGAATAGTACATCATAATGTATAGTGTTTATAGCAATATCATCTTCATATCTCAAGTCACCAGTTCTAGTTGTACCGAAGTGGATACAACTCCGAGTGTCCGTTACCGTAGGACAGGCTATCGATAGATTGTTTCTTCCCTGCAGGGGTGCACCAAGTTACCCACCACGCTCGCTTAACTCCGGCCGGACACACCATCAGGTCGTGCCCGCCCTCGGCCAAACAATACGACGCAACCCGACCGGATACCGCCAGAGAGGATCGAGCACGCCGGACTAATCCTATGCCCCCGGGGGTCATGGCCGTCGCCCCGGACACTCCGCACGTTGCGAGGCCGTTCGGTAGCAGACCTAGCAACCCCTTATACAAGCGCAGTTGCATCCTAAGTCCAATCCGAACGGGCCGCTCAATCGCTGACGTCGTGACGACTCCGGCTGATGTATACGACGCAGAGCACCCACTCACACCCACGTGGTGGTTAGTGCTATCGGACCCGGAGGCCCCTCGGATCAAATATCCAAATCGCTTAGTGGATTGGGAGCGCGCGGTAACGAGCAGAGCCTACGATACTGTTGGCCCCGTCGTCCCGTCTCGAGGACTTGTGACAAGGACTGGAATGACCGGCCACGCCTCGTAGTTATCTCGCGGGTACCCTCACTGGTCACCCGACTCCACAGCTCACGCCTCAAAGGCACTCGCGGGTACCCCTCTGGGTCAACCCGCCTCCATCCAACATGTGTAGTAGTAACTTCAAAGTGTCATCAGACGCACGATACCTCTGGCCGCACGCCTTTGTTCCTGGCGACGTCCGGCCTCGGGGATCGATACGTCTTTAAACACGGTGTGGTGAAACGGGGCATCCGTGTGGTTTCCATGCCGATGAGGAGTCCGAGGAATCACCCTCGTTGGATCCCTAAACGACAAGTCCCGATAAGGTGGTACCGGAGGAATCACCCTCGGCGGTAATCACCATAGCGGATGCACGACAAAAGCTAAGTCGGAAGTGGGAAGAGGAATCACCCTCGGTAACCCACAACGAGCTAGCTATAATACAGGGACAACATCGGAAGTGAGTTCGGAGGTATCACCCTCGTCACCTGATGTTAACTCTGCGGAGTCGAGCATATTAGGGGGTGTGCGGTGATGTGAAGAAGGTCAGGGGGAAGGGGCTCGATCGCTTGATCGAGGCAAGGGTACTATGCGAGGCAACTACGAGAGTGTGGGACCATAGCAGTGCTACCCAACCTATACTAAGCAGTTTATGAATAAAGACAGGTATCAACAGTATTTGCAAAAACAGGCTATGCAACAGTAATAGGAGCAGTAGCAGTAGCAGCAATTCTAATGCAAGAATAAGAGAGAATAGACATAGGCGATATCGGAAATGTTCAAGGGGGGGTTGCTTGCCTGGTTGCTCGGTAAATGAAAAGGAACAACGGCGGTGAAGTAGTCGATCACCAGGGCTTCGTCGGCGGTCTCGGGGTCTACCGGGAAGAAAGGGGGAGAGGAAACAATATAAATACACAGTAACGAAAGTAATCACAAAGCATGACGATCTAACGCAGTGCTACCGATAGCGGAGAAGGGGAACCCATCCGGGAAAGTATTCCCGGTTCCGGACCTGTGTCGGACAGATTACCGGAGGGGAACGGTTGCACGTTAGTGTTGTCAGAGTCAAGTGGCAACTGGGGTGCAGTGCAGGGTTGCCTAAAAACATGTCTAAGTTATATTAGTTATTTTTAGGAATTAACTGGAATTATTTACCGGGTGTATGTGCACTATTCATCTACCGGAAACGGGCTAAAAGTTGCGGGTTCACCTCCGTAGAGGGTCCCGACACGGAAACGGATAGCACGGTTAGAATCGTCTCGTCGTTCTGAGCAACTTTCATATAGAAAGTTTTTCGATCCGAGCTACGGTTTAAAAGATATGAATTTTCGAAGTTTAAAGCAATTTATGGAATTATTTTAAATATCAGAAATGAATTATTGCGTCAGCACTGCATCAGCATTACATCAGCAGTCAGCTGACTCGTTTGACTGGTCAAACTGACCTGTGGGGCCCACAAGTCAGTGACAGAAGCTTAACTGAACTTAATTAAAATTAAACAGAGTCTATTTAGCTACTGGACCCCACCTGTCAGTGACTCAGTTAGCTAACTAATCAGTTTTAATTATAAAAACATTTATTAGACTAATTAACAGGGGTGGGACCCACCTGTCATTCGCAGTGTGAACAGTAACCCTCGTTGACCGTGGTCAACGAGGTCAAACCTCGCAGCGGGGCCCACTGGCAGCCTCACAGGGAGGGCCCCACCGCTGGCCAGGTCAGCGCGGCCGTCGGAATGAGCTCCGACGGGCACCCGCGACGGCGCTCTCGCCGGAGAGCGTCGGAAAACGCGTATACCGCACCAAAACGGGCGCCGCGACGCGCGTTCGAACGAGGAGCTCGCCCCGCGTCGACCTAGGGCAGTGGCGCGTGCTGTAACGGCCGGAGACGAGCGGCACTTCGACGCCGGCGGACGGCTCGTTCGGGAGGTGCTCGAGGTCGTCGCTAATGGCTACGGGGAGGAAGGGCGACTGCACGGACGACACCTACGCGCACGGGCGAACGCGATAGACACGCGCGAGTGACCAAACGGTCACCGGAATCTCGCCGGCGACGAGCACGGCGGAGATGAGTTCGGCACCACGAGGAACGGCGGCAGCGGTGCGGCCTAGCGAGTAGGGAGGGGTAGGGGAGGAGCTGGGGCTCACCTAGCGGCTCACACGATGGCCCGCGGTGGTTTAGGAGCTGCAGAGACGTCGCCGGAGCTGAGGATGAGCGGCGGCGACCGGAGATGGGGATGGGGACGAACGGCCGCTGCACGGCTCCCCGTCCTCGCCTGAGTCCACCAGAAGAAGAGGGAGTCCGCGGCGAGTCCTCCGGACTAGTTGATGAGGCAGGCGGGCGTCGGTGGCCACGTCGGAGCTCGTCGCGCGTCGTCGGCGGCGGTGCTCGACCGAAAGAGGAGGAGAAAGGGGAGCGAGGGGAGGAAGGGAAGAATGGCGAGGCGACCAGGGGGGAGGGCTCTGGCGTCGCCCTTATCCTCTCCTCGCGCTCCTGTGGAAGTAGGCGGCAGCAGTGGCCGGAGGCGACGGCCGGCCATGGCGAGCGCGACACGGAGGAGAGGAAGGACGGGGGCAGGTGAGATGGGCTGGGCCTGGTGCTGTGCACTTGGGCCCAAGTGCACAGTGCCAGGCTTGTCCCTTTTTCCTTTTCTTTCTATTATGTTTTCCTTTTAATTTTTAAAACAGAGAGAGAGGTGGATTTGTTTAGGCACCCAAATGAATTTAGAAAAAGGTGGGACTTGATCTAATATTCCCAAAGCATATTTAGACAGTACCATAATAAATTAGAGAATTTATGGAATGACTGTGGAATTTTTATTAACAGAATAGCATTTTAAAAAAATGCTGAAATGGAGCTAAAATAATTGCTACAGCCCATTTTTGCACAGTAGTGATGTTGTTATCCTTAGCAAATAATTGTTTTGGATTATTGGCTAAATGATGAACATTTTTCCAAGATTTTTGGAACAAATTTATTTGGCAGTTGAAATTTGAATAGAGTTTTCAGAGGGAAAATTGAATTATTTGAATTAACCACTATGATTAGGCAATGCAAATGAGCATGACAAGGCATGTTTGTGAGTTGATCACTGTAGTGAGAAACTGGGGTGTTACAAATCTCCTCCACTACAAGAAATCTCGTCCCGAGATTTAAGTGGGGAAGAAAAGGAGTAACTTCGGAGGAACTGACCCTTACAAGGTCGAACATCTGACAGATAACTCAGGGGATGCGGCAGAAAGAATCTCTCGAGTTAAAAACTTAAGCAAACATCAAGAGCAAGGTGTGAAAGTTCAAGAGAAAGTTTCAAGCGGATGGACATCCGACCGATACTTGAACAGAGTGTGATAAAGGTTCGGAGCATCGGAATGGATCAACTCTCGGAGAGTGATGGCTGGCGATAACACACAAGCCCAGGACAAAGGATGTTTCGGGATCAAGGATGTACCAGAGGTTTAGGTTCCGATCCAGTGGAACTGTGAAGAGGGTCGATCAAAGTAGAGAGAACGGTGACATCTTACATAGTCACGGCAACAAGGCATGTCAGAGTGTAGCCTGTCAGTTATGTCGGTAACACCGTCGGTACCAAGGGCGAGGGACGAAGAGAACCACTTTCCTGCTCGTTGAACGAGGCGGACCATTAGGCAAAGTTCTCGTCCATCGGTGGTTACCGGAATGTCATCATCAATAGTAACAGGGTCTCACTGACAGAGTTGTAGACCGAGATGTTTTCATAAACGGGGAATTATTCCTGCTCATGTCTTAGTGATCTCAAGAAAGGTTAAACAAACCAATGGAAAGGAAAATGTGATTAATTGATTAATCACGCCAATGGAAAGAAATATGTGTTTACACACAAGTTTTAGGGGTATATCATTTCGCAAGAAAGAGCGGAGCATGATATACATGATAGGGCAGCAAGTTCAAAAACATTTGGATAAAGGGACGAGAGAAGAGTCATGATATTACCCATACAATGGTGTGTGGATAATAGATCAAGAAACATTTAGTATTGCGCTTCCAATTGTTCTTGTCGATATTCGTAGTACCATTGTCATGCTGCGAGGTAGCAATGACATGGTGTTTCAAATAAGGGTTGGGCCTGAAGATCTGAGGAGATACAAAGGAACACTTCCAAAATTATCTCGGAACACGAGGAATAACCGAACACAACCAGGTCTGTGTTGGTAGAAGTCAGGGACGTCATCGATGACGTCACAAATTATCGAGGGGTAGGGATGATATTTATCACCATGAATTTAATTGATAACTTGGAACAATTCAAATATTGGTGATGACCACGACATCTTTGTCGAGAGATTTCATGAAGATGCAATCGATCGGCGATGGCATCCAGTCAAAGGAATGATGAAGCAAAAGGTTAATGGATCCGCGGATACGACACAAGCTTGGAATCAAGCTTGTTGTTCGAGGTGAAATGATAAGATGAGGAGGATCGTCGTGAGCTTGGCTCATCGTCGGAAATTGTGCTCCGGGAAGAAGGACCAGGTAGCACAATGAAAATTGATTCGATAATAATATAACCGATCAGGCTAGGAATGATGTGATGGAGTATTACCCCAATAGGAATTTACAAGGGGTAGTGCGGTGACACAACATCCTCGAGAAAACAAAGGGGGGGTGATACTCAAGGTAGTTCAGATTAGAGGTTGGTCAGGCATATTGATTTAAAGAGAACAAGTGCTTTAACTTGTTCATGAAATGAGATCAAGGAAGAACAACCATGGTCGGGACCTCGATTGCAAAGGATCAATGTAAAATGCAAGATGAATTTTACAACAAGGGATTATTATTTTTACGAGCAGCGTCCATGATAAGTTCTACATCGGGTCCATGGGCATGAACACAAAGGTCCAAGGTCGACTCCCACTTATCCAATGCATAACCTTTCATTCACTTCTCGTCTTCGAAGAAATTGTAGAGTCGAAAAATTTATTCGACGGAACGCGAGTAGATATAACCCGCATAACTTTCAGTTCACACGTATTGGAGAAGGCATATGTTCAACCCATCGGGGCATCTTAGGAACATATACCACAAACTTCGGGGGTAAGTAGCATAAGCTCGAGAAGCAGAGTATGGTTGACAAGACGGGGGATACAATTTACCGAAGGTATTATGTATCAGGGGAAACTAACAAGGTTATGGAATATGGAGGGCAGTGTCGGATATTAATCCAACAAAAGATCAGGTGGTCGGCAAAGGATCTGAGGTGAGTATCGGTACTCAACCAGAAGAAGGAGAATGCAAGGGCATCGTTTTATGGAAATTATCTGGATAAGCCGAAGCTTAAATGCAAAGAGTTACAATTTCCAAAGTCGAGGAATCAGAGGCAAAGGCTCTGATAAAAAGATGAGCACGTTGAATTGAATTAGATGGCTAATCAATCAAGGATTGATTTACCGAGAACCAGCTCATGTTCGGAATAAGGTCTGAGCCGAAGAAGATAATTTAGAAGGATCAACTAATGATTGCGTGCCTTCACACTCATGTTGACTCAATAAGACCAAAATGACGGTGTCAAAGGGTAACGATGAATATTGCCAGACATATGGAATTATCCATAATTCAGGCCGGCAAGGTAACCAACAGCAGTAGGCTGCGGAGGTCCTTCGGGAGATCGATTAATAATGGGAAGTATGTTGCGAAACACTTGATCAACTAGGGAAGAAGGTGTAAACGGCAAGGATGTTATCCACGGGGATTTTCGGTGGTCAGGAACTGCAAAGCAGTGGGCACAGGGTCTCGGTTAACTTCGAGGAGTATCTTCGGAATCTTCTGGTGATCCAAGCCATCATCTGGAATGAGGGCTCTCCGGGGGAAACGGTTACGAGAACCTAATGTCGGAGTTAGTAAAATCGTTTAACCCGAATAGAAGAGAGAAGAGTCCCAGAGTATAGATGAGGAATAAAAGAAGCTACACCACCCAAGTGGCGACGTGGGGCCATAAGCCACACAGCCAAGTTAGTAAAACAGTTTTTGACCTCTAGACTCAACTTCGACCAAGGAGTTGGAAAGGGGTTCCTACAGGCAGTCGGCTCTGATACCAACCTGTGACGACCCCGGCCCGACCGTGCACTAATCATACACGCAAATGCACACGATCAAGCCTAAGGACTCACGTGAAGGAATCACAGCACAACTCTAAAACATAAATAAATACATACAAGTTATATATTACAAGCCAGGGGCCTCGAGGGCTCGAATACATAACAAGTGTCACACACATAGTCAGCGGAAGCATTAGATGTCTGGGTACAGACATAGAACACAAGTTCAGATAGGCCTCATACGAGGCGGGGCAAAAGAAAAGCTACGATCGAAAAGGCGCAGGCCTCCTGCCTGGGACCTCCGATCCTACTCCTGGTCGTCGTCCGCCGGCTCCTCGTAGAAGTACTCGCCGGCCGGGTAGTAGTAGTAGCCAGCCTCGGGCTGGAAGTAGTAGTCGTCAACAGGGGCTACGGGCACCATGGCTCCGTCGTCTGGTTTATCATGCGGGTAGGACAAAAAGAGGAAGCAAAGCAACCGTGAGTACTCATCCAAAGTACTCAGCAAGACTTACATCAGATCTATACTAGCAATGCATTATTTTCAAAAGAGGCTTTATGTGGGTGGACTAGACTGCAGAAAGCCAGAGTAGAGAGGGGAAAAAGCCTAGTCCTGACGAAGACTAGCATCTTCAGGGTCTTGCAGCAATTAGAAGGGAGTAGAATAGTACATCATAATGTATAGTGTTTATAGCAATATCATCTTCATATCTCAAGTCACCAGTTCTAGTTGTACCGAAGTGGATACAACTCCGAGTGTCCGTTACCGTAGGACAGGCTATCGATAGATTGTTTCTTCCCTGCAGGGGTGCACCAAGTTACCCACCACGCTCGCTTAACTCCGGCCGGACACACCATCAGGTCGTGCCCGCCCTCGGCCAAACAATACGACGCAACCCGACCGGATACCGCCAGAGAGGATCGAGCACGCCGGACTAATCCTATGCCCCCGGGGGTCATGGCCGTCGCCCCGGACACTCCGCACGTTGCGAGGCCGTTCGGTAGCAGACCTAGCAACCCCTTATACAAGCGCAGTTGCATCCTAAGTCCAATCCGAACGGGCCGCTCAATCGCTGACGTCGTGACGACTCCGGCTGATGTATACGACGCAGAGCACCCACTCACACCCACGTGGTGGTTAGTGCTATCGGACCCGAAGGCCCCTCGGATTAAATATCCAAATCGCTTAGTGGATTTGGAGCGCGCGGTAACGAGCAGAGCCAACGATACTGTTGGCCCCGTCGTCCCGTCTCGAGGACTTGTGACAAGGACTGGGAAAGACCGGCCACGCCTCGTAGTTATCTCGCGGGTACCCTCACTGGTCACCCGACTCCACAGCTCACGCCTCAAAGGCACTCGCGGGTACCCCTCTGGGTCAACCCGCCTCCATCCAATCATGTGTAGTAGTAACTTCAAAGTGTCTTCAGACGCACGATACCTCTGGCCGCACGCCTTTGTTCCTGGCGACGTCCGGCCTCGGGGATCGATACGTCTTTAAACACGGTATGGTGAAACAGGGCATCCGTGTGGTTTTCATGCCGATGAGGAATCCGAGGAATCACCCTCGTTGGATTCCTAAACGACAAGTCCCGTTAAGGTGGTACCGGAGGAATCACCCTCGGCGGTAATCACCATAGCGGATGCACGACAAAAGCTAAGTCGGAAGTGGGAAGAGGAATCACCCTCGGTAACCCACAACGAGCTAGCTATAATACAGGGACAACATCGGAAGTGAGTTCGGAGGTATCACCCTCGTCACCTGATGTTAACTCTGCGGAGTCGAGCATATTAGGGGGTGTGCGGTGATGTGAAGAAGGTCAGGGGGAAGGGGCTCGATCGCTTGATCGAGGCAAGGGTACTATGCGAGGCAACTACGAGAGTGTGGGACCATAGCAGTGCTACCCAACCTATACTAAGCAGTTTATGAATAAAGACAGGTATCAACAGTATTTGCAAAAACAGGCTATGCAACAGTAATAGGAGCAGTAGCAGTAGCAGCAATTCTAATGCAAGAATAAGAGAGAATAGACATAGGCGATATCGGAAATGTTCAAGGGGGGG
>LR738715.1:5426872-5438256 GCA_902687465.1 Secale cereale | reverse complement strand
GGCTACGGGGAGGAAGGGCGACTGCACGGACGACACCTACGCGCACGGGCGAACGCGATAGACACGCGCGAGTGACCAAACGGTCACCGGAATCTCGCCGGCGACGAGCACGGCGGAGATGAGTTCGGCACCACGAGGAACGGCGGCAGCGGTGCGGCCTAGCGAGTAGGGAGGGGTAGGGGAGGAGCTGGGGCTCACCTAGCGGCTCACACGATGGCCCGCGGTGGTTTAGGAGCTGCAGAGACGTCGCCGGAGCTGAGGATGAGCGGCGGCGACCGGAGATGGGGATGGGGACGAACGGCCGCTGCACGGCTCCCCGTCCTCGCCTGAGTCCACCAGAAGAAGAGGGAGTCCGCGGCGAGTCCTCCGGACTAGTTGATGAGGCAGGCGGGCGTCGGTGGCCACGTCGGAGCTCGTCGCGCGTCGTCGGCGGCGGTGCTCGACCGAAAGAGGAGGAGAAAGGGGAGCGAGGGGAGGAAGGGAAGAATGGCGAGGCGACCAGGGGGGAGGGCTCTGGCGTCGCCCTTATCCTCTCCTCGCGCTCCTGTGGAAGTAGGCGGCAGCAGTGGCCGGAGGCGACGGCCGGCCATGGCGAGCGCGACACGGAGGAGAGGAAGGACGGGGGCAGGTGAGATGGGCTGGGCCTGGTGCTGTGCACTTGGGCCCAAGTGCACAGTGCCAGGCTTGTCCCTTTTTCCTTTTCTTTCTATTCTGTTTTCCTTTTAATTTTTAAAACAGAGAGAGAGGTGGATTTGTTTAGGCACCCAAATGAATTTAGAAAAAGGTGGGACTTGATCTAATATTCCCAAAGCATATTTAGACAGTACCATAATAAATTAGAGAATTTATGGAATGACTGTGGAATTTTTATTAACAGAATAGCATTTTAAAAAAATGCTGAAATGGAGCTAAAATAATTGCTACTGCCCATTTTTGCACAGTAGTGATGTTGTTATCCTTAGCAAATAATTGTTTTGGATTATTGGCTAAATGATGAACATTTTTCCAAGATTTTTGGAACAAATTTATTTGGCAGTTGAAATTTGAATAGAGTTTTCAGAGGGAAAATTGAATTATTTGAATTAACCACTATGATTAGGCAATGCAAATGAGCATGACAAGGCATGTTTGTGAGTTGATCACTGTAGTGAGAAACTGGGGTGTTACACTTCTGTTGCTCACCCGAGGAGCAATGGTCAAGCGGAGAGGGTCAATGCTGAAGTGCTGCGCGGGCTCAAGACAAGAACCTTCGACAGGCTGCACAAGTGCGGAAGAAACTGGATAGAGGAGTTGCCGGCGGCTCTTTGGTCAATCAGGACGACACCAAATCGAGCCACCGGACAGACACCCTTTGCTCTTGTCTATGGAGCAGAGGCAGTTCTCCCCACGGAACTCGTATACGGTTCTCCTCGAGTGCTCGCTTATGATGAGCTCGAGCAAGAGCAACTGCGACAAGATGACGCATTGCTCCTCGAGGAGGAACGTCTCCAGGCTGCTGTACGAGCTGCTCGATACCAGCAAGCCTTGCGTCGCTATCATAGCCGCAAGGTCAAGGCCAGCAGTCTCGAGGAAGGCGACTTTGTTCTTCGGCGTGTTCAGTCCGCCAAGAATTCCAACAACTTGACGCCGAAGTGGGAAGGCCCTTATCGGGTGAGACAAGTCACAAGGCCCGGCGCTGTCCGCCTTGAGACCGAAGAAGGCTTACCGGTGAGCAACTCCTGGAACATAGAGCATCTTCGCAAGTTTCACCCATAAGGCGCGGTTGCCGTGATCCGCTCCGGCAACCACCTTTTGTACGAGTCTTGCCGCTGTTGCATGTAAACCTTTGTACAAAGCCGGGCGCAGACCCCGTGCATCAGTAAAGCTTTCTTGCTTCGCACTATTTGTCGTTTCCATGCTTTTCTTTGCTATTTGCATGCATTGTTTGGCACATTGTGCAACGCACGTCCCCGGTAAGCGCTAGCAAGCCGAGAAGTCCTATGCTTGTTTTCCCTCCTCTTTTCCTTTCCCTCTTAAGCAGAAGGAATGTTCCTCGCGCACAAGTTTGCCGGGGGGAAGGAGATGGAGGCATGAACCAAGGAGGCATGAACCAAGTGTTGTTCAAGAAAGAGAAGCCTTGTCGGGGAACAAATGAACTACGAAAGCTAAGTTGCCAAAGTTTGAGCATTCAAATTTTTAAAATTTGTAGTTGTATTCCTTGAACAACCACACTTTGTATGGAAAAGCTGTGCGCGGAGGACCTACCCGTGGCTAGCCGCGCCCTTACTCTGTTTCGAGCATGCTCAACGGCTTAAGTGAGCTGCAACAAGTGTCGCGTCCTTACTTCGTTTTCGAGTTCGCTCAGCAGTCTAAGTGTGCTGCGACTAGCTGCGGCAAGGTTACTTGCCGACAAGGTCTTTGCCAGCAGGCTGCTAAGAGTCCAGCACTCAGCGCTCGCGGCAAGGACCCCTTGCCGGCAAGTCCCCTAAAAGCGTAGGGTAGAAAGCATACAAAGTGGAGGACCAAAAGCAAGGGAGATAACACTGCATTGGTTGCTCAAAATAAGATTGTATATTACAAAGATAGCTTGCCGCTGTTCTAATCAACTACTGCCTATGACTTAATTGGCAGCGGCAAAGGAAGAAGAAGCAGAGGAATCTAGTCCACGCGGTCGCCTTCACGCCTCGTGATCTTGCCCACCTTGGCAACGATGTGGGCAACCTGCGCCTTCAACGCCTCATGATCAGCTTCGGGCGGCAAGGTGCGGAGGACGTTGACGAGGTTGATGTCGGGGTTGCGGTAGACGATCTTCGACAAGACCCGCTCCAGGGTGCCCATGCAGAGCCGACGCGCCTCGTCGGCCAGCTGCACGGGGATCTTCTCCCGCAGCCGCGCAAGCGTCGGCGCAATTCCCCTGAAGAATAGGCTCAACTTGGCGCTGTGGGGGAGGTTCCTGTCCGGAGAGTACACGAGGTGCTCCGCCCTCAGCGCCATCATCTCCTTGTCAATGTTGGCAGCGGAGGTGACCAGCTCATCAGTCCACTGCTCCACTGCCCGGCTGAACTGGTTCGCCGAGACGGCGGCGCTCTCCACCAGGCCCCGTTCCTTGCGGAGTTCGTCCTTCAGCTTCGTCTCGCGGTCCCGGGCGGCGTCGAGCGAATCAGTAAGAGTGGAGACCTTCAACTCTAAGTCAGCAATGGAATCCTTGGCGGCAGTGAGCTCGTCGCCTTTCTTGGAGAGACGTACCTGCAGCTCAGAGTTGGTGTGGGCATCTTTCTCCCGCTCCACATTGAGCGCAGTGACTCTGTCCTCGCTCGCCTTCAGGTACAACTCCAGCTGCTCCACCTTGGCCTCCAAGTCTTTCTTGGCGGTCTCTGCGGCGGCTGTGGCGTCCCTTGCCTCCTTCAGAGCCCCGCCAATGGCCTGCTCCCGGGCGGCGAGGTCGTCCTCGTGGGCATCGAGGTCGACCTTCCGCTGGTTGAGTACTCCTTCTCGCCGGGACAGCTCCTCGGCGGCCAGCCGCTGCTGCTCCTCGGCCTCAGCTTTCTCAAGGAGGAAGGCTTGCTGCGCCCCGGCAAGCTCTTCGCGCTCCTCCGCCAAGTTGCGGAGGGCCGCCTGGTTGTCGGCGCGGAGCTCCGCGGCGCGCTTCTCCAAGTCAGCTCCAGCCTTGGCGGCAAGAGCCTCCCGAGACTCCAACTTCGCCTGCCTGGCCCGGTACAGGGCCAGGAGCCGACGAAGGAGCTTCTCCTCTTCGGGCTCGTCGCTACCGCCGGGCGCTTCAACAACCTTCAACCCAGCGGAGGCGAGGACCTCTCCGTCAAAGGTCTCTCCCTCCACGGGTGCTTGAGACGAGGACGCCCACGGGACTTGAATAAAGACCCCGTTGGCGGCCTCCAAGTAGACGCCAGATCGCTCCGTGGAGGCGGAAGGGTCGGCGGCCGGTGCAGCGTCCGACGCTCCTGCAGCCTCCGGGCCAGCAGTGTGGTCGCCGGCCTCTTCCCCAGCCGCGGCATCGGCGGTCGGGGCGGTCTCTTCGGCGGCTGGCTCGTCAGCGGCAGTGGCGTTGCCGCCGTCGCCGTGCACGCCCTCCTCGCCGGTGGTCTCCGTCTCCATCCGCTCCGGTGCAGGAGGATCTAGCAGAAGAAAAAGAAAAGAAAGAGTCAAGCAAATATCCAAAAAGACAAGTTCAAGAAGAAGAAGCTACAAGATTTACCTTCGCGGACTTCTTCGACGACAGGCTCCCTCGCCGGCGAATTCTCCCTTGGCGGCGGAGTAGTAGCCCCTGCTGGCGGAGGGCCGCCTGCGCCCTCCCTTGGCGGGGTGCTCACCCTTGTCGGGCTGCTCGCCCTTGGCGGGGTGCCCGTCCTTGGCGGAGCGTTCTCCCTCGCCGGGGAGTTCACCCTTGGCGGGGAGGGTGGAGCAAGTGGCTCGTCGGGGGCGACCTCCGGGCGCTCCTGCGGCTGCGGCTCCACTTCTGCACAAGACAAACAAGACATCAAAACGTTAACCAAGATGATAACCTCAAGCGCGCCCGTCAAGCAGAAAGATAAAAACCAGACTTACGCTGGGGGCTGCGCTGGGGGCTGCTCCTCGGAGCAGCAGGTTGATCCGGCAAGTTTGCCGCTGGCACGTCTCCCGTCGCCGCGGCGGGCGAGTCGTCTTCAATCTCGACCACAGGGATCTTGGCCCTCTTCGCCATCCGCTGGGTCAAGGTCCTGAAAGCAAAACAAAAACAAGATCAAAATCAACAAGGAAAATCAAGACAAAATCGAAGAAACTAAAGAATTGCAAGTGCTTACTCCTCTTCCTCTTCGTCGGAGCTGAGGGCGGAGAAGTCAAACTCCGCCTGGGGTGCTCCTGCGCGAGGAGCTGGAGGAGAAGGCTCCCTCGGGCGCTTGGCGGTCTCCGGGGCTGTGGGCTGCGAAGACCCAGCCCCCGTCGTCGCCGAGGGACGAGGGGCAGAAGGAGCACCCGTTCCGCTCCGGGAAGATCCCCCTCCGCTTGGCGCTCGAGCACGGGGCGCTTCCTTGACGACTTCGCTCGTCCTGGTGGCGCGCGTCGCACGGCGCGCTGGCTGCTGTCGAGGCGTCTGCGGCCTTGCCATCTCAGCTGCCTTGCGGAGGCGCTTCTTCGGTTGCTGCGTGGGACTTGCCGGAGGCGGGGAGTTCTCTGAGGATGAGGAGGCGTCGTCATCGAGATTCAGAGATCCACCAGAGTCTTCATCAGCCTCGGTGTCCTCCTCCTCCTCGGCAGGCCCGCTGGACTCAGCGCCGTGCCCGGCGGCCTCGCTCCCCCCGGCAACTTCGCTCGTCCCGGCAAACTTCACGGAAGGCTCCCCGGCAAACTCCTCGGGCGCAAGCTTCAGCAGCTTGAGGATTTCCGCCTCCTCTGCTTGTCTCACTGCGTCCGCGGCCTGTGCCTCTTCCACGGTGTATCCAAAGTCACCCGCCGCCACAGCTGCGGCGGCCTCCTCCATCTTGGAGGCGATGTAAGCTATATCCCGTTCAGTAGTGGCCCGGGTGAGGCCCTTGTTCTCCTCGGCGTTGCGGGGCTTCTCGACCAAGTTGTCGAAGAAGGCCAGCACAGTATCCGGCGGAGGCTCTATCCAGGTGGGGACGACGCCATGGGAGTCACACGCGGGCATCATCGCTCGTAGAGAATCGCGGGCAGTGCTGTTGCACAACGGCACCACTCCCCGGGAAGGTCTGAACCACTCCGGGTGGTTGGGGTCATGCTTGAAGAGCTCCCTAACCATCCCCTTCAACTCCAAGGCAGTAAAGTTATAGTTCAATCCAGGGCGCAGCCTCATGATATCTGCCGCATTTCCAAATTCCCAAGCGGGCCTTTTCCTTTCTTGTAAAGGGGCGATGCGGCGGCGGAGGAAATCTGCTCCAACCTCTCCGATAGTCAGATTGGCGACCCGGAGACGAATGATCCTAATGAGGGCGATACTGAGCTTGTTGTCCTCCGGGGCCAATTCACTCCAATCCCTGCCGCGCACTATGGCAGTCGTGCGCGGCGCGGTAAAAGGCTCAGGGTTATCTTCCAGCACCCAACACCAATCGGCTCTCCACTCCTCCCACTTCCCGCGAAGCTCTCCCCTCAGGTACGAGTCCTTCTTGTTCAGCCTGAAGATCCAGGAGATGCCGCCGGAGAGGGGGGCACCTGACTCTACTCTAGGCATGAAGAAGTGGCGGAAAAGAGCTACGCTTGGATGAACCCCAACATAGTTTTCGCACAGATGTACGAAAACGGCCATCGTAAGGATGGCGTTGGGGGTGAAATCTAGAAGGTGGAGGCCGTATGTATTCATTACATCGCAAAAGAACTCCGAGAACGGAGGGCACAGACCACAATGGAAGAACGCGGCAAAGAAAAAGTACCCGCCGGGGAACATGTCTTTGGCGACGGCGGGGAAGGCTCTGGTGCGGGGATGAGCTTTGGTCTCCCTC
Organism: Secale cereale; assembly: GCA_902687465.1. Lineage (NCBI taxonomy): Eukaryota > Viridiplantae > Streptophyta > Magnoliopsida > Poales > Poaceae > Secale > Secale cereale. The sequence goes on along the minus strand of LR738715.1, from coordinate 5,431,825 downwards.
GCCCAGAACAAATAGTATTTGTTCCGCAGCTCCCTCGCGCCGAGCCTCGGCGCGAAGACCACGCACCTCTTCCGCAGGGCGGCCAGCTTCGCCGCCTGCTCGGACTTCTCCTTCTTGGCCTTGTCGCTCTTGGCCTTGTCGCTCTTGGCCTTGTCGCTCTTCGGAGCCATGGCGGGGGCGGTGAGGAAAGAGGCGAGGAGGTCGACGGCGCCGCGGATGCGGGAAAGGGCGGAGGCAAGAAGCGGCGGAGGTTTCTGGAGAATCAAGGCGCAATGAAGACGGTGGAGGGGAACTGCCCCTGCTTCCTCTGCTTTTAAGGGGGAAGTGGGGGACGTTCCGCATTTCCCATTAAAGAAACAGGCCACGATCTCTCCCACGACGCCGCAATCGACGCGTGCCGTTAGGGAGGGATGCGGCGGATACGGAAGGGGATGCGGCTTGCCGTGGGCCGCGCGTGCCCGTGCACTGTCTTGGGCCTGGCCCAACAGCGCTCGGCACCGTGTGTGGCCCAGGCCCGGGGGCTCCTGTCGGTGTACTAAGATAGGGGTACCTTAGAACCCCAACTTGTGCACGGGCAGTAGCAGCTTCCCGCGGCTGGGCTCACCACGTGCTCGCCAAGAACCTTTCCTGTCCCTATGAAGCCATTCAAAAACAAAGTATACAAGACAGAAGATCAAGGCCCCGGCAAGAGGAGCTTGCCGGGAAGGCCGCACCAGGCTCAGGTTATCACTTCAGTGCAATACCCTGGCAAGAGGAGCTTGCCAGGAAGGCCAAGGAATGCATACCTCAAGAGATGCCTCGGCGCATCTTGCGCCCCGGCGGGCCCCGGAGAGCGACAAGCTTCCGGGCCCGGCAAGATCACTACCCCGGCAAGGTGCTTGCCGGGGAAACCTATGTTGCGTGCCCGCGCTCCAGCTCATCGGCCCACGCGTCACCCTGGGGCCCTTCCAGGGGCACGTGGCGGATGGCTGTGCAGCTTGGGGCACACGGTGGCAAGCCACGGTGACGAGGCTACCGCCGTGGCGAACGGAGAAGCATGGACGGACACTTTTGGGGTCGACGGCGACGGGCATTTAATGCCCTTGTCCCCCACTGTCAAGGTTAGGTGAAGACCATTGTTCATCCACTGTTCATGCACTATTCACACACTGTTACAACTACCACCAAATTTACACTTTTACCCTCCTCTACGTTGACACCTGTCGGTGACCCCTTTGGGCTATAAAAGGAGGCCCATGCACAACGTAGAGGGGGTTCGAAACCTAGACAACTCTTTCGCTCGGTGTAGATAGTACTGTAGCTCTTCAAGCTCCCGAGCTCAAGAACTCAATACAACCTAAGGCAGGGGTAGGGTTTTACGCGTCCGCGCGGCCCGAACCTGGGTAAAACTGTCCGCGTGCGCTCCTCGATCTGCTCTCCGTGCTCCCTCCGCTCCCTTACCGCAACGTAGAAGGGGCTCCGGTCCCATAGGTGCTCGTGGGAGGACAGTTTCCCCCGACAGATATACATATAACTAACATGTTGTACTCATGCCTTGGTGAAAACAGACCCTCGGTCTGACTTACCCATGGTGATTTTTATTAAACTATAAACTTGTTCATCTCAACAGGACATAAATCGTGATCTTTCCGGCGATCACAACCCTCACCATACTTGGTCTCGAATCATCTCGGTGGCTCTTCCACCATTTTTATAGTACAAAAATTTATAACTTAGTGAGCAAAATTTTATTATATGTTGACCCATGGTGTGACTTACTTTCGAGCGTGTCCGTGACCGTGGACTCGGCTATCGATAGATTAATTACACTCTGCAGAGGTAGTGCACTGTACCCACACCATGGAACCCATGGCCTCGCTTTCCCATTCGGGTGGACCAACGGCGTTCCGACAAAACTCTTCCATTGCCATGACACTCTCCCGACCACTCCGACTCATTCCCCACTGGAATAGTCCTGGGTGGCCCCGTGCCTACCAAAGGCACACCGACCACCGTCATGGCCAAACAGAAACTGTCCCAAACGGGGACTCGGTACCATAAACTTAACAACGGGCACACAAGGTTATGTCTGCTTACCGGGCCAGGGTATCGCATGCCCATAACCTTCCCTATTAGGAGGTACCGACCAGAGGCATGACAACGGACCGAATAAAGACCTTCCCATAAAGGCAAATGTGGTTGTACTGGGAAAAACTCGATTCAGTGGCACCATGACCCGGTCAACAATTTATTCAAGTTGAGTTATTAACAGGTTCAACTTAAAGAGAATAAATAACCGGTGTCATAAAATGCCATGGAAATGCAACATACCAAATGCATTACAAAAATAACTGGGTCAACTTTACTTTGCTAAATGCAAGTATCAAAACTTCCAATATTATTCTGGTTATGATTTACTTAAAAAAACAGAATATATAACCCTACCGTGTTCACTTCCTGAAGCCCTTCGGAAAGAGACCATCACGGTTACTCACACAGGTAGTGTATTCTTAAGGATATGGTGTCAAGTTATCTACAACCGGATATCAACAAATTCCCATCTGCCACGTAACCACGGGCACGGCTTTCGAAAGTTCAAAACCCTGCAGGGGTGTGATAACCCACAAGTGTAGGGGATCGCAACAGTTTTCGAGGGTAAAGTATTCAACCCAAATTTATTGATTCGACACAAGGGGAGCCAAAGAATACTCTTAAGTATTAGCAGCTGAGTTGTCAATTCAACCACACCTGGAAACTTAGTATCTGCAGCAAGATAGTTTAGTAGCAAAGTAATATGATAGTGGCGGTAATAGCAACAAAAGTAACGACAGTGTTTTTGTAGTTTTTGTAATAGTAGCAACGGAAAAGTAAATAAGCAACAAGCAATATAGGAAAAGCTCGTAGGCATTGGATCGGTGATGGGAAATTATGTCGGATGCAATTCATCATGTAGAAGTTATAACCTAGGGTGACATAGAACTAGCTCCAGTTCATCAATGCAATGTAGGCATGTATTCCGAATATAGTCATACGTGCTTATGGAAAAGAACTTGCATGACATCTTTTGTCCTACCCTCCTGCGGCAGTGGGGTCCTATTGGAAACTAAGGGATATTAAGGCCTCCTTTTAATAGAGTACCGGACCAAATCATTAACACATAGTGAATACATGAACTCCTCAAACTATGGTTATCACCGGGAGTGGTCCCGGTTATTGTCACTTCGGGGTTGTCGGATCGTAACACATAGTAGGTGACTATAGACTTGCAAGATAGGATCAAGAACACACATATATTCATGAAAACATAATAGGTTCAGATCTGAAATCATGGCACTCAGGCCCTAGTGACAAGCATTAAGCATAGCAAAGTCATAGCAACATCAATCTCAGAACATAGTGGATACTAGGGATCAAACCCTAACAAAACTAACTCGATTACATGATACATCCCATCCAACCCATCACCGTCCAGCAAGCCTACAATGGAATTACTCACGCACGGCGGTGAGCATCATAGAATTGGTGATGGAGGAAGGTTGATGATGACGATGGCGACGATCTCCACTCTCCGGAGCCCCGAACGGACTCCAGATCAGCCCTCCCGAGAGAGATAAGGGCTTGGCGGCGGCTCCGTCTCGTGAAATGCGATAATTCTTTCTCCTTGATTTTTTTCTCCCTGAAAGTGAACTTATAGGATCTGGGGGTACGTCGGTGGATCACCAGGGGGCCCACGAGGCAGGGGGCGCGCCCTGGGCAGGGGGGCGCGCCCCCACCCTCGTGGATAGGGTGTGGGCCCCCTGGTGTGGATCTTCTTGCAGATATTTTTTATATTTTCCAAAATAAATCTCCATGGAGTTTCAGGTCATTCTGAGAACTTTTTATTTCTGCACAAAAACAACACCATGGCAATTCTTCTGAAAACAGCGTCAGCCCGGGTTAGTTCCATTCAAATCATGCAAGTTAGAGTCCATAATAAGGGCAAAATGGTTTGGAAAAGTAGATACGTTGGAGACCTATCAGGGTGTCCCAACTTAGCCCATCACAAGCTCACGATCTGCGGAGTCGCAACTCCAAAGTGGGAAGAACCGAGTATTCTCGGAATCCCGTGCTCAAGATATTTCGACAAAGGCTTTTTTGATCCTGCAGGAGGGGGAGACCCAATATTATACCACTATCTCTTTTGGTTCTTCAGTCATCCAGAGGTGTATATTCTCATTCTGCCTGGATTTCGTATTATTAGTCATAAACTAATCCAGCAAGACCTCCCGGCGTGCCGACACCCTGATAGTAGCCGCGCGTATCTCGTCTCAGGCCACGACCGGATGGGCGATCCTACAGGTAAAACCAGCCCTCGGGTTGTCCCATGGTGGCCCCGCATAACCCCCAGTTTGGACCAACACTCATGAGGAGCACTGGCCCGGGTTGTTGATTAAGAACTCGGGTTTGCAACGCCCTATGCAAGTTTTAGTTGTTAGGCAAATGTAAAACCCATGTTGGGTCTTGCTGGAAAAGCTTTAAGCAGAGCGAATTATCAAGGGGGGCCCATAAACCCCAACTGTGTTAGGAACGCAAAATCAAGGAACATAACACCGGTTTATCGGGTCCTAAGGTGGCATGAGTGGAACAAAACACCAGGCAGAAGGCCAAGCCTTCCACCCATTACCAATATATGTGCATTAATTTACTTAAGAGATATATTGTGTTAATCCGATAAATAAGTCCGAACATGGAGCAATCTTCAAACTTTACCTACAACTAACAATGCTATAAGAGGGGCTGAGCAAAAGTGTACTTAGCCAATCAACGGTTTGCTAGGAAGGCGGTTAGAGTGCTTCATGGCAACAATAGGAGGCTGACAAACAGGAATAGGCATCGAGGCATAACTAAAGAGCGAGACAACTAGCATAGGCAAAGATAGAGGTGATATCCGGGAATGGTCATTTTGCCTGTTAAGTCCACGGGGGGGGGGGGGGG
>LR738715.1:5404474-5414768 GCA_902687465.1 Secale cereale | reverse complement strand
AGACGTCCCCGTCCTCGACGCCACCGTCGCCGCCTTCTACGGCACCGGATCTAAGGAGGAGGTAACCGCGCCCCGCCCCGCCGCCCGCTCCCCCGCTCTCCCCTTCCCCACGCGCTCGCTCGTCCGTCTCGGTCTGCCCACCGCCGCCTCCCCTCCAGCGAGACCTAGGGTTTGGTTCGCCCGGGCTTCCCGGCCATCTACTAGATGCTACTACTAGTTGTTACTCCACTCGCTAGAGCAGGGGGTCCTCCATGCGCTCGGGATTCAGGACTGGAGGGCGGCAGTGGTGAGTTTCGTTCGTAGCCGGATAGGGTTTGGTGGGTGGAGGAGGATTCGCAGCGATCATCAGCACCAAATGGCCTAACACACCGCAGGGGCCCCGACGTTTGCTGCTCTGCGTTTGTTGTATCTTCTACTGTTTCGAGTTCTTCAACCTGGGAAAAACCGATTGCATGCCGCCGTAGATGGGTCTGGGTACGCAGCGCTGCCGTCGTGTTACTATATCTGTGCTTTATGTTTGCTGAAAATGGGCTGCTTTGTTTCAGAGGAGCGCCGCCGATCTGATACTGCGGGATCTGCAGAACAACCCTGACATGTGGCTGCAAGTGGTGCACATCCTGCAGAACTCCCAGAACCTCAACACCAAGTTCTTCGCCCTCCAAGTAAGTCTCTGCTCCTGAATGAACGGCTTGTTTTCAATAGTTTACAAGGTATGTTTCACAACTGAATCAAGGTTGGTCGATGCCGTGTCTGCAGCTGGTCTTGGATTAGATCATGCATGTTTTACATCCAGTACTGCCAGCACTGGCTGTTAACCACACTTGCTATTGTGGTTCACCGGTTATATTAGGAAATGGCGCTGCTAATGTTTTTCTTGTAGAACTCGTAACCGGTTTTAAACGGTTCAAATGCCTAGTTGCTTGGCTTTCAGGGTTCAACACATTTGAACATGCAGTATGCTACATGAAAATCCCATGGTGTAGAAAAGATGGATGTCTAATAGGATTCTGCTTTGGCGTGTGAGCTCAAGCGCCGTTGCCGTACGTGTAATTTTGTACGATACTAATTTGATTGGCTAGTTACTGCCAGCTGTTGCGCATCTCATTGTATGAATAGAATGCACTCGATTGGTTTTCCTGTAGGAGATAAAGAAAGTTTATATAGTTTGTTACATTATTAGTACCAAGTTAGAATGATCCAAAAGATACCTGGTTTGTCTGCCAGCGTAGAAACATACTTTAGGCTGTTTTCTGGGATAGACGCTATGTCTTCTCTTGTCTTCTCTTGTTGTCCTTTGAATATTTGCTTCCATAATTTTTATTTTTGACTTGAAACTGAACTTAAATAACACGTGTGATGACACCATGACGGCAAATGTAGAGGGGCTGAAATGGGCCAGGATAAATGTTGATGGTCCTGGTCCATAAGCAAGTTATGTAGCTAGTAGCGTTTACTTCTCTCCTGTCTTGGCAGAGTATACTACTATTATATCTAATCATTCTGGGTGCCATCTTTGCATGAGATTTAATTACTCGCATTTCAGTTCACATTATCCTGCGCTGTTCTGTTTCCGCACAAAATCTGCACACAAGATGGACAAAATAAGTAGGAACATAACCATCTGTCGTGTTGTTAATACTGACAAATGTACGCTATTGGTACAAAACCTTGTATGGGGTGATGTTGGTTGGTGTCCTTTTCGTGCATGGCAGGTAGTCTACTGTAAATATTTAAAATTGACAAATGTGGTTGTAGTGTTTGCTTTCAGAGCAGTGATAATTTTGATCCTTTAGGGCAGTGATGATTTTGAACCTTTAGGGGAACACAAGACATTATAATGATCACCATATTTTGTTGTTTGACTTCCATTTGCTGTGTGCAGTTGAGGTTATTGGATCCATATGATATGATTATGTAGGTGCATGCAGCTGCATGCTACATACGCTCTATTGTGTTTAGTTTTTGTCATGTATTGATTATTTTACAAATATATTTAGGTACTTGAAAGTGTTATCAAGTACAGGTGGAACGCATTGCCGGTTGAACAACGTGACGGCATAAAGAATTACATATCTGATGTGATTGTTCAGGCAAGGATTAACTTCTTTGTTAAATATGGCAAACCTTTGTCATTTCTCTCATGAAATAAATCTGATTCATGCACTCTTTTCGCCATTCACTTTTGGTACTCTACCAGCTCTCAAGTAATGAGGTTTCCTTCCGACAAGAGAGGCTTTATGTTAATAAGCTCAACATTATATTGGTGCAGGTAAGTACTTCTTGATCCATTTAACCCATTCACCTTTTCTGATTACCTGAACAAATGCATTTGACAATCACTTGTTCTGAATTGTGGCCAACGTAATAGGTTCTGAAGCATGAGTGGCCAGCCAGGTGGACATCCTTCATTCCTGACCTTGTTGCAGCAGCAAAGAGCAGTGAAACCATATGTGAAAACTGCATGGCTATACTGAAGGCAAGCTGTGTTTCTATTCGTATCTGCTTAATTGATGTATCAGAACAACTATTAACCGTGAAATAATTTGCAGCTTTTAAGTGAAGAAATTTTTGATTTTTCAAGAGGTGAAATGACACAACAGAAGATTAAAGAACTCAAGTCCTCACTCAACAGGTTGGATTTGTGGCCATCTGTCATTTGTGTCTGCCTCACAGCTTTTATTTGATAGAGTAGAAGTAGACTCTGTTACTTTTTTATCTCTTCTTTACTCTTTAGTTGGACTATTATGTTAGCTCTTCTGTCCTAATTTTCCTTGTTGTGAAACAGTGAATTTCGACTCATCCACGAGCTGTGTTTGTATGTCCTATCTGCAACACAAAGTTCTGAGCTGATCCGTGCTACATTGGCTACGCTTCATGCTTTCTTATCATGGATTCCTGTTGGATTCATCTTTGAGTCGCCATTGGTACTTTGCTTATTTCTACATTCCTCCAGATTATTTATCTCAGCATTATCTTTGAAAACCCGTCTCAATTTTTCCCTTGATGGTTATTAGCTGGAGACGCTGCTGAAGTTCTTTCCTATGGCGGCCTATCGGAACCTTACACTTCAGTGCCTGACAGAGGTAAATAAAACATATTGTTAGCTATGTTTAGTTTTGCGTTGTTTCCAACTATTCTGTTGGAGTAATGCAATGACATTCTGTCTTATAGTTTGATTATTAGGCTGCACTGTATTTCATCACATAATAGTGGCAGACAGGTGACCCTGAAATTGACACAACATTGTTTTGACTTTTTCTTTGCAGGTTGCTGCTCTTCAGTTTGGTGATTTTTATAACATGCAGTATGTGAAGATGTACACATTTTTCATGTTGCAGCTGCAGGTGATTGATGTATTTCAGGGAAAAAACTATGTTTTTATTCTTTCTAAAGCTTTTTGTTTGAACACTTATTAATGGATTTCTCTCTTCAATGTTTAGGCTATTCTTCCTCCTGGAACAATTCCCAATGCGTATGCTAATGGTTCCAATGAAGAACAAGCATTCATACAAAATCTGGCACTCTTCTTCACTGCCTTCTTCAAGGTCAGATCCATCACATTATGGATGTACTCTATTAATTGGTATAGTTGAACTTTGACATGGAAGATGAGAGTTTTCTTTGTAAATAAAAAAATCTTAGATGATGTAAGGATACTAATTCTGTTATCACCACGTTCCCAGCTCTAACACAAAATGGATTTTTATAACAATATTGGTCATTGTTTTGCATGTTCAAACTCCATAATCTACAAACATAGGCAGCTAGTTGGTAATATAGTAATACTGATACAGAAGAAGGAAATCCCTTCTTTGGTGTGATCCATTGTTTTGTGGTAAACTCTTTCTTTGTGGTGCATACAGAATCATATACGCATACTGGAGGCATCTGCAGAAAATAGAGCTGCATTACTTGTTGGTCTTGAGTACCTCATTGGAATATCATATGTTGATGACACTGAAGTTTTTAAGGTAATAAATTTAGACTTGATTTGGCATGCATGCCTATACATTCACATGGTGTAATTCTCATGATGGTTATTTGCAGGTGTGTTTGGATTACTGGAATGTATTTGTCTTGGAGCTTTTTGAAGCACACAATCAAATGGAGCCTGCAATACCAGCTGTAAGCATGATTGGGCTGTAAGCTTTTAATTTGTTTCTGCTAGGAAAGCTGTCCACATGATTTTCTAAAGATTTAGATATATCCAGCTTTCAATTTAAGCATTTTGTCAAAAAATATCATGAATGCTACTTCCTCCGTTTCAAATTATAAGATCTTCTCACTTCTTTCTAAATCGAATACGTTTAGATGTGTTTGTTTACTCATTTTAGTCCGTATGTACTCCATATTAAAATATCCAAAATGCTTATGTTCTTGTGATATATTTCCATCCATGTGCTGCATTTTGTTCTATGTCTGTTTCTTGCTTTGTGAACTCTTTTCGTAATCAAGTTATAAATCCTTCTGGTGACACCAATGTTTAACTTGTAGGCCCAGATGATTCCTGGAGTTGATGGTACTGGTACAGCTGTTCACCAAAGGAGGCAGCTTTATGCAAGTCCACTATCAAAGTTACGAATGTTGATGATTTGTCGGATGGCAAAGCCTGAAGAGGTATTGATTGTGGAAGATGAAAATGGCAATATTGTACGGGAAACAATGAAGGATAATGATGTCCTTGTCCAATATAAGGTTGGTAACAAATTGCGAAGCTGCTGTGGTACTTTATGAGGTCTTATCATATAACTGATGTGACACTTTTTTTTATTTTAATAATACTAGATCATGAGGGAAACGCTGATCTACTTGTCCCATCTTGATCATGAGGATACGGAGCAACAGGTATGCTATTCATGTTTTCCGGATTATTTCATTATAGTTTTAGAAATTATGCAACACATACACTACTGTGAGCTGGTCAGCAGTATATGTGGTACAAGTGCACTCCTTTGTCTTTTTGTTGAAATGACATAAAGATCTAGCCAAAACACTAATACAATTAATGACAGTGAACACGATTATTCATTTGAGACTGTTCAGTCTGTGTATCTAGGGAGCAAATATCTATGTTGTTTATACATTTGTTGCCCTGCTTATGTTTTCTATTTACTGCCCTTTTGAATTTAAGCCGCAACTCTTGTCACATCTTCTGTTCCAGATGTTGAAGAAATTGACTAAGCAATTGAATGGAGAAGACTGGAGTTGGAATAACCTCAATACTCTATGCTGGGCTATTGGATCAATATCTGGTTCTATGGTGGAGGAACAGGTTTGTTCACTGTCATTATCCTCATTTATTTGGTTTCGATAAATGCTTGTGGAGGACTCGGTGCTTTACTATCTTTACTTCACATTGCAGGAGAACAGATTCTTGGTGATGGTTATTCGCGATTTGCTAAATCTCTGTGAAATTACGAAGGGGAAAGACAACAAAGCTGTTATTGCGAGTAACATCATGTACGCGTTTGCTTCAGTTCTCTCATGTTTGGAATTATCAAAAGAATATCTTTGCTGATCCAATGTTTGAATTAATAGGTATGTGGTCGGTCAGTACCCAAGATTTCTCAGGGCTCATTGGAAGTTTCTGAAGACAGTAGTCAACAAATTATTTGAGTTCATGCATGAGATGCATCCTGGAGTTCAGGTCAGTGATGCATTTACATGTAGTTTCTTCAGTTGGAACAGGAAAATTCTTGTAGTGTGAAACACGTACTCCCTCCGATACATATTACTTGTCGCAGCTTTAGTACAACTTCAGTACGTACTAAAGTTGTACTAAAGCTGCGACAAGTAATATTGCTTGGAGGGATTATATTATTAGTATTTGTGGTCACCTACAGTCTGCTGCTTCTGTTTTTGTTGCTGTGCATAGTTGTGCTTCTCTCTGCATTTGCACAAAGTTTTAAGTACCTCTTCAACTGCTACATTCCCTATCCTACTGTATGTAATGTATGTGACACACTGCTTGTTGCAGGATATGGCGTGTGATACGTTCCTGAAAATTGTTCAGAAATGCAAGCGCAAGTTTGTCACACAACAGGTAGATTCATTAATCACATTGTTTTTGTCTTCAATTCTGTATGTGAGTTGATAGACTTTTGATTTATTTCTAATTATGTACTCCCTCAGTTCCTAAATATAAGTCTTTGTAGAGATTCAACTATGGACTACATACGGAGCAAAATGAGTGAATCTACACTCTAAAATGCATCTATATACATTCGTATGTGGTCCATACTGAAATGTCTACAAAGACTTATATTTAGGAACGGAGGGAGTATTACTTAAACGCATGTGGGTAACTCGATTTAGACACGTACATCATCACATTTATACTATGCCATACTCACCAGTTACGCGCCCATTTTTTTGTATTTCCTGCTGTTTCCCAGGTGGGCGAGAACGAACCATTTGTTTCTGAACTGCTCACCAACCTTGCTACGACAATTCTTGATCTTGAGCCGCATCAGATTCATACGTTTTATGAATCGGTATGTTGAACAAATTGAGCCAGGATAGGCTGTAACTCGTACTACCATTTGTCCCTTTTTGTGCTCACTGTTCAGGCGAGCACATGATTCAAGCCGAATCTGATATTATTTGTGTCTTTGTGCTCACTGTTCAGGTCGGTCACATGATTCAAGCTGAATCTGATAATACTAAGAGGGATGAATACCTGAAGAGATTGATGAGCCTTCCTAATCAGGTTTGGTTCTACCATGAGCTTTTGCATTTTTCTTGCTTTCTTTTAAGGGTAGTATTTACAATGTTATCTTGTGATTTGATTTGACAGAAATGGGCAGAAATAATTGGACAGGCAGGCCAAAGCATTGATATCCTGAAGAACCAAGATGTTATCAGATCTGTTCTTAATATCTTGCAGGTAATAATCGAGGCTGTATTCGATCATTGTGGCTTTACAAGTGTAAACTACAATGATGTTGGCTGTTTATTGCTTTGAAGTTGTTTATTTAGTTTATAAATTCACTATAAGATTGTGGTTGGTAATACTTCAAGAAATGATATTTGTTAGACGACCAAACTCAGTTGCATGTCATTCCTCCAAAAGATCAGTCTCCCGAACACTTCGTTATCTGGACTTGCCAAATGCACCATAAACACACTTGATACCTGAACTCACAGGTTTGCTAGTTTAGAGTGTTTTTTATCGTAGAAAATTATAGTGCTTTTAGTTGACATTTTTACCAAGTAGCCTGTATGGAGACTATGAATTAGCACTAGTATGGTATGCTGTTCTTAGTAACATCCTTGCAAATATGCTACTAGTAGTTTGTTGCTAAAGGTGAGAATGGTGTTTAGTTTTGGGTTTGCAATTGCTCCCTGGGTGGTATGGATGTAATGCTATTTGTGATTGCTCTCTTGGTACTAACATGATGTTGCTATTTGCAATTGCAGACAAACACAAGTGTTGCGACTTCACTTGGACCGCACTTCTTCCCACAAATTTCACTGATCTTCCTCGACATGCTGACAGTTTACAGGTATTTCCTTTCGCATCCCACATGATGTTCTATAGTATTATAGGGTGCTGGTTAGCATCTTATGAAGTTTTGAGCTAGGCCTGGCGAAGTAAAATAACCTCTTCCGTTGGACTGGTCCTACCTGGTGTCACCTGGTCCTGTAAACTTGGGCAGCCTAGTATGGAGCGCATGATAATTTTAAGCCGGGGCAAGTCAATCTGGTCAAAACATTGTGCTGGTTTAGCCTTAGTTGAGATTTGCTTGTTTACTAGACCAACTCATTGTGCCTCCCCATTTTGTTGTCATAGTTTGAGGTTGTGCGAAGTTACGAGCAATGTGTCACAATCTAATGCATCCTTCTTTGTGTTATATTTGTATCAGAATGTACAGTGAGCTTGTATCAAGCACTATCGCTGAAGGGGGGCCTTATGCCTCAAAGTCGTCATTTGTAAAACTCTTAAGGTATAATTAGTCGTTGATATCTATCCTCCTCTTTTCATTTATCTGTCTTACTGAATAATAATATAATACTTCAAACAGATCTATCAAGAGGGAAACATTGAAATTGATTGAGACTTTCGTGGACAAAGCTGAAGACCTACCGCACCTTGGGAAGCAGTTTGTTCCTCCAATGATGGATCCTATTCTTGGTGATTATGCAAGAAATGTGCCTGACGCAAGGGAATCTGAAGTCCTGTCCCTGTTTGCAACAATTATAAACAAGTATTGCCTTGAATTTGATACCCATTTTTTCTCTAGCTGGGAACTAAAATGCTCTCTAATTAGTGAGTTGTAGCTTGTATGAAGATTTTTCTGTCAGTCATCTAGGTTTCATATTCAGTTGCTAATACTTAAATACTCTGCTGTTACTGTACTTCATTTCTGACTTTGTATTTATACTTTAGGTACAAAGCTGAAATGCTTGATGATGTGCCTCGTATATTCGAGGCTGTTTTCCAGTGCACCCTTGAGGTAGGAATTACAACCTTGTTTTTTACTGTTCATACTCAGTTACGTGTCGAGATTTCACTGATTGTTCGGTCTTGCCAGATGATTACTAAAAACTTTGAAGATTATCCTGAGCACCGCCTCAAGTTTTTCTCTTTACTTCGTGCTATCGGCACCCATTGCTTCAAAGCTTTAATTCAGCTTTCCAGCCAGGTTTGTGATAACTTTTTTCAATTACTACTACTACTAGCCCTGTTGATGGTATCTATTAATACAGCAACCCAAATTCCTTTCTTTAATTTGATTATCCGACTGTTTGTTTCAGCAATTGAAGCTTGTGATTGATTCGATTAACTGGGCATTTAGACATACAGAGAGAAACATTGCCGAGACTGGCCTTAGTCTATTGCTGGAAATTCTGAAGAACTTTCAGGCAAGAACATGTGGTCCATCCTTTCTTTGCTGTATGTAATTCTTTGGAAGCTAACTCTTTGATATGGTTGCCTTGCAGGCTTCAGAATTCACGAATCAGTTCTACAAAACATATTTTTTGAATATAGAGCAGGAGATTTTTGCAGTTCTCACAGATTCATTTCATAAGCCTGGCTTCAAACTTCATGTTTTGGTGCTACAACACTTGTTTTGCGTGGTATGTTTCTTGTGCATGATTAATATCACGACATCTAGTGTTTGTATGTGTGTGTTTGTTTAATTAGGTTTGATAATAATATGTAGGTTGATGGCCTAACTGAACCCCTATGGGATGCATCCACGGTATCATATCCATCTAATGCCATGTTTGTACGGGACTACACAATCAAACTTCTTGGAGCATCATTTCCTAACATGACGGCAGCTGAGGTATGATCTTCCTATCCTAATACAGCCATCCTGTGATATTGACCTGGTGCCATCATGAACCTGGCAAATTTTCTTGCGCAGGTGACCAAGTTTGTTGATGGTCTCCTTGGTTCGAGACATGACCTCCCAAGCTTCAAAAACCATATTAGGGACTTCCTGGTGCAATCAAAGGAGTTCTCAGCCCAGGTAAATTTCGTTATGCAATCATAAGATTGATGAAAACTATAACCTCACGGATAATGTTACCAATACTTACCAAGAAAATAGTTGGAAACCTATAATGCTTTGTGCAAGTTCTCTTCTGATGGGTCTGTTACTGTGGGTTATGTAGGATAACAAGGATCTGTATGCGGAAGAGGCTGCGGTACAAAGAGAAAAGGAAAGGCAACGGATGCTTGCCATCCCAGGGCTGATTGCCCCAAGCGAATTGCAAGATGAGATGGTAGACTCATAGTGCTCTGTGGTTGTGCATTGCTAATCCAGTTTGATGTTCGATTAGGCCTCCAGAGGCCTCCATGTCCCGGAGCCTGAGTCTTCTTCCAGGGTGGTGGCGGTGAGAGGAGGGTGCCTGCTGTAATTTTATTTCCGGTTTGGCGATTCCAAGATTTGTGGTGCTAGTTGATGATAGGGGAGAATTTTGCCGCAAGAGGTGCTCGCTCGGTGGGCGTGGAGCATTTTTGCGGGCTTTGTGGTTGGTTAGATGGATGTGTTTTTAGTGCTCGGTGAAACATTTTGTGCGTGTGCTGGGCATGATATAGTATGGATGTTGATCCTTAATTGTTAGTTTAGCCTATAGATTTGATGACTGTATTATGATGGTGATGATGTATCAAGTGACTGGATTCGGTCTTGGGCTGGTAGGAAACCTTATAATCCATCCTCCTAGTGCTTGTTACTCTTGTTATGTGAAATATGTTTCTTCTCCATCTTGTGAGCTTTCTTGGGTTCCATCTTATCTGTTTTGCGTATGTGATTTTGGAGTTGTTTTTTTTTTTTTTTTT
>LR738715.1:5370891-5404415 GCA_902687465.1 Secale cereale | reverse complement strand
TTTGAGGAGTCGTAAATGACTCCTCCCCACCCCCCACCAAAATATAAGATGTTTTTTTTAGATACTCCCTTTGTATAGAAAAAACATCTTATATTTTGTAAGAGGCAGTATGTTGTTAGGAAGGAGCTCCTCTCTTGATTTGAGGATGTATGTTGCGTCAACGTAACTTACATACACTGCTTGGGGCGGGCGTGGCGTGTGATGTACTCCCCCAGGTCCTTTTTAGTTTGCATATAAGATTTGTCCGAAATCCCCCAGATCCTTTTTAGTTTGCATATAAGATTTGTCCGAAGTCACACCTCGTGAATCATGTAGGTTGGAATCATACTTGATGTTGTGGTAGCATCAGCAGCATATTCTAGAATATCAGCGGAGGAATGGGCTGGTGTTGTGCATTCTCTCTCGGTCCAAGACTCCAAAGCAAATACTTACTATCCCTCTTTCCTCGGTTTGTTGCTCTTTATGTAGGTAGACTACTAAGTCTAGATTGGTCGGTCTCAAAGCAGAGCACCCCACACACGTAGCATAGCATCTACAGTATCTATCTATCATCTGCGAATAAAGCAGCGGGTGGGCTGGACAAGAGGCCACGTTGCTCCATCTTGCTAGGCGCTAGTGGTAGTGGTGGGTGTTGACTGCACCAGACCCGGGCCTGATATATAGCTTTTTTCCGATAATAGTCGACTTTGTTGGCTTAAAGGGAAGCATTACCAGCAACTCCAACGCACCGACTTAAATGAATGCGCATTTTCTTCTTTTGGATCGGCCCAAGTCTGTTTTTTCGTTTGGCTCGGTAGGTGCGTCCAACGGGTGGCAGATCCAATTTTCTTTTTTTACACACACGGCGAAAAATGAGCATAACTAAATATAAATGACCGGTTAATCTGCCCGCCAAAGTCCACTTATACATTAATAAAAAACAAATTTCTCAAAATAAATAAATAATAAAAAACAAAAAAGTTTGCGCGTCAGCACGCTGCCCTAGGCGTTTGTGGAAGCGCCACCGCAACCTGTTTTGCACAAGAGTCTTAGTCTCTTAGACTTTCACCCAAAGGACATGAGGCTGAAGGGAGAGGAAGAGCTCCACAATGGACCTCATGGAGGAAGCAACACCCATGGGTGACATGTTGTCGAGGTTCTTGCCCGAAGTAGTCCACCGCCACGCATCAACAACACAACGCCACCGGCCCGCTAGCCCACACGCACGGTCACCTCCAACGCGATGATGGTGCCGTCATCCAGCAAGAGCCACCAACCAGACGCCCCGTAATAGCCGGACCTTTGCGAAGCTCCTGCAGACAAGATCCACCCCCGCCACCACCATTGTCATGCTAGATCCAATCGGTGCCTTTGCCGGTCGCTTTGCGAGCCGTAGATTTGCCCGCCATCGCGGGAGAGAACTACATTTCCTAGACCAATAATTCGGGGTATGAAGTGCAAAAACTAGTAATGTTAGGGGAGGATAAATGGCTAATTGATACTCCCTTCGATCCGTATTAATAACTTTGTACTAAGCCGGTGACAGTTATTATGGATCAGAGGGACTAAGAAGAATTGTGAGGGTGACTTGAATAGAGTCGCAGGGTGTAGCGACAAAGGAAAGCGCTCGTTCGAGCGAACCTATAGTACACCCCCCTCTCTCCCGCGTGCCGCTCTCCCGAGGGCGACCTAGTATTCCTCTGCGCCGCCACCTTCCCCTCCCCTCCTCCTTGCCACTGCCAAAGGCGGCAGTTGGTTCCTCCACGCGGCCGCCACCGACGGTGGCGGCGAGGCCTTTTGCCCGATCCCTTTCGGTGGTGAGGGCCCGGATCTGAGGCGACGACATCGCAGGTGTGGACGACGCTCCTTCGGCGGCGGGTGGCGTTCCTCGGTGAGGTTGTCCGGATCACCTCGGTCGCGTGGGTAGCGAGGTCTCGTTGGGCGCTGGTCGTGGCGTGAGGATAGGCCCCGGCTCCCCTCGTTAGGTCTGAGGCGCTCCAATACGCGCGCGACACACGACCTCCATCCGACCTGGATCTTCGGCGTGCGCTCACGCCGTTGATGCTGGTGGCTGTTTCGGTGGTGGCGTCAGGGAGATTGTCTGGGGGAAATCCCTGGCCGCCGGCGGCGGTCACGGCGTCGATGGCGTCCCGGACGCCATTCCCTCCTTGGTGGCGACGCCAAGGTACATCTTCCCCTGCCTCCCCCTTGCCCTTGGCCCGGATGAAAACCCTAGCCCGTGTGGCTATGCGACGACGCCGCCATGGCATCGTCACCTTCCTGAAGGTGCCACCTTGGGCATGGAGATGGTGGGTGTGTGTGGCGAGGTCGGGTGGTTCCTATGGCAGCCATCCTATCCCTATCTTCTGCGTCGTAGCTCCGGGTAGGTATGTTGTCTCTTCCGGGCGGTGTGTTCCTTCCCCAAGTGCTCCAGTGAGTCCGGCGGTGCGGCGCGCTCGAGCCTGGGCGAGAGGGGATAGGGGTCTTGTCTCTCCCCCGTTTCTTCTTCTTTCCGGTTTGCTTGTATTGTTGAATGTATCCTGATCAATTGATGGCTTTGTTAATTCAAAGCCGGGTTTTGTCCAAGCCCTTCTCGGGCTTCGCCGAGCCTGTTCTCTAAAAAAAACTTGAGTAGAGCGAACATTATGAGTCATTCTTTCCACGTCTGGCCTGTCTACTGTGTAGATTGGATACTTGAACTGGATCAGATTGGACTGGACAACACAGTCTCTTCCACAACCCCAGGTCCCCGTTTGCTGCCTGGCGGTGCATCCACGTGCGTGAATTGCTGACCTCTCACATACATGCACGCACGCACACGGCTAAGCTGCAAGTTGTAGCTACTGCAGGCAGACAGGGATATGAAGAATGACTCATAAATGGATCAACCTTTCCCGACCGTTGGGGAGGCCGGCCGCATCCATCATCGATCTATCTTTTTGCAATGCAATCATTCATGCAACCGATGAGTGAGCATACATGTGGATACCATGAACCCCGGCCCCAAATGGAAATTACCATCTCTCCCCAGAAATGGGAACAAAAGATGCCACATATATACTAGCACAAGCCAAATCTGCCAAGAGTACAACACAAGTCATAGATTTCGCAGAAAAAAAAAAAACAAGTCACAGGATAATCATTGATTGATTAGTATACTAAGTAGTTTACATTTACAAAAAGTTCATGATATCAGTATGTATACGCGTATGTCTGGTTGGATGAATATATATAATCTGATGTAGTATATGTGTATGTCAATCTTAATTGGGTAGTTGAGGAGGGTACTCCTCTCCTAGACTAGTACTCCCTCCGTCCCAAAATTCTTGTCTTAGATTTGTCTAAATACGAATGTATCAAGTCATGTTTTAGTATTAGGTACATCCATATCTAGACAAATTTAAGACAAGAATTTTGGGACGGAGGGAGTACTTCAGGCTGCTGCCAATGCATGGATGCTTAGATGAGGTGCTAAGCATATTAAATAGCTTATCAACTATACTCCCCAATGCATATGTGCTTATGGTTGCTAAGCTTGCTTCATTTAATGATTTAGCAACTAAAGCTCTTCATGTATTAGTGGGCTTCCTTTCTTTGAATGTTTTGCCTAGGTGCAAACGTTTAGCATTGTTTCTTCCTCGGGTTACCACACTCATCTCTCTCCTCTTAAGTAACTTGTCACATCAGATTTTTTTGCCTACGTGGAAGGCTTAGAGCATCTCCAGCCGTGCCCCCAACATGCCCCCAGGCGACTTTTTCGGCATTTGCTCCGAAAAAACGCCCTAGTCACGCCCAAACACCGAAATCTGCTGACTCGACCCTTTTTTGGGCCCGGCGGTCGCAGGACGAACCCGGTGCACTGGGGGGCGCTTGGGGGCTCCGGCGCAAGGGAAAAACACGCATGGCCCACACTTCCAGGCGACAAAGCAAGCCACTCATCCAGATTCGCCCCCCCGCGCTTGGCCGCCAACCTGCCTATCCCGGCACCGCCCACCGCCGCACACCGCTAGATAGGCCGTTCCCCGCCGGAAAAGAGAAGGATTTTGGCGGCGACAGGCACCCACCACCGCCCGGCTATTTTTCCGTCGTTCCGGCCGTGCTGGGGCGGTGCACCGGCGGGTGTGCGTCCAGCATGCCCTCAAGGTGTTCGGCGGTTTGCCTGCTCAGCCCTCGGCAATGGACTCGGACGACGAGGAGGCGCTCGCCGCGCTGCTGGAGGAGGAGGCCTATGCCGACGTTCAGGAAGAGGAACATCTCATCAATGAAAACCCGCGGCGAGGTGGCTCGGCGCCGGGGCGGATGAAAGCAAAGAACCAACATCGTCTGGAAGGCTACTGCATGCTCTACTCTGACTAATTCGACGATGCTTGAAGGAAATATGCCCTAGAGGCAATAATAAAGTTGTTATTTGTATTTCCTTATATCATGATAAATGTTTATTATTCATGCTAGAATCGTATTAACTGGAAACTTAGTACATGTGTGAATACATAGACGAAATAGAGTGTCCCTAGTATGCCTCTACTAGACTAGCTCGTTAATCAAAGATGGTTATGTTTCCTAACCATATACATGAGTTGTCATTTGATCAACGGGATCACATCATTAGGAGAATGATGTGATGGGCAAGACCCATCTGTTGGCTTAGCAACTTGATCATTTAGTTTTTCTGCTATTGCTTTCTTCATGACTTATACATGTTCCTATGACTATGAGATTATGCAACTCCCGAATACCAGAGGAACACCTTGTGTGCTATCAAACGTCACAATGTAAATGGGTGATTATAAAGATGCTCTACAGGTGTCTCCGAAGGTGTTTGTGGTGTTGGCATAGATCGAGAATGGGATTTGTTACTCCGAGTGTCGGAGACATATCTCTGGGCCCTCTCGGTAATACACATCATAATAAGCCTTGCAAGCAAATGACTAATGAGTTAGTCACGAGATGATGTATTACAGAACGAGTAAAGAGACTTGCCGATGACGAGATTGAACTAGGTATGATACCGACGATCGAATCTCGGGCAAGTAACATATCGATGACAAAGGGAACAACGTATGTTGTCATGCGGTTTGACTGATAAAGATCTTCATAGAATATGTAGAAACCAATATGAGCATCCAGGTTCTGCTATTGGTTATTGACCGGAGATGAGTCTCGGTCATGTCTACATAGTTCTCGAACCCGTAGGGTCCGCACGCTTAACGTTCGATGACGATCGATATTATGAGTTTATGTGTTTTGACGTACCGAAGGTAGTTCGGAGTGCCGGATGTGATCACGGACATGACGAGGAGTCTCACGGACATGACGAGGAGTCTCGCAATGTCCGAGACATAAATATTTATATATTGGAAGGCTATATTCGGACACCGGATGAGTTTTGGGGGTTATCGGATAAATACCGGAGTACCGGGAGGTTACGGGAACCTCCTAGGGGTTATTGGGCCACATGGGCCCAAGTGGAGGAAGAGGAGGCGCGGCCAGCTAGGGGCGCGCAACTCCCCTAGCCTAAACCGAATTGGACTAGAGGGCCGCCCCCTTCCTTCTTCTTCTCCTCCCCTTCCTTCCCCCTCTCCTACTAGGACTAGGAAAGGGGAGAAATCGTACTTGGAGTAGGATTGCCCCCCCTAGGGCGCGCGCCACCCCTTGGGCCGGCTGGCCTCCTCCTCCCCCCCTCCTTTATATACGTGGGGAGGGGGCACCCCATAAACACACAAGTTGATTTTAGCCGTGTGCGGTGCCCCTCCCCACAGTTACACACCTCGGTCATATCGTTGCAGTGCTTAGGCAAAGCCCTGCACCGGTAGCTTCATCATCACCGTCACCACGCCGTCGTGCTGACGAAACTCTCCTGTGATGCTCAACTGGATCAAGAGCTCGTGGGACGTCATCGAGCTGAACGTGTGCTGAACGCGGAGGTGTCGTACGTTCGGTGCTTGGATCGGTTGGATCACGAAGATGTTCGACTACATCAACCGCGTCACTAGACGCTTCCGCTTTTGGTCTACGAGGGTACATAGACACACTCTCCCCGCTCGTTGCTATGCTTCTCCTAGATAGATCTTGCGTGATCGTAGGAATTTTTTCGAAATACTACGTTCCCCAACATTGGCATCATGAGCCAGGTCTATGCGTAGATGATATGCACGAGTAGAACACAATGAGTTGTGGGCGATAATAGTCATACTGCTTACCAGCATGTCATACTTTGATTCGGCGGTACTATGAGATGAAGCGGCCCAGACCGACATTACGCGTATGCTTACGCGAGACTGGTTTTACCGTTACGAGCACTCGTTGCTTAAAGGTGACCGGCGGGTGTCTGTCTCTCTCACTTTAGTTGAATCGAGTGTGTCTACACCTGGTCCTTGTGAAGGTTAAAACAACACACTTGACGAAAAATCGTTGTGGTTTTTGTATGCTTAGGTAAGAATGGTTCTTGCTAAGGCCGTAGCAGCCACGTAAAACTTACAACAACAAAGTAGAGGACGTCTAACTTGTTTTTGCAGGGCATGTTGTGATGTGACATGGTCAAGACGTGATGAGTTATACGTTATTGTATGAGATGATCATGTTTTGTAAATTATCGGCAACCGACAGGAGCCTTATGGCTGTCTCTTTATTGTATGAATTGCGAAGGCCATGTAATTGCTTTACTTTATCACTATGAGTTAGCGATAGTAGTAGTAGCAATAGTTGGCGAGACGACCACGACACTACGATGAAGATCA
This sequence comes from Secale cereale, assembly GCA_902687465.1. Taxonomy (NCBI): domain Eukaryota; kingdom Viridiplantae; phylum Streptophyta; class Magnoliopsida; order Poales; family Poaceae; genus Secale; species Secale cereale. The sequence goes on along the minus strand of LR738715.1, from coordinate 5,397,699 downwards.
TGGTGTCTAGCCGGTGACGATGGAGATCATGACGATGCTTTAAAGATGGAGATCAAAAGCACAATATGATGATGGCCATATCATGTCACATATTTTGATTGCATGTGATGTTGATCTTATTATGCTTCTTATTTTGATTAGTACGGCGGTAGCATGATAAGATGATCCCTTACAAAATTTCAAGGTACAAGTGTTCTCCCTGAGTATGCATCGTTGCAAAAGTTTGTCGTGCCGAGACACCACATGATGATCAGGTGTGATAAGCTCTACGTTCAAATACAACGGGTGTAAAACAGTTTTGCGCATGCAGAATACTCGGGTTAAATTTGACGAGCCTAGCATGTACAGACTGTTGGGGATCCTAGCAGAAAATCAAAATTTTTCCTACGCATCACCAAGATCTATCTATGGAGTAATCTAGCAACGAGCATAAAGGATAGTGGATCTACATATCCTTGTAGATCGCGATGTGGAAGCGTTGCAAGAACGCGGATGAAGGAGTCGTACTCGCTGCGATTCAGATCGCGGTTGATTCCGATCTAAGCGCCGAACAACGGCGCCTCCGCGTTCAACACACGTGCAGCCCGATGACGTATCCCACGCCTTGATCCAGCAAGGAGAGAGGGAGAGGTTGGGGAAGACTCCATCCAACAGCATCACGACGGCGTGGTGGTGGTGGAGGAGCGTGGGACTCCAGCAGGGCTTCGCCAAGCGCTGCGGGAGACGAGGAGGGAGAGAGGTAGGGCTGCGCCAAGCGACAGAGGTCAGAACGTGTTATGGGCAGCCCCAAACCTCACATATATATAGGGGGAAGGGGGGGCTGCGCCCCCTTTAGGGTTTCCCACCCCTAGGGGTGCGGCCAGCCCTAGATCCCATCTAGGGGGGGCGGCCAAGGGGGAGAGAGGGGGAGGCGCACCACTATGTGGGCCTTAGGCCCATCTGAGCCTAGGGTTTCCCCCTTTTTTCTTCTCTCTTTGCCTTGGGCCTGGTTAGGGGGGCGCACCAGCCCACCTGGGGCTGGTCCCCTCCCACACTTGGCCCACACAGCCTTCTGGGGTCGGTGGCCCCACCCGGTGGACCCCCGGGACCCTCCCGGTGGTCCCGGTACGCTACCGATAGCGCCCGAAACTTTTCCGGTGACCAAAACGGGACTTCCCATATATGAATCTTTACCTCCGGACCATTCTGGAACTCCTCGTGACGTCCGGGATCTCATCCGGGACTCCGAACAACATTTGGTAAGCGCGTACATACTTTCCCTATAACCCTAGCGTCATCGAACCTTAAGTGTGTAGACCCTACGGGCTCGGGAACCATGTAGACATGACCGAGACAACTCTCCGGCCAATAACCAACAGCGGGATCTGGATACCTATGTTGGCTCCCACATGTTCCACGATGATCTCATCGGATGAACCACGATGTCAAGGATTCAATCAATCCCGTATAAGATTCCCTTTGTCTATCGGTATAGCACTTGCCCGAGATTCGATCGTCGGTATACCGATACCTTGCTCAATCTCGTTACCGGAAAGTCTCTTTACTCGTTCCGTAACACATCATCCCGTGATCAACTCCTTGATCACATATTGTGCACATTATGATGATGTCCTACCGAGTGGGCCCAGAGATACCTCTCCGTCATACGGAGTGACAAATCCCAGTCTCGATTCGTGCCAACCCAACAGACACTTTCGGAGATACCTGTAGTGCACCTTTATAGCCACCCAGTTACGTTGTGACATTTGGTACACCCAAAGCATTCCTACGGTATCCGGGAGTTGCACAATCTCATGGTCTAAGGAAAAGATACTTGACATATAGAAAAGCTTTAGCATATGAACTACACGATCTGTGCTAGGCTTAGGATTGGGTCTTGTCCATCACATCATTCTCCTAATGATGTGATCCCGTTATCAACGACATCCAATGTCCATGGTTAGGAAACCGTAACCATCTATTGATCAACGAGCTAGTCGTCTAGAGGCTCACTAGGGACATGGTGTTTGTCTATGTATCCACACATGTATCTGAGTTTCCTATCAATACAATTCTAGCATGGATAATAAACGATTATCGTGAACAAGGAAATATAATAATAACCAATTTATTATTGCCTCTAGGGCATATTTCCAACAGTCTCCCACTTGCACTAGAGTCAATAATCTAGTTCACATCGCCATGTGATTAACACTCACAGGTCACATCGCCATGTGACCAACATCCAAAGAGTTTACTAGAGTCAGTAATCTAGTTCACATCAATATGTGATTAACACTCAATGAGTTCTGGGTTTGATCATGTTATGCTTGTGAGAGAGGTTGTAGTCAACGGGTCTGCAACATTCAGATCCCTATGTACTTCGCAAAATTTTATGTCATATCGTAAATGCTGCTACCACGTTCCACTTGGAGCTATTCCAAACTGTTGCTCCATTATACGTATCCGGTATCTCCACTTAGAGTTATCCGGATAGGTGTTAAGCTTGCATCGACGTAGCTGTTTACGTCGAACTTCTTTATCACCTCCATAACAGAGAACATTTCCTTATTCCTCTAAGGATAATTTTGACCACTATCTAGTGATCCACTCCTGGATCACCTTTGTACCCTCTTGCCAGACATGTGGCAAGGCACACATCAGGTGCGGTACTCATCATGGCATACCGTATAGAGCCTATGACAAAAGCATAGGGGACGACCTTCGTCCTTCCTCTTTCTTCTGCCGTGGTCAAGTTTTGAGTCTTACTCAACTTCACACCTTATAACTCAGGTAAGAATTCCTTCTTTAACTGACCTATTTTGAACTCCTTCAAAATCATGTCAAAGGTGTGTGTTCCTTTTGAAAGTATCATCAGGCGTCTTGATCTATCTCTATAGATCTTGATGCCCAATTATGTAAGCAACTTTATCCAGGTCTTCCTTTGAAAAACTCCTTTCAAACAACCCTTTACGCTTTCCAGAAATTCAACATCATTTCGGATCAACCATATGTCATTCACATATACTTATCAGAAATGTTGTAGTGCTCCCACTCACTTTATTGCAAATACAAGTTTCTAACAAACTTTGTATACCCAAGAACTTTGATCACTCCATCAAAGCATATATTCCGACACCGAGATGCTTGCTCCAGTCCATGGAAGGATCGCTGGAGCTAGCATACCTTTTAGCATCCTTAGGATCGACAAAACCTTTCTGATTGTATCACATACAACCTTTCCTTACGAAAACTGGTAAGGAAACTTGTTTTGTCATCCATCTGCCAGATTTCATAAATGCAGCTAATGCTAACATGATTCCAACGGACTTAAGCATCGCTACGGGTGAGAAAATCTCATCGTAGTCAACTCCTTGAACTTGTGGAAAACTCTTCGCCACAAGTCGAACTTCATAGACAGTGACATTACCGTCCACGTCCGTCTTAGTCTTAAAGATCCATTTGTCTCAATGGCTTGCCAATCATAGGGCAAGTCCACCAAAGTCCATACTTTGTTTTGATACATGGATCCTATCTCGGATTTATTGGCTTCTAACCATTTGTAGGAATATGGGCCCACCATCGCTTCTCCATAGTTCGTAGGTTCATTGTTGTCCAACAACATGACATCTAAGACAGGGTCACTGTACCACTCAGGAGTAGTACATATCCTTGTCGACCTACGAGGTTTGATAGCAACTTGATCCGAAACTTCATGATCACTACCATTAGTTTCCTCTTCAACAGTCGTAGGTTTCACAGAAACCTCTTTCTGTGTTGCATTACTCTCCGGTTGAAGTGAGGGTTCGACAACCTCATCAAGTTCTATCTTCCACCCACTCAAATCTTTCGAGAGAAACTCCTTCTCGAGAAAGGACCCATTCTTAGCGACAAACATTTTTGTCCTTGGATCTGAGATAGAAGGTATACCCAACTGTTACCTTTGGGTATCCTATGAAGATGTATTTGTCCGCTTTGGGTTCGAGCTTTTTCCGGCTGAAGCCACAAGCATCGCAGCCCCAAACATTAAGAAAACGACAACTTTGGTTTCTTGCCAAACCATAGTTCATACGACGTCGTCTCAACGGACTTAGATGGTGCCCTATATAAAGTGAATGCAGTTTTCTCTAATGCATAACCTCAAAATAATAGCGGTAGATCGGTAAGATACATCATAGATCGCACCATATCTCATAAGGTTCGATTACGATGTCCGGACACACCATTATGCTGTGGTGTTCCAGGGGGCTTCAACTGCGAAACAATTCCACAATGTCTTAAGTGATTGCCAAACTCATAATTCAGATAATATCCCCTTGATCAGATCGTAGGAACATGATCTTCTTGTTATGATGATTCTTAATCTTCACTCTGAAATTTTTGAACCTTTCAAACGTTTCAGACTTTTGCTTCATTAAGTAAATATACCATATCTACTCAAATCGTCAGTGAAGATGAGAAAATAACGATATCCACCACACGGCTTAATTCCCATTGGATCACATACATCAGCATGTATGATTTCCAACAAGTCACTTGCCTGTTTCATTGTACCTGAAAACGGGATCTCAGTCATCCTGCCCATGAGGCATGGCTCGCATGTGTCAAGCGATTCAAAATCAAGTGACTCAAAACATCCATCAGCATGGAGTTTCTTCATGCATTTTATGCCAAAATGACCTAAGCGGCAGTGCCACAAGAAAGTGGTACTATCATTATTAACTCTACATCTTTTGGCATTAATATTATCATCATGTGTATTACTATGATCGAGATTCAACAAACCATTGGGTGCATGACCATAAAGGTATTATTCATGTAAACAGAATAACCGTTATTCTCTGACTTAAATGAATAACCGTATTGCAATGAACATGATCTAATCATATTCATGCTCAACGTAGACATCCGATAACATTTATCTAGGTTCAACACTAATCTCGAAAATAGAGGGAGTGTGCGATGGTGATCTTATCAACCTTGGAAACACTTCCAACACACATCGTCACCTCGCCCTTAGCCAGTCTCCGTTCAGTCCGTAGCTTTTGCTTCAAGTCACTAATAATAGCAACTGAACCGGTATCCAATACCCAGGTGCTACAAGGAGTACTAGTAAGGTACACATCAATAACAATATACTTTGTTGAAGTTTCCAGCTATCATATCTACCATGTATTTGGGGTAGTTCCGCTATCATGTGACCGTTCCCCTTACAATAGAAGCACTTAGTCTTGAGGTTTGGGTTTAACCATGGGTTCCTTCATCAGAGCGACAACTGGTTTGCCATCCATGAAGTTTCCCTTCTAGCCCTTGTCCTTTTGAAACCAGTGGTCTTGTTAAACCATCAACACTTGATGCTTCTTCTTGATTTCTACCTTTTGCGGTCTTAAGAACCGCTAATAGCTCCGGGATCATCTCCATCCTTTGCATGTCATAGTTCATCACGAAGTTCTAGTAACTTGGTGATAGTGTCTAGAGAATTCCGTCAACCACTATCTCATCTGGAAGATTAACTCCCACTTGCTTCAAGTGATTTTAGCACCCAGACATTCTGAGCACATGCTCACTAGTTGAGCCATTCTCCTCCATCTTTTTGGCAAAAGAACTTGTCAGAGGTCTCATACCTCTCAACACGGGCATGAGCCTGAAATCCCAATTTCAGCTCTTAGAACATCTCATATGTTCTATGGCGTTCAAAACGTCATTGGAATCCCGATTCTAAGCCGTAAAGCATGGTGCACTAAACTATCAAGTAGTCATCAGGACGTCTCTGTCAGGTGTTCACAACATCCACAGACAACGTTGTAGGGGTTTCCACATCGAGCGGTGCATCAAAGACGTAAGCTTTCTGTGCAGCAGTGAGGACACTCCTCGGACTACGGACCCAGTCCGCATCCTTGCTTACAATACCTTTCAACTTAGTCTTTCTCTAGGATCGTATTAAACAGGGAGCTACAACGCAGTTATTGGTCTACAACATAATTTGCGAAGACAACTTAGACTATTGTTCATGACAATGAAGTTCATCTAATGAACTCCCACTCAGATAGACATCTCTCTAGTCATCTAAGTGATACATGATTCGAATCGACTAGGCCGTGTCGGATCATCACGTGAGATGGACTAGTCATCAACGGTGAACATCTTCATGTTGATCGTATCTTCTATACGACTCATGTTCGACCTTTCGGTCTTCCGTGTTCCGAGGCCATGTCTGTACATGCTAGGCTCGTCAAGTCAACCCTAAGTGTATTGCGTGTGTAAATCTGGCTTACACCCGTTGTATGCGAACGTTAGAACCTATCACACCCGATCATCACGTGGTGCTTCGGAACAACGAACCTTAGCAACGGTGCACAGTTAGGGGAAACACAATTCTTGAAATTTTAGTGAGAGATCATCTTATTCACTACCGTCGTTCTAAGCAAATAAGATGAAAAACATGATAAACATCACATGCAATCAAATAGTGACATGATATGACCAATATCATTTTGCTCCTTTTGATCTTCATCTTCGGGGCTCCATGATCATCATCGTCACCGGCATGACACCATGATCTCCATCATCATGATCTCCATCATCGTGTCTTCATGAAGTTGTCTCGCCAAACATTACTTCTACTACTATGGCTAACGTTTAGCAATAAAGTAAAGTAATTACATGGCGTTATTCAGTGACACGCAGGTCATACAATAAATAAGACAACTCCTATGGCTCCTGCCGGTTGTCATTCTCATCGACATGCAAGTCGTGATTCCTATTACAAGAACATGATCAATCTCATACATCACATATATATCATTCATCACATCCTTTTGGCCATATCACATCACACGGCACATGCTGTAAGAACAAGTTAGACGTCCTCTAATTGTTGTTGCAAGTTTTTACGTGGCTGCTATAGGTTTCTAGCAAGAACGTTTCTTACCTACGCCAAAACCACAACGTGATATGCCAATTTCTATTTACCCTTCATAAGGACCCTTTTCATCGAATCCGATCCGACTAAAGTGGGAGAGACAGACACCCGCTAGCCACCTTATGCAACTAGTGCATGTCAGTCGGTGGAACCTGTCTCACGTAAGAGTACGTGTAAGGTCGGTCCGGGCCGCTTCATCCCACGATGCCGCCGAATCAAGATAAGACTAGTAACGGTAAGAGAATTGACATGATCTACGCCCACAACTACTTTGTGTTCTACTCGTGCAAGATACTACGCATAGACCTAGCTCATGATGCCACTGTTGGGGATCGTAGCAGAAAATCAAAATTTTTCCTACGCATCACCAAGATCTATCTATGGAGTAATCTAGCAACGAGCATAAAGGAGAGTGGATCTACATACCCTTGTAGATCGCGATGTGGAAGCGTTGCAAGAACGCGGATGAAGGAGTCGTACTCGCTGCGATTCAGATCGCGGTTGATTCCGATCTAAGCGCCGAACAACGGCGCCTCCGCGTTCAACACACGTGCAGCCCGATGACGTATCCCACGCCTTGATCCAGCAAGGAGAGAGGGAGAGGTTGGGGAAAACTCCATCCAACAGCATCACGACGGCGTGGTGGTGGTGGAGGAGCGCGGGACTCCAGCAGGGCTTCGCCAAGCGCTGCGGGAGACGAGGAGGGAGAGAGGTAGGGCTGCGCCAAGCGACAGAGGTCAGAACGTGTTATGGGCAGCCCCAAACCTCACATATATATAGGGGGAAGGGGGGGCTGCGCCCCCTTTAGGGTTTCCCACCCCTAGGGGTGCGGCCAGCCCTAGATCCCATCTAGGGGGGGCGGCCAAGGGGGAGAGAGGGGGAGGCGCACCACTATGTGGGCCTTAGGCCCATCTGAGCCTAGGGTTTCCCCCTTTTTTCTTCTCTCTTTGCCTTGGGCCTGGTTAGGGGGGCGCACCAGCCCACCTGGGGCTGGTCCCCTCCCACACTTGGCCCATGCAGCCTTCTGGGGTCGGTGGCCCCACCCGGTGGACCCCCGGGACCCTCCCGGTGGTCCCGGTACGCTACCGATAGCGCCCGAAACTTTTCCGGTGACCAAAACGGGACTTCCCATATATGAATCTTTACCTCCGGACCATTCCGGAACTCCTCGTGACGTCCGGGATCTCATCCGGGACTCCGAACAACATTCGGTAACCGCGTACATACTTTCCCTATAACCCTAACGTCATCGAACCTTAAGTGTGTAGACCCTACGGGCTCGGGAACCATGTAGACATGACTGAGACAACTCTCCGGCCAATAACCAACAGCGGGATCTGGATACCCATGTTGGCTCCCACATGTTCCACGATGATCTCATCGGATGAACCACGATGTCAAGGATTCAATCAATCCCGTATAAGATTCCCTTTGTCTATCGGTATAGCACTTGCCCGAGATTCGATCGTCGGTATACCGATACCTTGCTCAATCTCGTTACCGGCAAGTCTCTTTACTCGTTCCGTAACACATCATCCCGTGATCAACTCCTTGATCACATATTGTGCACATTATGATGATGTCCTACCGAGTGGGCCCAGAGATACCTCTCCGTCATACGGAGTGACAAATCCCAGTCTCGATTCGTGCCAACCCAACAGACACTTTCGGAGATACCTGTAGTGCACCTTTATAGCCACCCAGTTACGTTGTGACGTTTGGCACACCCAAAGTATTCCTACGGTATCCGGGAGTTGCACAATCTCATGGTCTAAGGAAAAGATACTTGACATATGGAAAAGCTTTAGCATACGAACTACACGATCTGTGCTAGGCTTAGGATTGGGTCTTGTCCATCACATCATTCTCCTAATGATGTGATCCCGTTATCAACGACATCCAATGTCCATGGTCAGGAAACCGTAACCATCTATTGATCAACGAGCTAGTCATCTAGAGGCTTACTAGGGACATGGTGTTTGTCTATGTATCCACACATGTATCTGAGTTTCCTATCAATACAATTCTAGCATGGATAATAAACGATTATCGTGAACAAGGAAATATAATAATAACCAATTTATTATTGCCTCTAGGGCATATTTCCAACACGGATACACCTCAAATGGATTTCAGCAACGAGGGATATCGTGAATCCGGCTTCCAGGGTAACTTGCTCGCGCCCACGAGCCATTTTGCGCCACTCGAAATGGCCTATTATTTTCGAACAGTACGAATGTAATGTAGAAGAGCTGGTATGCACAGTTTTGTCCAAGAACAACACATGTGCATGGACAAAAATGTGGGTTGTAGCGGTATGGGTGATAAACCATGCAAAACGGCAAGTTTTTGGGTGTTCGGTGCACCGAAGAGGCTTCTCCTTCCATCCAGACTAGCATGTAGGGCTTGCTGGTGCAGAAATAGAGTCATGTAACATTGTTCTGCACGTCATTGTCGCAGTATCTGTCCGTGGGTGAGCTCACGGTTGGGTGGTAGACGCTAGAAGAGTGCACGCCAACCACTAAATCATCCGAAACTCAATTCTGCAAGCCGTTTTCGGCCTCCGAAATTATTCCGAAACAGACGAAGTTTGTGACAGAAGGATACGAATTTTCGCTGCGGTCGTTTTGGCAGGTCATGGAGCCCAAACGGAGTTCGTATGGCCAGGGTACGGTCGTTCTACGGATACACCTCAAATGGATTTCAACAACGAGGGATATCGTGAATCCGGCTTCCAGGGTAACTTGCTCGCGCCCACGAGCCATTTTGCGCCACTCGAAATGGCCTATTATTTTCGAACAGTACGAATGTAATGTAGAAGAGCTGGTATGCACAGTTTTGTCCAAGAACAACACATGTGCATGGACAAAAATGTGGGTGGTAGCGGTATGGGTGATAAACCATGCAAAACATCAAGTTTTTGGGTGTTCGTGTTGGGGAACGTTGCATGGGAAACAAAAATTTTCCTACGCTCACCAAGATCAATCTAGGAGATGCATCTAGCAACGAGCATAAAGGAGAGTGAGTGCATCTACATACCCTTGTAGATTGCGAGCGGAAGCGTTCAAGAGAACGGGGATGATGGAGTCGTACTCGTCGTGATCCAAATCACCGATGATCCTAGCGCCGAACGGACGGCACCTCCGTGTTCAACACACGTACGGAGCGGGGACGTCTCCTCCTTCTTGATCCAGCAAGGGGGGAGGAGAGGTTGATGGAGATCCAGCAGCACGACGGCGTGGTGGTGGAAGTAGCGGGATTCCAGCAGGGCTTCGCCAAGCGCTGCGGGAGGAGGGAGATGTGTCACGGGAGGGAGAGGGAGGCGCCAGGGCTTGGGGTGCTGCTCCCATGCGCCTCCCCATTATATATAGGGGTGGAGGGGGCTGGTTTCTTGCCCTCCAAGTCCATTGGGGCGTTGGCAAAGGTGGGGGAAAGAAATCCCATCATTTCCTTTCCCCACCGATTGTTATCCCCCCTTTTTAGGGATCTTGATCTTATCCCTTCGGGATATGATCTTATTCCTTCTAAGGGGGGATCTTGGTGCGCCTTGACCAGGGGTGTGGGGCCTTGCCCCCACTACCCACGTTCATGTGGGTCCCCCCATGCAGGTGGGCCCCACTTCGGAACCTTCTAGAACCTTCCCGGTACAATACCGAAAAATCCCGAACATTTTCCGGTGGCCAAAATAGGACTTCCTATATATAAATCTTTACCTCCGGACCATTACGGAACTCCTCGTGACGTCCGGGATCTCATCCGGGACTCCGAACAACTTTCGGGTTTCCGCATACTTATATCTCTACAACCCTAGCGTCACCGAACCTTAAGTGTGTAGACCCTACGGGTTCGGGAGACACGCAGACATGACCGAGACGACTCTCCGGTCAATAACCAACAGCGGGATCTGGATACCCATGTTGGCTCCCACATGTTCCACGATGATCTCATCGGATGAACCACGATGTCAAGGATTCAATCAATCCCGTATACGATTCCCTTTGTCTATCGGTATAGCACTTGCCCGAGATTCGATCGTCGGTATACCGATACCTTGCTCAATCTCGTTACCGGCAAGTCTCTTTACTCGTTCCGTAACACATCATCCCGTGATCAACTCCTTGATCACATATTGTGCACATTATGATGATGTCCTACCGAGTGGGCCCAGAGCTACCTCTCCGTCATACGGAGTGACAAATCCCAGTCTCGATTCGTGCCAACCCAACAGACACTTTCGGAGATACCTGTAGTGCACCTTTATAGCCACCCAGTTACGTTGTGACGTTTGGTACACCCAAAGCATTCCTACGGTATCCGGGAGTTGCACAATCTCATGGTCTAAGGAAAAGATACTTGACATATAGAAAAGCTTTAGCATATGAACTACACGATCTGTGCTAGGCTTAGGATTGGGTCTTGTCCATCACATCATTCTCCTAATGATGTGATCCCGTTATCAACGACATCCAATGTCCATGGTTAGGAAACCGTAACCATCTATTGATCAACGAGCTAGTCGTCTAGAGGCTCACTAGGGACATGGTGTTTGTCTATGTATCCACACATGTATCTGAGTTTCCTATCAATACAATTCTAGCATGGATAATAAACGATTATCGTGAACAAGGAAATATAATAATAACCAATTTATTATTGCCTCTAGGGCATATTTCCAACACAGACATGGCCTCGGAACACTGGAGACCGAAAGGTCGAGCATGAATCATATAGTAGATATGATCAACATAAGATGTTCACCATTGAAAACTGCTCCATCTCACGTGATGATCGTGTTGGAAATATGCCCTAGAGGCAATAAAATGGTTATTATTATATTTCCTTGTTCATGATAATTATCTATTGTTCATGCTTTAATTGTATTATCCGGAAATAGTAATACATGTGTGAATACATAGACCACAACATGTCCCTAGTGAGCCTCTAGTTGACTAGCTCGTTGATCAATAGATAGTTACGGTTTCCTGACCATGGACATTGGATGTCATTGATAACGGGATCACATCATTAGGAGAATGATGTGATGGACAAGACCCAATCCTAAGCCTAGCACAAGATCGTGTACTTCGCATGCTAAAGCTTTTCTAATGTCAAGTATCTGTTCCTTAGTCCACGAGGTTGTGCAACTCCCGGATACCATAGGAATACTTTGGGTGTGACAAACGTCACAACGTAACTGGGTGGCTATAAAGGTACACTACGGGTATCTCCAAAAGCATCTGTTGGGTTGGCATGAACCGAGACTGGGATTTGTCACTCCGTGTGAGGGAGAGGTATCTCTGGGCCCACTCGGTAAGACATCATCGTAATGAGCTCAATGTGACTAAGGGGTTGGTCACGGGATGATGTGTTACGGAACGAGTAAAGAGACTTGCCATAACGAGATTGAACAAGGTATCGGTATACCGACGATCGAATCTCGGGCAAGTACTATACCGCTAGACAAAGGGAATCGTATACGGGATTGATTGAATCCTGGACATCGTAGTTCATAGATAAGATCATCGTGGAACATGTGGGAGCCAACATGGGTATCCAGATCCCGCTGTTGGTTATTGGCCGGAGATATGTCTCGGTCATGACTGCATGGTTCCCGAACCCGTAGGGTCTACACACTTAAGGTTCGATGACGCTAGGGTTATAGGGAATGTAGTACGTGGTTACCGAATGTTGTTAGGAGTCCCGTATGAGATCCCGGACGTCACGAGGAGTTCCGGGATGGTCCGGAGGTAAAGATTTATATATGTGAAGTCCCGTTTTGGTCACCGGAAATGTTCCGGGCGTTATCGGTAACGTACCGGGACCACCGGAAGGGTTCTGGGGGTCCACTAGGAGGGGCCACCAGCTCCAGAGGGTTGCGTGGGCCATGTGTGGGAAGGGACCAGCCCCAGGTGGGCTGGTGCACCCCTCACCAAGGCCCAAGGCGCAGGGAGAAAGGGAGGGGGCAAACCCTAGGTCCAGATGGGCCTTAAGGCCCACCCTAGGGCGCCCCCTATGTCCCCCCTCCTGGCCGCCCCCTAGATGGGATCTAGGGGCTGCCGCCACCCCTAGGGAGGGAACCCTAGATGGGGGCGCAGCCCCTCCCCTCCCCCTATATATATGTGGGGTTTCGGGGCTGCCAGAGAGACGAGAACCTCTCCCTCTTGGTGCAGCCCTACCCCTCTCCCTCCTCGTCTCTTGCGGTGCTTGGCGAAGCCCTGCTGGAGTGCCACGCTCCTCCACCACCACCACGCCATCGTGCTGCTGCTGGACGGAGTCTTCCCCAACCTCTCCCTCTCCCCTTGTTGGATCAAGGCGCGGGAGACGTCACCGGGCTGCACGTGTGTTGAACGCGGAGGCGCCGTTGTTCGGCGCTTAGATCGGAATCAACCACGATCTGAATTGCTACGAGTACGACTCCTTCATCCACGTTCTTGCAATGCTTCCGCATCGCGATCTTCAAAGGTATGAAGATGCACTCCCCTCTCGTTGCTAGTAATCTCCATAGATAGATCTTAGTGATGCGTAGGAATTTTTTTGATTTTCTGCAACGATCCCCTGCAGTGGCATCATGAGCTAGCTCTATGCGTAGTTACTATGCACGAGTAGAACACAAGTTGTTGTGGGCGTAGATCATGTCAATTTACTTGCCGCTACTAGTCTTATCTTGATTCAGCGGCATCGTGGGATGAAGCAGCCCGGACCGACCTTACACGTACGCTTACGTGAGACAGGTTCTACCGTCTGACATGCACTAGTTGCATAAGGTGGCTAGCGGGTGTCTGTCTCTCCCACTTTAGTCGGATCGGATTCGATGAAAAGGGTCCTTATGAAGGGTAAATAGTAATTGGCATATCACGTTGTGGTTTTGGCGTAGGTAAGAAACGTTCTTGCTAGAAACCTATAGCAGCCACGTAAAAGTTGCAACAACAATTAGAGGACGTCTAACTTGTTATTGCAGCATGTGCCGTGTGATGTGATATGGCCAAAAGGATGTGATGAATGATATATATGTGATGTATGAGATTGATCATGTTCTTGTAATAGGAATCAGGACTTGCATGTCGATGAGTATGACAACCGGCAGGAGCCATAGGAGTTGTCTTATTTTATTGTATGACCTGCGTGTCATTGAAAACGCCATGTAATTACTTTACTTTATTGCTAACCGTTAGCCATAGTAGTAGAAGTAATGTTTGGCGAGACAACTTCATGAAGACACGATGATGGAGATCATGATGATGGAGATCATGGTGTCATGCCGGTGACAATGATGATCATGGAGCCCCGAAGATGAAGATCAAAAGGAGCAAAATAATATTGGCCATATCATGTCACTATTTCATTGCATGTGATGTTTATCATGTTTTACATCTTATTTGCTTAGAATGACGATAGTAAATAAGATGATCTCTCACTAAAATTTCAAGAATTGTGTTCCCCCTAACTGTGCACCGTTGCTAAGGTTTGTTGTTCCGAAGCACCACGTGATGATCGGGTGTGATAGGCTCTAACGTTCGCATACAACGGGTGTAAGCCATATTTACACATGCAATACACTTAGGGTTCACTTGACGAGCCTAGCATGTACAGACATGGCCTCGGAACACGGAAGACCGAAAGGTCGAACATGAGTCGTATAGAAGATACGATCAACATAAAGATGTTCACCGTTGATGACTAGTCCGTCTCACGTGATGACCGGACACGGCCTAGTCGATTCAGATCATGTATCACTTGGATGACTAGAGAGATGTCCATCTGAGTGGGAGTTCATTGAATTTGTTTAGATGAACTTAATTGCCATGAACATAGTATAAAATCTTTACAATATTTCTTGTAGATCCAATGGCCCACGCTAATGTTGCCCTCAACTTCAACGCGTTCCTAGAGAAAACCAAGCTGAAAGATGATGGTAGCAACTATACAGATTGGGTCCGTAACATGAGGATCATCCTCATAGCTGCCAAGAAAGCATATGTCCTAGAAGCACCGCTAGGTGATGCACCCATTTTCCCAGCAACTCAAGACGTTATGAACGCCTGGCAGTCGCGTAGTGATGATTACTCCCTGGTTCAGTGCGGCATGCTTTACAGCTTAGAATCGGGGCTCCAAAAGCGTTTTGAGCAGCACGGAGCATATGAGATGTTCCAAGAGGTGAAAATGGTTTTCCAAGCTCATGCCCGAGTCGAGAGATATGAAGTCTCCGACAAGTTCTACAGTTGTAAGATGGAGGAGAATAGTTCTGTCAGCGAACATATACTCAAAATGTCTGGGTTGCACAACCGCTTGTCTCAGTTGTGAATTAATCTCCCCGATGACGCGGTTGTTGACAAAATCCTCCAGTCGCTCCCACCTAGCTACAAGAGCTTTGTGATAAACTTCAATATGCAAGGGATGGAGAAGTCCATTCCCGAGGTGTATTCAATGCTGAAATCAGCGGAGGTGGAGATCAAGAAAGAACATCAAGTAATGATGGTAAATAAAACCACTAAGTTCAAGAAAGGCAAGGGTAAGAAGAACTTCAAGAAGGACGGCAAAGGAGTTACCGCGCCCGGTAAGCCAGTTGCCAGGAAGAAGCCAAAGAATGGACCCAAGCCTGAGACTGAGTGCTTTTATTGCAAGGGAACGGGTCACTGGAAGCGGAACTGTCCCAAATACTTAGCGGATAAGAAGGCCGGAAACGTCAAAGGTATATGTGATATACATGTTATTGATTTGTACCTTACCAGCGCTCGTAGTAGCTCCTGGGTATTTGATACCGGTGCAGTTGCTCACATTTGTAACTCAAAGCAGGAGCTGCGGAATAAGCGGAGACTGGCGAAGGACGAGGTGACAATGCACGTTGGGAATGGTTCCAAGGTCGATGTGATCGCCGTCGGCACGCTACCTCTACATCTACCTTCGGCATTAGTGTTAAACCTCAATAATTGTTATTTAGTACCAGCTTTGAGCATGAACATTGTATCTGGATCTCGTTTAATGCGAGATGGCTACTCATTTAAATCTGAGAATAATGGTTGTTCTATTTATATGAGAGAAAAGTTTTATGGTCATGCCCCGCTGGTCAATGGTTTATTCTTAATGAATCTCGAACGTGATGTTACACATATTCATAGTGTGGATGCCAAAAGGTGTAAGGTTGATAATGATAGTCCCGCATACTTGTGGCACTGCCGCCTTGGTCATATTGGTGTCAAACGTATGAAGAAGCTTCATGCAGATGGACTTTTGGAGTCTCTTGATTATGAATCATTTGACACGTGCGAACCATGCCTCTTGGGCAAGATGACCAAGAATCCGTTCTCCGGAACAATGGAGCGGGCAACCAACTTATTGGAAATCATACATACTGATGTGTGCGGTCCAATGAGTGTTGAAGCTCGCGGTGGCTATCGTTATGTTCTCACCCTCACAGATGACTTAAGTAGATATGGGTATGTCTACTTGATGAAACACAAGTCTGAGACCTTTGAAAAGTTCAAGGAATTTCAGAATGATATTGAGAATCAACGTGACAGAAAAATAAAGTTCTTACGATCAGATCGTGGAGGAGAATATTTAAGTCACGAGTTTGACACGCACCTAAGGAAATGTGGAATTGTTTCACAATTGACGCCGCCTGGAACACCTCAACGTAATGGTGTATCCGAACGTCGTAATCATACTCTGTTAGACATGGTACGATCTATGATGTCTCTTACCGGCTTACCGCTATCATTCTGGGGTTATGCTTTAGAGACTGCCGCATTCACTTTAAATAGGGAACCGTCTAAATCCGTTGAGACGACACCGTATGGACTATGGTTTGGGAAGAAACCTAAGTTGTCGTTTCTAAAAGTTTGGGATGCGATGCTTATGTCAAGAAACTTCAACCTAAAAAGCTCGAACCCAAATCGGAAAAATGCGTCTTCATAGGATACCCTAAGGAAACTATTGGGTATACCTTCTACCTCAGATCCGAAGGCAAGGTCTTTGTTGCCAAGAATGGATCCTTTCCGGAGAAAGAGTTTCTCTCGAAAGAAGTAAGTGGGAGGAAAGTGGAACTTGATGAGGTGATTGTCACCCCTTCCGAACCGGAAAGTAGCGCAGCGCAGGAAGATGTTTCCGTGGTGCCTGCACCGACTAGGGAGGAAGTTAATGATAATGATCATGAAACTTCTGATCAAGTTACTGCTGAGCTTTGTAGGTCCACAAGGACATGTTCTGCACCAGAGTGGTATGGCAACCCTGTCCTGGAAATCATGTTGTTAGACAACGGTGAACCTTCAAACTATGAAGAAGCGATGGCTGGCCCAGATTCCAACAAATGGCTTGAAGCCATGAAATCTGAGATAGGATCCATGTATGATAACAAAGTATGGACTTTGGTTGACTTGCCCGATGACCGGAAAGCCATAGAAAATAAATGGATCTTTAAGAAGAAGACTGACGCGGATGGTAATGTGACCATCTATAAGGCCCGGCTTGTCGCTAAAGGTTATCGACAAGTTCAAGGAATTGACTACGACGAGACTTTCTCTCCCGTAGCGATGCTGAAGTCCGTCCGAATCATGTTAGCAATTGCCGCATTCTATGATTATGAGATATGACAAATGGACGTCAAAACGACATTCCTTAACGGCTTCCTCAAGGAAGAACTGTATATGATGCAGCCGGAAGGTTTGGTCGATCCTGAGAATGCTAACAAGGTATGCAAGCTCCAGCGCTCTATCTATGGGCTGGTGCAAGCATCTTGGAGTTGGAACATTCGCTTTGATGAGGTGATCAAATCATTTGGGTTTATACAGACTTGGGTAGAAGCCTGTATTTACAAGAAAGTGAGTGGGAGCTCTGTAGCATTTCTCATATTATATGTGGATGACATATTGCCGATGGAAAATGATGTAGAACTCTTGGAAAGCATAAAGGCCTACTTGAGTAAATGTTTTCAATGATGGACCTTGGAGAAGCTGCTTACATATTAGGCATCAAGATCTATAGAGATAGATCGAGACGCCTCATTGGTCTTTCACAAAGCACATACCTTGACAAGATATTGAAGAAGTTCAATATGGATCAGTCCAAGAAAAGGTTCTTGCCTGTACTGCAAGGTATGAGATTGAGCACAGCTCAATGCCCGACCTCGGCAGAAGATAGAGAAAATATGAGTGTCATCCCCTATGCCTGGGCCATAGGTTCTATTATGTATGCCATGCTGTGTACCAGACCTGATGTGAACCTTTCCATAAGTTTGGTGAGGAGGTAACAAAGTGATCCCGGTATGGAGCACCGGATAGCGGTCAAGAACATCCTGAAGTACCTGAAAAGGACTAAAGATATGTTTCTCGTTTATGGAGGTGACGAAGAGCTCGTCGTAAAGGGTTACGTCGATGCTAGCTTCGACACAGATCTAGATGACTCCATGTCACAAACCGGATACGTGTATATTTTGAATGGTGGGGCAGTCAGCTGGTGCAGTTGCAAGCAAAGCGTCGTGGCGGCATCTACATGTGAAGCGGAGTACATAGCTGCTTCCGAAGCAGCGCAGGAAGGAGTCTAGATGAAGGAGTTCATCACCGACCTAGGAGTTATTCCAAGCGCGTCGGGCCCGATGACTCTCTTCTGTGACAACACTAGAGCTATTTCCATTGCCAAGGAGCCCAGGTTTCACAAGAAGACCAAGCACATCAAGCGCCGTTTCAACTCCATCTGAAATTATATTCAAGATGGATACATAGATATTTGTAAAGTGCATACGGATCTGAATGTCGCACATCCGTGGACTAAACTTCTTCCACGAGCAAAACATGATCAACACCAGAACTCTATGGGTGTTCGATTCATCACAATGTAACTAGATTATTGACTCTAGTGCAAGTGGGAGACTGTTGGAAATATGCCCTAGAGGCAATAATAAAATGGTTATTATTATATTTCCTTGTTCATGATAATTGTCTATTGTTCATGCTTTAATTGCATTATCCGGAAACAGTAATACATGTGTGAATACATAGACCACAACATGTCCCTAGTGAGCCTCTAGTTGACTAGCTCGTTGATCAATAGATGGTTACGGTTTCCTGACCATGGACATTGGATGTCATTGATAACGGGATCACATCATTAGGAGAATGATGTGATGGACAAGACCCAATCCTAAGCCTACCACAAGATCGTGTAGTTCGTATGCTAAAGCTTTTCCACTGTCAAGTATCGGTTCCTTAGACCATGAGGTTGTGCAACTCCCGGATACCGTAGGAATACTTTGGGTGTGCCAAACGTCACAACGTAACTGGGTGGCTATAAAGGTACACTACGGGTATCTCGGAAAGCATCTGTTGGGTTGGCACGAACCGAGACTGGGATTTGTCACTCCGTGTGACGGAGAGATATCTCTGGGCCCACTCGGTAAGACATCATCGTAATGAGCTCAATGTGACTAAGGGGTTGGTCACGGGATGATGTGTTACGGAACGAGTAAAGAGACTTGCCATAACGAGATTGAACAAGGTATCGGTATACCGACGATCGAATCTCGGGCAAGTACTATACCGCTAGACAAAGGGAATCGTATACGGGATTGATTGAATCCTTGACATCGTGGTTCATCCGATGAGATCGTCGTGGAACATGTGGGAGCCAACATGGGTATCCAGATCCCGCTGTTGGTTATTGGCCGGAGATATGTCTCGGTCATGACTGCATGGTTCTCGAACCCGTAGGGTCTACACACTTAAGGTTCGATGACGCTAGGGTTATAGGGAATGTAGTACGTGGTTACCGAATGTTGTTCGGAGTCCCAGATGAGACCCCGGACGTCACGAGGAGTTCCGAAATGGTCCGGAGGTAAAGATTTATATATGGAAAGTCCTGTTTTGGTCACCGGAAATGTTCCGGACGTTATCGGTAACGTACCGGGACCGCCGGAAGGGTTCCGGGGGTCCACCGGGAGGGGCCACCAGCCCCAGAGGGTTGCGTGGGCCAAGTGTGGGAAGGGACCAACCCCAGGTGGGCTGGTGCGCCCACCACCAAGGCCCATGGCGCAGGGAGAAAGGGAGGGGCAAACCCTAGGTCTAGATGGGCCTTAAGGCCCACCCTAGGGCGCCCCCTCTCTTCCCCCTCCCGACCGCCCCCTAGATGGGATCTAGGGGTTGACACCACCCTAGGGAGGGAACCCTAGATGGGGGCGCAGCCCCTCCCCTCCCCCTATATATATGTGGGGTTTCGGGGCTGCCAGAGACACGAGAACCTCTCCCTCTTGGCGAAGCCCTACCCCTCTCCCTCCTCGTCTCTTGCGGTGCTTGGTGAAGCCCTGGTGGAGTGCCACGCTCCTCCACCACCACCACGCCGTCGTGCTGCTGCTGGACGGAGTCTTCCCCAACCTCTCCCTCTCCCCTTGCTGGATCAAGACGCGGGAGACGTCACCGGGCTACACGTGTGTTGAACGCGGAGGCGCCGTTGTTCGGCGCTTAGATCGGAATCAACCGCGATCTGAATCGCTATGAGTACGACTCCTTCATCCATGTTCTTGCAACGCTTCCGCATCGCAATCTTCAAAAGTATGAAGATGCACTCCCCTCTCGTTGCTAGTAATCTCCATAGATAGATCTTGGTGATGCATAGGATTTTTTTTGATTTTCTGCAACGATCCCCAACAGAACGGACATGGTTTAGTTGATTTGGATCACGTGATCATTTAGATGACTAGAGGGATGTCTATCTAAGTGGGAGTTCTTTAGTAATATGATTAATTGAACTTTAATTTATCATGGACTTAGTCCTGATAGTATTTTGCATATTTATGTTGTTGTAGATCAATGGCCAGTGCTATTGTTCCCTTGAATTTTAATGCATTCCTAGAGAAAGCTAAGTTGAAATATGATGGTAGCAATTACACGGACTAGGTCCGTAACTTGATGATTATCCTCATTGTTGCACAGAAGAATTATGTCCTGGAAGCACCGCTAGGTGACAGGCCTGCTGCAGGAGCAACTCCGGACGTTATGAACATCTGGCAAGCTCGTTCTGATGACTACTCGATAGTTCAGTGTGCCATGCTTTACGGCTTAGAATCGGGACTTCAACGACGTTTTGAACGTCATGGAGCATATGAGATGTTTCAAGAGTTGAATTTAATATTTCAAGCAAATGCCCGAATTGAGAGATATGAAGTCTCCAATAAGTTCTATAGCTGCAAGATGGAGGAGAACAGTTATATCTGTGAACACTTGCTCAGAATGTCTGGGTACTACAATCATATGACTTAACTTGGTTGCAAAGTTGACGAAGATAGTGTTATTGATAGAGTTCTTCAATCATTGCCACCAATCTATAAAAGGCTTCATGGTGAACTATAATATGCAAGGGATGCAGAAGACAATTCCTGAGCTCTTCGCTATGCTCAAAGCTGCAGAGGTAGAAATCAAAAAGGAGCATCAAGTGTTGATGGTTAACAAGACCACAAGTTTCAAGAAAAAGGGCAATAGAAAGAAGGGGAACTTCAAGAAGAATAGCAAGAGAGTTGCTACTCCCGCGAAGAAACCCAAGTCTGGAGCCAAGCCTGAAACTGAGTGCTTCTACTGCAAAGGGAATGGACACTGGAAGCGGAACTGCCCCAAGTATTTGGCGGATAAGAAGGATGGCAAGGTGAAAAAGGTATATTTGATATACATGTTATTGATGTGTACCTTACTAATGCTCGTAGTAGCACCTGGGTATTTGATACTGGTTCGGTTGCTAATATTTGTAACTCGAAACAGGGGCTACGGATTAAACGAAGATTAGCTAAGGACGAGGTGACGATGCGCATGGGAAATGGTTCCAAAGTCGATGTGATCGCCGTCGGTACGCTACCTCTACATCTACCTCCGGGATTAGTTTTAGACCTAAATAATTGTTATTTGGTGCCAGCGTTGAGCATGAACATTATAGATCTTGTTTGTTGCGAGACGGTTATTCATTTAAATCAGAGAATAATTGTTGTTCTATTTTTATGAGTAATATCTTTTATGGTCATGCACCCTTAAAGAGTGGTCTATTCTTGTTGGATCTCGATCGTAGTGATACACATATTCATAATATTGAAGCCAAAAGATGCAGGTTGATAATGATAGTGCAACTTATTTGTGGCACTGCCGTTTAGGTCATATTGGTGTAAAACGCAGGAAGAAACTCCATGCTGATGGACTTTTGGAATCACTTGATTATGAATCACTTGGTGCTTGCGAACCATGCCTCATGGGCAAGATGACTAAAACTCCGTTCTCCGGAACAATGGAGCGAGCAACAAATTTGTTGGAAATCATACATACTGATGTATGTGGACCGATGAGTGTTGAGGTTCGCAGCGGGTATCATTATTTTCTGACCTTCACTGATAATTTGAGCAGATATGGTATATCTACTTGATGAAACACAAGTCTAAAACATTTGAAAAGTTCAAATAATTGTAGAGTGAAGTAGAGAATCATTGTAGCAAGAAAATAAAGTTTCTACGATCTGATCGTGGAGGCGAATATTTGAGTTATGAGTTTGGTCTTCATTTGAAACAATGTGGAATAGTTTCACAACTCACGCCACCTGGAACACCACAGCGTAATAGTGTGTCCGAACTTCGTAACCATACTTTATTGGATATGGTGCGATCTATGATGTCTCTTACCGATTTACCACTATCGTTTTGGGGTTATACTTTAGAGACAACTGCATTCACGTTAAATAGGGCAACATCTAAATTCGTTGAGACGACGCCTTATGAACTGTGGTTTGGCAAGAAACCAAAGTTGTCGCTTCTTAAAGTTTGAGGCTGCGATGCTTATGTGAAAGAGCTTCAACCTGATAAGCTCGAACCCAAGTCGGAGAATTGTGTCTTCATAGGATACCCAAAGGAAACTGTTGGGTACACCTTCTATCACAGATCCGAAGGCAAGATATCCGTTGCTAAGAATGGATCCTTTCTAGAGAAGGAGTTTCTCTCGAAAGAAGTGACTAGGAGGAAAGTGGAACTTTATGAGGTAATTGTACCTTCTCCCGAATTGGAAAGTAGTACATCGCAGAAACTAGTTCCAGTGATTTCTACACCAATCAGCGAGGAAGCTAATGATGATGATCATGAAACTTCGAATCAAGTTACTACTAAACCTCGTAGGTCAACCAGGGTACGTTTCGCACCAGAGTGGTACGGTAACCCGGTTCTGGAAGTCATGTTACTAGACCATGATGAACCTACGAACTATGAGGAAGCGATGATGAGCCCAGATTCCGCAAAATGGCTTGAGGCCATGAAATCTGAGATGGGATCCATGTATGAGAACAAAGTATGGACTTTGGTTGACTTGCCCGATGGTCGGCAAGCCATTAAAAATAAATGGATCTTTAAGAGGAAGACTAACGCTGATGGTAATGTTACTGTTTACAAAGCTCGACTTATTGTGAAAGGTTTTTGACAAGTTCAAGGAATTGACTACGGTGAGACTTCCTCACCCGTAGCGATGCTTAAGTCTGTCCGAATCATGTTAGAAATTGCAAAATTTTATGATTATGAAATCTGGCAAATGGATGTCAAAACTGCATTCCTTAATGGATATCTCAAAGAAGAGTTGTATATGATGCAACCCGAAGGTTTTGTCGATCCTAAATGTGCTAACAAAGTGTACAAGCTCCAGCGATCCATCTATGGACTGGTGCAAGCATCTCGGAGTTGGAATATACGTTTTGATGAGGTGATCAAAGCATATGGTTTTATACAGACTTTTGGAGAAGCATGTATTTACAAGAAAGTGAGTGGGAGCTCTGTAGCTTTTCTGATATTATATGTAGATGACATATTGTTAATTGGAAATGATATAGAATTTCTGGATGGCATAAAAGGATACTTGGATAAGAATTTTTTAATGAAAGACCTCGGTGAAGATGCTTATATATTAGGCATGAATATCTATAAAGATAGATCAAGACGCTTAATTGGACTTTCGCAAAGCACATACCTTGATAAAGTTTTGAAGAAGTTCAAAATGGACCAGTCCAAGAAAGGGTTCTTGCCTGTGTTACAAGGTGTGAAGTTGAGTAAGACTCAATGCCCGACCACTGCAGAAGATAGAGAGAAAATGAAAGTCATTCCCCATGCCTCAGCCATAGGATCTATCATGTATGCAATGCTGTGTACCACACCTGATGTGTGCCTAGCTATAAGTTTAGTAGGGAGGTACCAAATCCAAGAGTGGATCACTGGACATCGGTCAAGAACATCCTGAAGTACCTAAAAAGGACAAAGGTTATGTTTCTCGTTTATGGAGGTGACAAAGAGCTCGTCGTAAATGGTTACGTCGATTCAAGCTTTGACAGTGATCCAGATGACTCCAAGTCACAAACCGGATATGTATTTTTATTGAACGGTGGTGCTGTCGGTTGGTGCAGTTCAAAGCAGAGCGTCGTGGCGGGATCTATGTGTGAAGCAGAGTACATAGCTGCTTTGGAAGCAGCAAATGAAGGAGTCTGGATGAAGGAGTTCATATCCGATCTAGGTGTAATACCTAGTGCATCGGGTCCAATGAAAATATTTTGTGACAACACTGGAGTAATAGCCTTGGTGAAGGAATCCAGGTTTCACAAGAGAACCAAGCACATCAAGAGACGCTTCAATTCCATCCGCGATCAAGTCAAGGAGGGAGACATAGAAATTTGCAAGATTCATATGGATCTGAATGTTGCAGACCTGTTGACTAAGCCTCTTCCACGAACAAAACATGATCAGCACCAAGACTCCATGGGTGTTAGAATCATTACTATGCAATCTAGATTATTGACTCTAGTTCAAGTGGGAGACTGAAGAAAATATGCCCTAGAGGCAATAATAAAGTTGTTATTTGTACTTCCTTATATCATGATAAATGTTTATTATTCATACTAGAATTGTATTAACCGGAAACTTAGTACATGTGTGAATACATAGACGAAACAAAGTGTCCCTAGTATGCCTCTACTAGACTAGCTCGTTAATCAAAGATGGTTATGTTTCCTAACCATGGACATGAGTTGTCATTTGATCAATGGGATCACATCATTAGGAGAATGATGTGATGGACAAGACCCATCCGTTAGCTTAGCAACTTGTCGGGGAAACTGATCGCCCACGAACACCTATGGGACCGGAGCCCCTTTTCGGTACGGCAAGGGAGCGGAAGGAGCACAAAGAGCGGATCGAGGTGCACACGCGGGCAGTTTACCCAGGTTCGGGCCGCACGGATGCGTAAAACCCTACTCCTGCCTTGGTTTGTTATTGAGTTTTGGGCTCGGGAGCAAGAAGATCCACAGTGCTCAGAGCTAGCTATACCGAGCGTGAGAGTGATCGAGTTTCGGAACCTCCTCTACGTTGTGCACGGGCCTCCTTTTATAGGTCAAGGGGTCACCGACAGGTGTCAACGTAGATGAGGGTAGAAGCGTAAAATTGGTGGTAGTTGTAACAGTGTATGCACAATGTTTTGTACCTAACCCAGACGGTGGGGGACAAGGGAATTGAATGCCCGGCGCCATCGCCCCCAAACAGTGCAAAAAGCGTCCATCCGGGCGTCTCCGTTCGCCACGACGGTGACCTTGTCATCGTGGCTTGCCACGGTGTACCTCAGGCTGCACAGCCATCCGCCACGTGCCCCTGGAAGGGCCCCAGGGCGACGCGTGGCCAGATGAGCTGGAGCGCAGGCACACAGTGAAAGCTTGCCGCGGCAAGCACCTTGCCGCGGTCGCTACCTTGCCGCGCCCGGTAGCTTGTCGCTCTCCGGGCCTTGCCGGGGCGCGCGATGCTCCACGGCAAGTCTTCTGCAATGCCATGCTTTGGCCTTCCTGGCAAGCTCCTCTTGCCAGGGTCTTGTGCTAAAAAGGGATGATCTTGAGCCTGGAGTGGCCTTCCCGGCAAGCTCCTCTTGCCGGGGTCTTGTCTCTTTAACTTGAATACTTTGTTCTTGAATGGCTCCAAAGGAACCAGAGCGGGCCTTGGCGGGCGCGTGGTAAGCCCTGCCACGGGACGCGGCTACTGCCCGTGCACAAGTCGGGATACTAAGGTACCCCCACTTTAGTACACCGACACAACTTGATTGTTTAGTTTTACTGCTATTGCTTTCTTCATGACTTATACATGTTCCTATGACCATGAGATTATGCAACTCCTGAATACCATAGGAACACCTTGTGTGCTATCAAACGTCACAACGTAACTGGGTGGTTATAAAGATGCTCTACAGGTGTCTCCGAAGGTGTTTGTGGTGTTGGCATAGATCGAGAATAGGATTTGTCACTCTGAGTGTCGGAGAGGTATCTCTGGGCCCTCTCAGTAATACACATCATAATAAGCCTTGCAAGCATATGGCTAATGAGTTAGTCATGAGATGATGTATTACGGAACAAGTAAAGAGACTTGCCGATGACGAGATTGAACTAGGTATGATGATACCGACGATCGAATCTCGGGCAAGTAACATACCGATGACAAAGGGAACAACGTATGTTGTTATGCGGTTTGACCAATAAAGATCTTTGTAGAATATGTAGGAACCAATATGAGCATCCAGGTTCCGCTATTGGTTATTGACCGGAGATGAGTCTCGGTCATGTCTACATAGTTCTCAAACCCGTAGGGTCTGCACACTTAACGTTCGATGATGACCGGTATTATGAGTTTATGTGTTTTGATGTACCGAAGGTAGTTCGGAGTCCCGGATGTGATCACGGACATGACGAGGAGTCTCGGAATGTCCGAGACATAATGATTTATATATTGGAAGGTTATATTCGGACACCGGATGAGTACCGTGGGTTATCGGATAAATACCGGAGTACCGGGAGGTTACCAGAACCTCCCGGGGGTTATCGGATAAATACCGGAGTACCGGGAGGTTACCGAAACCTCACGGGGGGGGGGGGGGGGGGGGGGGGGG
>LR738715.1:5307684-5370729 GCA_902687465.1 Secale cereale | reverse complement strand
CCACATGGGCCCAAGTGGAGGAAGAGGAGGCGCGACCAGCTAGGGGCGCGCGCCCCCCTAGCCCAAACCGAATTGGACTAGGGGGCCGACCCCCCTTTTCTTCTTCTTCTCCTCCCCTTTGTTCCCCCTCTCCTACTAGGACTAGGAGGGGGGATCCTACTTGGAGTAGGATTGCCCCCCCAGGGCGCGCACCACCCCTTGGGCCGGCCGGCCTCCTCCTCCTCCTCCCTCCCTCCTTTATATACGTGGGGATGGGGCACCCCATAGACACACAAGTTTATTTTAGCCGTGTGTGGTGCCCCTCCCCACAGTTACACACCTCGGTCATATCATTGCAGTGCTTAGGCGAAGCCCTGCGCCGGTGGCTTCATCATCACCGTCACCACGCCGTCGTGCTGACGAAACTCTCCCGTGACGCTCAACTGGATCAAGAGCTCGTGGGACGTCATCGAGATGAACGTGTACTGAACGCGGAGGTGCCATACGTTCGGTGCTTGGATCGGTTGGATCGCAAAGACGTTCGACTACATCAACCGCGTCACTAGACGCTTCCGCTTTCGGTCTACGAGGGTACGTAGACACACCCTCCTCGCTCGTTTCTATGCTTCTCCTAGATAGATCTTGCATGATCGTAGGATTTTTTTTTTGAAATACTACGTTCCCCAATAATGCTCCACTGCACGGCAACAAAGTATTTCGGCGCCGTTATCAGATGAGCCGAAAGCTTTTCCTCAGGATTGTGAATTCCATCCGGGAGTTCGACAACTACTTCAAGTGCAAGAAGGATTGCACCGGCAAACTTGGATTCACCTCAATCTAGAAGTGCACGAAATCGATGAGGATGCTAGCATACGGAGCTCCCGATGATTCACTCGATGACTATGGGCGCATGGCCAAGCCCACCACCATTGAGTGTTTCTACAAGTTTTGCAGGGCAGTGGTGGCAGTGTTTGGACCGCAATACTTGCGAACACCCAATGCGGAAGACACTACTCGGAATCTAGCACAAAATGCAGCGAGAGGATTCCCTGGGATGCTTGGAAGCATCGACTGCATGCATTGGAAATGGAAGAACTGTCCATTTGCTTGGCAGGGGATGTACAAAGGCGCCAAAGGCGGTTGTAGTGTGGTACTAGAGGCAGTGCCACACATGACCTTTGGATTTGGCACTCCTTCTTTGGTATGCTAGGAACTCACAATGACATCAACGTGCTGCAGTGCTCCCTTGTCTTTGCCAAGCTTGTCGAAGGTCATTCTCCTCCGGTGAACTTCGAGGTCAATGGGTGGTAGTACAACAAGGGGTACTACCTAGCTGATGGCATCCATCCAAGATGGTCAATATTTGTGAAGACTATTTCAAACGCTGTGCCAGGAGGCAAGAAGTCCCACTTTGCCAAGGTTCAGGAGTCTTGCAGGATGGATGTCGAGCGGGCCATTTGGTGTTCTCCAGTCTCGATTTGCTGTTGTTCGGTACCCTGCTCATACATGGTCGAAAGTTCAAATGTGGGAGATCATGACTTGCTATGTCATCTTGCACAACAGGATCATTGAGAGCAAGTAGGAAGAGCCATTGTTTGACACTGAATCATACTACAGGCAGGGTCCTCTTGCCCAAGTCGATCACCAGCTACCGACAACCTGGACTGCCTACCTCAATATGCGTCAGGAGATCCGAGACCCACAGGTGCATCAACAACTGTAGGAGCATCTGGTGGAGCACCTGTGGAGGATCAAAGACGACGCATGCGGTCATTTTATCGATTATTCTCGAGGACCTTACAAAGTAGAACAACAATATGACTGAATCCGCCATCTTGGCAACATCTACCGCTACTCCTATCCAAATGATGAAGGGGTGCAAGCTGGGCCACATACCCAAACCTTTCAATTAAGCCTAACATCTAAAGCCGGAGACCCTGATCGAGCCATCTGCCGGGTCCGGGGCTCAAACCGGTCCGACACACTCACATGTGTCGTCGCTGCCATCTTCCATTGGTCCATCTTTAGAGCAGATTGAGGTGACAACCTTGGCAGGTCCTCCGCCATCGACGCCACCACGACGCCAAATGACGACCTCCACCTACGTGAGCCTTGGCAGGTCCTCCGCCATGGACGCCACCACGACGCCAACCGACGACCTCCACCTACGTGAGTCCATCTCCAAGCAACAGACGTAAATCCATGCTAGGATAGGGCCGCACCACCACCGTCGCCCACCACCCACAAGCGCCACCCAACCCCAAGGTTCCCAAAGCGGTGCCTTCAAGAAGGGAACGATGCTGTGAGCGCCGTCGCCGTCCAACAAAGTAGGGCTTTCGCCCGGGAGACCTAGGGGAAGGTGAAGTGAGGAGATCAGTCCATACTGACGCTTGAAAGGAGGGGAACGACGCCCTCAGGCATCGTCGTCGGCGCGGCTGGTCATGTTCGGCCAGGGATTTCGCCCGAACTAGATCCCCGCCACCAGCAGAACCTCATGTATAGAACCGACGACTAAGAGAAAGCGCGGCCCGACCAGGCTAGCCCGCACACAGAATAGGGGAGGAGGGGAGGCGCCAGATCGCGCGCACCGACCATCGCAGAAGCCGCCAACAACAACCGGATCCCGCCGCCCGTGCAGCCCGCCCGCACGGCTGTTAGCCGGCCGTGCCTTACCAATGGAGCCGCCGCTCTCCAGATCCGGGGTTCCCCACACAGAAGCAGGGCAACCGAAGCCCGCCACCATCCTTGGCGCCCCGGGCTTGCCCGACGGCTGCCTCAAGCGGCGATGAGGAAGGGAGGAGGGGGTGAGGAGGAGGGGCGGCTCATGCTATGGAAGTATGTTACGTCAGTAGTGAGCATTGTGAGTCATTCAATCTTTGCACGTTTGTCAATATGTTGTGTTGGTTGGATTGCATAGTACTTGGTTTGTTGGGAGCTGCCTATCCATCTTCCACAAAACCACCAGGTTCCCGGCCACTATCCACTACTGTATGTTGTCTGCACGTGCATGAATTGGTCACCTCAGAAGCTCAAACATATGCACGGCTAAGCTGCAAGTTTTAGCTAGTGTGGAGAGACATGGATATGAACGAATGACTGAATGGATCCATCTTTTCTGAAAGTTGGGAGTGCCACATCTATCATCAATCCAATATTTTTGCGATGCAATCATTCATGCAATAGATGAACATACATGTGGTTGCCAACCCAAATGAAAATCAACATCTCTCCACATAAATGGGAACAAAATAAACCACATACTAGCACAAGCCAAATAACACGTGCTAGCAGCCTCAAAGTTGGATAGCGTGTTCCACCAACTTTACACCAATCTAACACATTGAATTTATCTTGGACAATGGAACTAGCTCATCTTCCAAGTAACGGTCTAGCTCAAATTTCATCCTAAAAGATGTTGGCCATTTTTTAGCAACACGTTCATTGAAGAGTGACATAAGGACTAGAGCTTGCAAAGAACATAATGAGCAAGATGGCTGTCCAATGATCATCATCGCCCTCAAGATTGTACTCCTCGAATACACTTATTGTATTATTTTGACGGGGATGGTGGGTTTCGGGTTCGGGTATTGTTGAAACGGGTTTGAACCCATAAAACGTGTTGAGTTTTATACATTACCCAACACCAGCCCCGCGGGGTTAAAAAGACGCCCATCCCCGTCCCCTAATAGGGTAAAAACCCGCGGGGATGCGGGTTTCAGGTCCCCATTGCCATCTTGAGGCTAATGAGAACGAAAGATACCTTTTTTCATAGAGAAATTTCGTTGTTGGTAATGGTACGACAACAAAATTTTGGGAGGACACGTGGTTAGGGGAGACGCCACTAGCCTTACAGTATTCCTCCTTGTATAATATCGTGCAACATAAAGACGTCTACATGGCTACAGTATTACACGCGCTCCCATTAAATATCCAGTTCAGAAGGTCCTCAGTCGGAGAACGTTGGAATTCCTGGTTACACCTTGTGCGGAGGTTGATGGATGTTCAACTCTCGGACCAGCCCTACTCATCTCATTGGAAGTTAACCGAAAACGGGGTGTTTACGGTCAAATCTATGTACTTGGATATAATCAACTCTGGCCCAATCCCAAGATCGATTCATATATGGAAAATCGAGGTTCCCTTGTGAATTAAGATATTCATGTGGTTTGCCCACAAGAAAATGATCCTTACCAAAGACAACTTGCTTAGGCGACGATGGGTAGGAAGTGCACGTTGTTGTTTTTGTGACCAGTATGAAAGAATACAACACCTTGTTCTTGATTGCCCGCTCTTAAAGCTTTTATGGCATACCATTGATATAGCCTTCAATATTACCCCTCCAGACAGCATTGAAACGTTGTTTGGGAGTTGGGACGTGGCTCAATGGAGTAGAACCAATCACTGCGACACGTATTCGGATAGGAATATGTGCACTATTGTGAGCTATATGGAACTGCAGGAATGACATGATATTTAACAGACAAAATACTTTGAATTTCTTGCAGGTTATCTTCAGAGCTACAACATGGATCCGTACGTGGTCGTTAGTCACTCCTACGGAAGCTATGGAGCATTTGGCTAGTGGGTTCAACCATTGGGAGATGGCAGCGTGGGGTATCTTCAACTGGTTTGAATGCCGATCCAATAATAGGATATGTGTTTAAGTCATCATATCCTGTTTTTATGTCGGCAGTGGCTTTATTATCGATTCTTTTATTTTGCTCCGCTTGCGAGCTATACTGTTTTGCAGAGTTGGCATTTTTTAATAATGTGATCGCATGCATCTTTCGGACACACAGGCGGGGGTGATCCTCCTTCTCGAAAAAGAAATGTCAGCTCGTGGGTCATACCATTAAATCCATGACTTGTGGACTCCTTCGTGAGGATGGATGTTTTGTGTGTGGTGTGATCGTGAAGGTCCGTTCTAGAAGAAGATCAAACAATGCTCAAACCAAGTATTATATAGACCCATTAGGTGCTAAATATTTTCCAGACTAGACTTTCTAGTGATTGGATGAACGAATTGACCAAACAAGAGAGGTCGACCTCAGGCCAGCCTTGAATGTCTTGTCCTGGTGTACAATGCATGGCCAGTCAAGCAGTTGTGGATCCCAGTGCATAAAAAAAAAAGCTTGGCTAATTAAGTGATCTCACTTTCTCAAACATATAAGATACTACTACTACTACTAGCATCCGACAGACCAAACTGTTAGTGAGAAAGAAGAAAAGAAAGGAAAGACATTCTATTCCAGCTCAAATATTTGGCTGACTAGCAGTATATACAATTATACTACTCAGACACATGTCGTCCTCCCATGAGTTCCTAGTGTATCTTCCACCGTCTTGGATCTCCCTATCCAATCGATGCAAGCTATGATCTCACTCTTGTCTTTCTAGAGTGTTTAGGGAGGGGGGGATCAGGTCAAACTACGCGGTTTCCTTCTTGCTGTTTTTCATTATGCAATCTGCCAAAATAATACTCCCTCCGTCCGGAAATACTTGTAAGATAATTACTTGTCGGAGTTTCTCCGACAAGTATTTCTGGACGGAGGGAATACGAGTTAAAGAATCCTTGATCCTGCATGCTAAACAAGTTTTGCCACCCTTTTTGGCAAATTATGTATACAAAGCACTGGTCACTGCAAGTTTTAAACGTATCTATGTATACATGCTTAAAAGCATAATTACGAGGTTCTTATGTTAGTGCTGTGTGTGCGAGAACGTCTACATTAATTGACATCAAGTTATTAGAAGAAGAAAAAAGGTCACACCCCTCCGCAAATGTTACATCAACATCCGTCGTGTTATAGTTGTTGAGGGAGACAACTAACTTAATTAGCATAAAGAAGTTATTCATCCTACAAAGAAGACGTGAAACACCAACTAAAGGAGCAAATCGGTCATTACGGCTCGATCAATCACTATTTGGTGGACGGTTAGCAACATTGTCAAAGATT
The DNA here is from genome assembly GCA_902687465.1 of Secale cereale. NCBI lineage: Eukaryota > Viridiplantae > Streptophyta > Magnoliopsida > Poales > Poaceae > Secale > Secale cereale. The sequence goes on along the minus strand of LR738715.1, from coordinate 5,364,793 downwards.
CCATTCCATTTGCATAGACAACTAACTTAATAGAGGAAGCGAGATGTGATCTCCCATTTGCATAGAGAAATCAGTCACTATTTGGTGGACGGTTAGCAACATCGTCAAAGATTCCATTCCATTTGCATACACAACTACTCCCTCCGTTCCGATTTACTCGTCGTGGTTTTAGTTCAAATTTGAACTAAATTTAGTTCAAATTTGAACTAAAACCACGACGAGTAAATCAGAATAGAGGGAGTAACTTGATAGAGGAAGCAAGGTCTGATCTCCCATTTGCATAGAGAAATCAGTCACTATTTGGTGGACAGTTAGCAACATCGTCCATGGTAATAATAAACAACAATGCGCATTGCCAGATAAATAGTTTTGATTTTGCTCTTGCGGGATGCGTGATGTGTTTTTAATCAGTAATCAAAGAAGTTCGGTCGGATAGCAAGGCATCATTGATGGAAATATGAGCAAATTACTACGAGATTTAATCCGAATAAACAGAAGATAAGTCATGACTGCAGCAATAGAGATTAAACTAATCATGTGAACTAGCATAGCAGATGAACATATCACATCTAGGGCACATACTAGAAACATGAATTCTACCACGATCTCGAACAGGAAGGATAGAATCACATACGGTGCAGCGGGAGCAGCACCGCCGGCGTTGACGTTGTCACCCATGTCGTCGGGGATGAGGTTGCCGAGGTCGGGGAAGAAGTCGTCGTTCGCGAAGTCGTCGCTGCCAGCAGTCACGCGAGTGCGCTCCCCAAAAACCTGATCGCCCCTCTCCCGTACAGGATCACGAGAGGCGGGGTTCCGGAGGCCTGCTGTCCCTTCTCCCGGTGCATGCCGAAAGGAGGGATGGAGAAGACTTGCTTGGTGGCGCAATGATCTGGAACGGTGGTGAGAAACCATACGAAGCGGCAACGGCTAGGGTAGACGTCTGCCTAACTATATAGTGCGGGCCGGGTAGGTCGTGGGAATAAACACCACGCCCGAGTCGTCACGATCCAAAAAAATCGAAAACGGTTCAGTAATTAACGCGTCCGTTAATTATTAATTAATGACTCATTAATTTTCCCGAGCAGCAAAAATATAGACAACGTGCATAGCTCTGTCCTCGGCTCGGCTCAATCCCGCAACCCGCGGCGCGGCGCTGCGAGCGAGGAGGAGGAGCGCGCGTGTAGGTCTCCTCTTCTCATGCTCATACAAGTGGTAGAAGAGCTCACCTTATAAAGAAGTGCAACTCTCTCTCAACTTATGAGGTGGGACTAAACTTTAGACTCACTCACTCCACTCACATTTGTGCATGAATGGGCCAAGAGAATTTCAGAATTTTAGTTGGGCTTGGGGCCAAAGGCCTACTAGCAAAATTCCAACAATCCCCCACAAAGTCTCATTGGCACATCTCATCATTTAGTTCCAAAACATTGTTTATATACCGGTGCTTAGTGGAGACTGTGAAGTTGAACTTCCACTTAGAGATTTATGCTACACTAGATCACAACTTGAATAGTGGACTATGCCTTGAACTACAAGTTTTTTGCGAGACTAGTTTCACACAAATTCTTGACCGATACTTGGCTGCCGCAAGGCTTCCCCGCGGGTGGAGCGTATACGTCATACTCCAGGGCATTTTCATGAATTTACTAGAGAACACCCAATTCTCACAGACTGCAACGTTAACAGTCAAATTCATATAGGTGTGTTCCTTAGAAGATGTTCTGCAGGACAACATCTCTGCTTACCCGAATAAGCCACTTGGAACACATTAAGATAAGTATCAACCTGCCATGCAGATCAGGAGAGTATTGCATCTTCACGGAGTGGGATAGTTAATATAGGGATACTCTCCTCCCAGCTGACCAACAGCTTGTCTCCCACTTCTACTTCACGGGATCTCCGATCACATGGAGTGGGTTACCACTATGGACAACTCATGCGGTGGGTCTCAAACCCATCTCCATCGATGCATTATCTATCACATTACGTGATAGACCCTTTGTGAAGGGATCTGCCAAGTTTTTCGACGTTTGGATATAATCCAACGTAATAACTCCGGAGTTCCTCAATTTTCTGACAGATTTTAGTCTCCTCTTCACATGTCTTGAGGACTTCATATTGTCCTTCGAACTGTTTATCTTGACGATCACAGTTTGATTATCACAGTTCATCAGGATAGGGGGTATTGGTTTTTCAACCATAGGTAAGTCCATCAAGAGTTCACGAAGCCATCTGCTTCAACAGTGGCAGTGTCCAATGTTGTGAGTTCTGCTTCCATAGTTGACCTCGTTAAGATGGTATGCTTGCAAGACTTCCAGGAAACAGCGCCACCACCAAGTGTAAAAACATAACCACTTGTGGCCTTTATCTCATCAGCATCAGAAATCCAGTTTGAGTCACTATAACCCTCCAGTACCTTTGGATACCCGGTGTAGTGAATCCCATAGCTCGCGGTGCCTTTCAAATAGCGCATAACTCTCTCAAGCGCATGCCAATGATCATCTCTCGGTTTTGACACAAACCGACTCAGCTTGCTCACAGCAAAAGAGATGTCAGGCCTCGTGGCACTCACCAAATACATAAGCGAACCAATAATCTGAGAATACCTCAGTTGATCTCTAGCAATCCGTTGATTCTTTCGAAGCAACACACTAGCATCATATGGAGTTGGAGAAGGTGTGCAGTTGCTATACCCAAAACGACTCAAGACCTTTTCCATATAGTGAGACTGAAGCAGTGTGATCCCGCCATTCTCATCTCTCAACAGCTTGATGTTTAAGATAACATCAGCTACTCCTAGATCCTTCATCTCAAAACAGCGAGATAAGAAATCCTTAACCTCCTTGATTAAATCAAGTTTGGCTCCAAAGATCAATATGTCGTCGACATACAGACAAAGAATAACTCCTTCGCCCCCACCATAGCGATAGTACACGCACTTGTCACCATCGTTTACTACAAAGCCGGCAGCAGTTAATGTTCTTTCGAACTTCTCATGCCACTCCTTAGGAGCTTGTTTAAGGCCATATAAAGACTTTAATAACTTGCACACCTTTCCTTCCTGACCATGTACTACAAAACCATCTGGCTGATCCATGTAAATTTCCTCCTTCAACTCTCCATTGAGGAAAGCTATCTTAACGTCCATTTGATGAACGAGAAGACCATGTGAGGCAACCAGTGATAGTAGCACCCTAATTGTGGTCAGTCTAGCCACGGGTGAGTAAGTATCAAAGAAGTCTTCACCTTCTTTCTGGGTATAACCCTTGGCCACAAGCCATGCCTTGTACTTTTCAATCGTACCATCAGGTCTAAGATTCTTCTTGAACACCCACTTACATCCTACAGGTTTGCACCCATAAGGACGATCAGTGATCTCCCAGGTACCATTAGCTAAGATGGAATCCATCTCGCTACGTACAGCTTCCTTCCAGTAGTCAGCATCAGGAGATGCATAGGCTTTTGAAATAGTCCTGGGTGTGTCATCCACGAGGTACACAATGAAATCATCACCAAAGGACTTTGCAGTCCTCTGTCTCTTACTCCTCACAGGAGTTCCATTGTCACCCTCAACAGGATTCTCAACGTGTTCCATCGCAATGGTGGGTTCAGGAATTACAGTGAATTCCTCACTAGATGGAGTAGGTATCTCCTGATTTGATGAACTCGACATATCCTTCATAGGAAATATGTCCTCAAAGAAAGTTGCATCATTTGACTCCATAATCGTACCAACATGCATGTCGGACACCTTAGATTTTATTATCAAAAATCTATAGCCGATGCTATGAAAAGCATAGCCCAGAAGAACACAATCCATGGTTTTTGGTCCAAGCTTGCGCTTCTTGGGAATTGGTATACTGACTTTCGGCAAACAACCCCAAGTACGTAGGTAAGAGAGTTTCAACCTTTTCCTTTCCCATTCCTCAAATGGAGTCATGGTCTTATGCTTTGTGGGAACCCGGTTTAGGACATGACACGCAGTCATTAGCGCCTCCCCCACCATTCCTTGGATAGACCCGAAGTGTCTAACATGGTGTTAACCATATCAGTTAGAGTTCGGTTCTTTCTTTCGGCTACCCCCATTTGACTGGGGTGAGTAGGGAGGCATCCTCTCATGGATTATACCATGTTCCGCACAAAACAGATCAAATTCATTGGAAAAATACTCTCCACCACGATCGGACCTAAGCCGTTTAATTTTTCGATCAAGTTGGTTCTCTGCCTCAGCTTTATAGTTTTTGAAGAATGTCAAAGCCTCATCTTTTGATTTCAGAAGATACACATAAAAATATCTAGTGGAGTCATCAATCAACGTCATGAAGTATCACTTTCCACCTTTTGTCAACACGCCATTCATCTCATAAAGATCAGAATGTATAAGCTCTAGTGGCGCCAAGTCTCTTGCCTCTACAGTCTTATGGGACTTGCGAGGTTGCTTAGCTTGCACACATACTTGGCACTTAGAGCCCTTGATAGTAGAGATTTTCGGAATTAAATTCATATTGGCTAGCCGCGTCATGCATCCAAAGTTAATTATATGACAAAGTCGTGAATGCCAAATATCAGACTCATTATTGTGGCAAACATTATTAATAACTTTAGTGCAAATATCTGACAAAGCTAGGCGGAACAAGCCTCCGCACTCATAGCCTTTTCCAAAAAATTGTCCACACTTAGAAATTACAACTTTATTGGATTCAAAAACCAACTTAAAACCATCTCGACATAAACGGGAACCGCTAACGAGATTTTTATTGATGGACGGCACATGATGAACGTTCTTCAGACGCACGGTCTTCCCCGAAGTAAACTTCAGATCGACCGTACCAACACCTCGAACAATGGCATCTGACCCATTCCCCATCAGCACGGGAGAAGTCCCAGTGGCCTGGTAAGAAGAAAACATGGAGGCGTCAGCACAAACATGTACATTGGCACCGGTGTCAATTAACCAGTCACGGGATTGAAATACTGAAAGGATGGTAGGAAGAATACCGTACCCTGATTCCTTCATATCAGTATCGCCGATGACAACATTAGCGGACTTGCCGCTCTTCTCATGTTCGCGCTCCTCAAAGCGGTTAGGACACTTTGGAGCCCAGTGATTAGGATCACCGCAGACATGGCAAAGTCCCTTCCCCTTTTTATGAGAATTCTTCTTGAAGTTGGTAGAATGTGATGGCTTGTTCTTTGTATCAAACTTGCCTTTGCCTTGAGTTTTGTTCTTGTTGTTTTTGAACTTGTTGGGCTGGAAGTTCTTCTTCTGTACCATGTGGGCACTAGAACCTCCCTCAGCAACTCGAGCACGTGTGTCCTTTGCTCTCGCCTTCTCTTCAACATCAAGAGTACCAATGAGATCCGTAACAGAAAACTCCTGTCTCTTGTGTTTCAGGGAAGTAGCAAAATTGTTCCACGAAGGTGGAAGCTTGGTAATGATGCCCCCGGCAACAAATTTGTCCGGCAACACACACTTGAAGTACTCAAGTTCTTTTGCGAGCGACTGTATCTCATGAGCCTGCTGTACAATAGCCCGCTCATCAGTCATCTTGTAGTCATAGAATTACTCCATGACGTACAACTCGCTGCCGGCGTCCGAGGCACCAAACTTGGCCTCGAGCGCAGCCCACATGTCCTTGCCGTTGTCAAACGACATATACGAATGTTGGAAATATGCCCTAGAGGCAATAATAAAAGGATTATTATTATATTTCCTTGTTCATGATAATTGTCTGTTGTTCATGCTTGAATTGTATTGTACGGAAACAGCGATACATGTGTGAATACATAGACCACAACGTGTCCCTGGTAAGCCTCTAGTTACTAGCTCGTTGATCAACAGATGGTCACGGTTTCCTGACCATGGACATAGGATGTCATTGATAACGGGATCACATCATTAGGAGAATGATGTGATGGACAAGACCCAATCCTGAGCCTAGCACAAGATCGTTTAGTTCGTAATGCTTAAGCTTTTCCAGTGTCAAGTATTTGTTCCTTAGACCATGAGGTTGTGCAACTCCCGGATACCGTAGGGATACTTTGGGTGTGCCAAACGTCACAACGTAACTGGGTGACTATAAAGGTACGCAACGGGTATCTCCGAAAGTGTCTGTTGAGTTGATACGAACCGAGACTGGGATATTGTCACTCCGTATGACAGAGAGGTATCTCTGGGACCTCTCGGTAAGACATCATCATAATGAGTGACTAAGGAGTTAGTCACGGGATGATGGATTACGGAACGAGTAAAGAGACTTGCCGTGACGAGATTGAACAAGGTATCGGGTATACCGACGAACGAATCTCGGGCAAGTACCGTACCGATAGACAAAGGGAATAACATACGAGATTGAGTGAATCCTTGACACAGTGGTTCATCCGATGAGATCATCGAGGAACACGTGGGAACCAACATGGGTATCCAGATCCCGCTGTTGGTTATTGACCGGAGAGTCGTCTCGGTCATGTCTGCGTGTCTCCCGAACCCGTAGGGTCTACACACTTAAGGTTCGGTGACGCTAGGGTTGTAGAGATACATGTACATGGAAACCCGAATGTTGTTCGGAGTCCCGGATGAGATCCCGGACATCACGAGGAGTTCCGGAATGGTCCGGAGGTAAAGAATAATATATAGGAAGTCCAGTTTCGGCCATCGGGTGAATTCCGGGGGTCACCGGGAGTGTCCCGGGACCACCGGAGGGGTCCCGGGGGTCCACCGGGTGGGGCCACCCATCCCGGTGGGTCCCATAGGCCGCAAAGGGGAAGGGGCCAGCCCCTGGTGGGCTGGCGCACCACATGGGCCCCCCTCCATGCGCCTAGGGTTGAAACCCTAGGAGGAGGGGGCGCCCCTATGCCTTGGGGGGCAAGTCTACCCCCCTGGCCGCCGCCCCCTAGGAGATCTGATCTCCCTAGGGCCGGCGCCCCCCTGGCCCCTATATATAGTGGGGGAGAGGGCAGCCGCACCCCAAGCCTCTGGCGCCTCTCCCCCCTCCCGTCACACTTCCTACTCCTCCCGTAGGGCGCCGGCGAAGCCCTGCAGGTTTTCCTGTTGCATCCACCACCACGCCGTCGTGCTGTTGGATCTCCGTCAACCTCTCCTCCCCCTTGATGGATCAAGAAGGAGGAGACGTCGCTGTACCGTACGTGTGTTGAACGCGGAGGTGCCGTCCGTTCGGCGCTGGGATCATCGGTGACGAGGATCACGAAGAGTACGACTACTTCATCCACGTTCCTTCAAACGCTTCCGCACGCGATCTACAAAGGGTATGTAGATGCACTCCTTTATGCTCGTTGCTAGATGACTCCTTAGATTGATCTTGGTGAAAGCGTAGAATTTTTTTGAATTCTGCTACGTTCCCCAACAGTGGCATCTGAGCTACGTCTTTGCGTAGCATCTTGCACGAGTAGAACACAAACAAGTTGTGGGCGTTGATTTTGCTCAATTTTCTTACCGTTACTAGTCCAATCTTGATTCGGCGGCATCGTGGGATGAAGCGGCCCGGACCGACCTTACACGTACGCTTACGTGAGACTGGTTCCACTGACAGACATGCACTAGTTGCATAAGGTGGCTGGCGGGTGTCTGTCTCTCCCACTTTAGTCGGATCGGATTCGATGAACAGGGTCCTTATGAAGGGTAAATAGAAATTGACAAATCACGTTGTGGTTTTGGTGTAGGTAAGAAATGTTCTTGCTAGAAAACCTATAGAAGCCACGTAAAAACTTGCAACAACAATTAGATGTCGTCTAACTTGTTCTTGCAGCATGTGCTATGTGATGTGGTATGGCCAAGAAGATGTGATGTATGAGATTGATCATGTTCTTGTAATAGGGAATCACGACTTGCATGTCGATGAAAATGATAACCGGCAGGAGCCATAGGAGTTGTCTTAATTATTGTATGACCTGCGTGTCACTGAATAACGCCATGTAATTACTTTACTTTATTGCTAAACGTTAGCCATAGTAGTAGAAGTAATAAGATGGCGTGACGACTTCATGAAGACACGATGATGGAGATCATGATGATGGAGATCATGGTGTCATGCCGGTGACAAAGATGATCATGGTGCCCCGAAGATGGAGATCGAAGGAGCAAGATGATATTGGACATATCATGTCACTTTATTTGATTGCATGTGATGTTTATCATGTTTATGCATCTTGTTTACTTAGAACGACGGTAGTAAATAAGATGATCTCTCACTAAAAATTTCAAGAATCGTGTTCCCCCTAACTGTGCACCGTTGCTAAGGATCGTTGTTCCGAAGCACCACGTGATGATCGGGTGTGATAGGCTCTAACGTTCGCATACAACGGGTGTAAGCCAGATTTACACACGCAATACACTTAGGGTTCACTTGACGAGCCTAGCATGTACAGACATGGCCTCGGAACACGGAAGACCGAAAGGTCAAACATGAGTCGTATAGAAGATACGATCGACATGAAGATGTTCACCGTTGATGACTAGTCCGTCTCACGTGATGATCGGACACGGGCTAGTCGATTCGGATCATGTATCACTTAGATGACTAGAGAGATGTCAATCTGAGTGGGAGTTCATTAAAATTTGATTAGATGAACTTAATTGTCATGAACTTAGTCTAAAATCTTTACAATATGTCTTGTAGATCAAATGGCCCACGCTCAAGTTGCCCTCAACTTCAACGCGTTCCTAGAGAAAACCAAGCTGAAAGACGATGGTAGCAACTATACGGATTGGGTCCGTAACCTGAGGATTATCCTCATAGCTGCCAAGAGATCATATGTCCTTGAAGCACCGCTAGGTGATGCACCCGTTCTCCCGGCGACCCAAGACGTTATGAACGCCTGGCAGTCGCGTTGTGATGATTACTCCCTGGTTCAGTGCGGCATGCTTTACCTCTTAGAGTCGGGGCTCCAAAAGCATTTTGAGCACCACGGAGCATATGAGATGTTCCAAGAGCTGAAAATGGTTTTCCAAGCTCATGCCCGAGTCGAGAGATATGAAGTCTCCGACGCATTCTACAGTTGTAAGATGGAGGAGAATAGTTCTGTCAGCGAGCACATACTCAAGTTGTCTGGGTTGCACAACCGCTTGTCTCAGTTGGGAATGAATCTCCCAGACGAAGCGGTCGTTGACAGAATCCTTCAGTCGCTCCCACCTAGCTACAAGAGCTTCGTGTTGAACTTCAATATGCAAGGGATGGAGAGGTCCATTCCCGAGGTGTATTCAATGCTATATCAAGAAAGAACATCAAGTGTTGATGGTCAATAAAACCACTAAGTTCAAGAAAGGCAAGGGAAAGAAGAACTTCAAGAAGGACGGCAAAGGAGTTGTCGCGCCCGGTAAGCCAGTTGCCGGGAAGAAGCCAAAGAATGGACCCAAGCCTGAAACTGAATGCTTTCATTGCAAGGGAACGGGTCACTGGAAGCGGAACTGCCCCAAATACTTAGCAGATAAGAAGGCCGGCAACGTCAAAGGTATATATGATATACATGTTATTGATGTGTACCTTACCAGTGCTCGTAGTAGCTCCTGGGTATTTGATACCGGTGCAGTTGCTCACATTTGTAACTCAAAGCATGAGCTGCGGAATAAGCGGAGACTGGCGAAGGACGAGGTGACGATGCGCGTCGGGAATGGTTCCAAGGTCGATGTGATCGCCGTCGGCACGCTACCTCTACATCTACCCTCGGGATTAGTTTTAAACCTCAATAATTGTTATTTAGTACCAGCTTTGAGCATGAACATTGTATCTGGATCTCATTTGATGCGAGATGGCTACTCATTTAAATCCGAGAATAATGGTTGTTCTATTTATTTGAGAGATATGTTTTATGGTCATGCCCCGCTGGTCAATGGTTTATTTTTGATGAATCTCGATCGTGATGATACACATATTCATAGTGTGAATGCCAAAAGATGTAAAGTTGACAATGATAGTCCCACATACTTGTGACATTGCCGCCTTGGTCATATTGGTGTCAAACGTATGAAGAAGCTTCATGCAGATGGACTTCTGGAGTCTCTTGATTATGAATCATTTGACACGTGCGAACCATGCCTCTTGGGCAAGATGACCAAGACTCCGTTCTTCGGAACAATGGAGCGAGCAACCAACTTATTGGAAATCATACATACCGATGTGTGCGGTCCAATGAGTGTTGAGGCTCGCGGAGGCTATCGTTATGTTCTCACCCTCACAGATGACTTGAGTAGATATGGGTATATCTACTTGATGAAGCACAAGTCTGAGACCTTTGAAAAGTTCGAGAAATTTCAGAATGAGGTTGAGAATCAACGTGACAGAAAAATAAAGTTCTTGCGATCAGATCGTGGGGGTGAATATTTAAGTCATGAATTTGGCACGCACCTAAGGAACTGTGGAATTGTTTCACAATTGACACCGCCAGGAACACCTCAGCGTAATGGTGTGTCCGAACGTCGAAATCGTACTCTGTTGGACATGGTGCGATCTATGATGTCTCTCACCGACTTACCGCTATCTTTTTGGGGATTTGCTTTAGAGACTGCCGCATTCACTTTAAATAGGGCTCCGTCGAGATCCGTTGAGACGACACCGTATGAACTTTGGTTTGGCAAGAAACCTAAGTTGTCATTTATGAAAGTTTGGGGTTGCGATGCTTATGTCAAGAAACTTCAACCTGAAAAGCTCGAACCCAAATCGGAAAAATGCGTCTTCATAGGATACCCAAAGGAAACGATTGGGTACACCTTCTACCACAGATCCGAAGTCAAAGTCTTTGTTGCCAAGAATGGATCCTTTCTGGAGAAAGAGTTTCTCTCGAAAGAAGTGAGTGGGAGGAAAGTAGAACTTGATGAGGTGACAGTCACCCCTCCCGAACCGGAAAGTAGCGCAGCGCAGGAAATTGTTCCTGAGGTGCCTGCACCGACAAGAGAGGAAGTTAATGATGATGATCATGAAGATACAGATCATGTTACTACTGAACTTCGAAGGTCCACAAGGACACATTCCGCACCAGAGTGGTACGGCAACACTGTCATGGAAATCATGTTGTTAGACAACGGTGAACCTTCGAACTATGAAGAAGTGATGGCTTCTCGCCCCTCGTTGGTTGCCCCAAGTGGAAGGTTTGAGATGTAGCGTAGCAGCAAGTTTCCCTTGGCAAAGGTACCAAGGATCGAATCCCGTGAGACTCCGAGGGTCGACAAGAAGGTGTCAACGGCGCCAGAAACTTAGCGGTTGACAGGACCTGCACACAGATACAAATAACTTTGCTCCCAACGAGTACAGAGAGGTTGTCAATCCCTCCGGCCTTGTCGTTTACAAAGGATCAAACACAAGAGATAATAATGATAGGTATGCCTGCAACTAGGAAATAAGAACAGGAAGTAAATAGCGGGTGTGATCAATGGTGGTAATATGGACCGGGGTCCCATGATGTTCACTAGTGATGTCTCTCTCCCAAAAGACGATAAAACAGCAAAGCGAGGTAAACAAATTACAGCTGGGCAATTGACAGGATTATGTGCGCAAACCAATGCTAACTATGCTGCAAGGAAAGGTAGAGGCTCAAAAGCATGGGCGGTACGCCAAGGCAAGTAGACCGAAATCCATCTGCATCTACTACTAATCGTCCACCTTGAGATATCTATCCAGAACATCTCGCTGGTATTAAGTTGCGAATCCCACCCAAAGTGTAGACTCAAAGCAACAGACAACTGCATTAAAAGAACTTTGCGTAAAGTAAACAATCCTTGCACTCGCAAGTACAAGCACCGTTGTTTTCCCCCTTGTGGCAACAGCACATCCCCTAGACTCATGTTTCTCTCACTCAAACTAGTCATCAAGGGGCATGAACCCACAATCAAGCATAACGTTCCCTCTTGGAGTTACTACCTACTACTCGGCCAAAGCAATAAACAGCAACGGAGAACATGCAAGAATTACTCAAGAACATAAATATAAAAGAGGTGAATCAAATATATTACTCACACACAATCTGAACATAATCTCATAATCCATCGGATCCCAGCAAACTCAGCAGAGCAACAACATAAAGATTACATATGTGCCTCGATCATGTAGGGCAGCTCACGAGGTCTAAACCATGAAGAACAAAGAGGGGAGGAGAACATCACATAGCTACTGGTCATGGACCCATGGTCCAAGGTGGACTACTCATGACTCATCCGGGAAGCGTCCATGGTGGTGGAGAAGCTCCCGGTGGTGGTTCTCCCCTCCGGCAGGGTGCCAGGAAGAGTTCTCCTGATGCTCCCGATCTTGGAAGCGCGGCGGCGGCGGAACAGAGGCGAGATCGCGAAAAAGGGTTCCGTCCTCGAGGGTTTCGGAACGCGAGGAATATATATGCGAAGGGGGGTCACCAGAGGCGGAGAGGGGGCCCCAGGCGCCCCCCTGGCGCGGCCAGGGGTGGGGCCGCGCCGGGTGGCCGCCTGGGCCACCCCTGGCTCCCCTCTGGCCCTGCTTTGGTTTTTCTCGAAGCTTCTTGTACGCTGATTTTTCCTGTATTTTTCCCGGAATTTTTTGGGCACTTTTAATATGGGGGAAACCTGAAATAGAAAAACAGCAGAAAACAGGAACTGGCACTGTGATGCACTGAGTTAATAGGTTAGTCCAAATATGATCAAAAGTGTATGGAAGTGCATAAATATCATAGCAATATCACACAAAAGAGGCATGGAGCAAGCAGAAATTATAGATACATTTTGGACGTATCAACATCCCCAAGCTTAATTCCTGCTCGTCCTCGAGTAGGTAAATGATAACAAGCATAATTTCCGTGGTGACATGCTATCAACCATATAAGAACTTTTTAAGTAAAGCAATCAAGGCATGTAATTCAATTCAAGTCATAACAAGCAAGAGTCTATATTAGCATTGTAACAAGCAACATAAGAACATAAAGGTGCAAGAGCTTTCGCTGTCCGTGACTCGAATGTCTCCAAATGGTGTTTGCGTGCAAGAAAGGGGATAGGGATATACGAGAGAGTAAAACATAGTTTTTGTATTGTTGAGAACTTAATCTACTAAAGTTTCACACTTGGTCTTCTTTGGAATCTTATCTTGACTCATCCCCAGACCGTCAGTCAGGTACAAGTCAAAATGATCCACTCCCTTTTGATATTTTGAGCACTCATGCAATGGATGAGCGTAAGCAAGAAAGTTAACACTTAGGATGGCAAAGAGAGAAAAATGATGAAGGGGGAAGACAAAAAAGGTGTGAAAGGCTCACATCAATGAGGACAATCATAGGCGAGAGAAAGCCAAATGATAGATATGATGTGAGGAGTAGGGATTGCCATGCAACAGATGCACATATGAGCTAAGGTAAGCTCTCCAATGGAACTAGTGGGGGTGCATCCAACTTTCTTGCTCAAGAAGACCTAGAGCTCTTTTGAGGAGGCTCATCATTGGAATATACAAGCCAAGTTCTATAGTGTGAAGGTCCCCACATAGCTATATGCATGAATGATAATCTCTATGGAGTACAAGGTATAAGATGGAGTACGAGTGTGGATCTCTCAAAAGGAATAGTAGTGTGCCCCCTTCTCTCTTTTTATTTCTTTTTCTCTTTTTCCTATTTTTTTATTTTTTTGTGGCCTCAATGGCTCTTTCTATTTAACTCTCATTTGTCCTCTTTGGGATCTTTTGATTTTGTCCTCTTTGGGATCTTTTCCTCACTTTAGGGGCAACACTCTATTTATTACAAGAAGTATAGAAGATCTTTCACACTTTACAAAAGTACTCAACATAAAGAAAATGAAACTATCATGATGTATGCAAATGTATGCCTCTGCCAGTGTAACAGGATATGCAATGATACTAGCGCGTCATGTAGCAATGATTAGGGTAAGGCCCAACTAGCATGCGGCTCATCGATCAAGCAAAAAGCATGTATGACATGAAGATCAAGTCATGAGAAGATGGATGTTGCATGGCAATGTATCTCGGAAAGGCTATGGAAATGCCTTGATAGGTAGGTATGGTGGCTGTTTTGAGGAAGGATATAATGAGGCTTATGATGACAGAGCGTATCGTGCCAAGGATTTGGATGCACCGGCGAAGTATGCGCCAACTCTCGAGGTGAGAAAGGGCAATGCACGGTACCGAAGAGGCTAGAAAAATATGGCTAGGTGGAAGTGTCAACTTTCGAATACTCACATTAGTCCGAAGAACTCATGCACTTATTATCGGTAACTCTCAATCTAATTAGCAGGTTCACAAAGAGACAAGTACCCCGAGGAGGAGTGTATGGGGGTTTGGTTATCCTTGCGCATGCTCGGCTCATGGTACGTGAGTGTACTCTAATATTCGATCCCTCCAAAGATTAGTGATCCATTTAGTAGCTAAAGTTCTCAACTATTTATAGGTTTTCGAAAATAAACACGGATTGCCCAAAATACGACATCTATCACTAATAGGCTAAAGCTCTTGACACCAAAAGTTCAGACATTACTCATGGCAATACCTCAAAACTATTGCAAGTTACTACTAAAATTAAATAGCAACCTCAATTACCTACTTTAAGTTAAGACACACAACTCAGTGCAACAGGCAAACTCTCTTAACAAGATAAACATGAAAACTCGAGAGAGTTCAACAACCAACTAGAAAAAAGCTCTTTAACAAGAAAAGCATGAAAACTAAGAGCTAAACATGACAGCAGTTATGGAAAGACAAAGAACACACACAGCAAAGATAAGCATAAAAATCCTATGTTGTGTTCTAGGTTGAAGTGGAGCGTGTTTCTCTCCCACATAAAGAAAGCTGGGTTCTAACTTGTTATGAACAGCAAGCAAAGCTAAAGAAAACTAAAAAGGAAACTAAGAGCGAGACGCTCCAAGCATAGCACATAACTCATGAAGTGATAATTATAGTGGAACGAAAGACGAACTGATAATTATTAATGGAGAAGGGGATGCATGGGGGCATCCCCAAGATTAGACGCTTGAGTCTTCTTGAATATTTCTTGGGGGTGCACGGGGGCATCCCCAAGCTTGAGCGTTTGACCCTCCTGAATCTTCTTTTATCATCTTCCCTCGCACACTTGAAAACTCCTACATAACTCATCATAATCTGATTAGCGAGGTTAGTACCCACAATAAAATAACTTTTCCCTACTGGAAATAAAGATAATCTTGAAGAGCTACTGTTTTTCAAGATTGCCAAAAGGTTTTTGCAAAGAAAAAGCAAGCTCAAGGTTTGCAAAACGAAGAAAAGACAAAACAGGACAGAATCTGTGAAAAACAGACCAGCAAGTAGTAAATAATTTTTTCGGGGAACTTCTGCAACTCAAATCAAAAAACTCAGAACAGACGCCCGAAAGCCAATTGTATAGAGCACGCTGTCAAAAAAATTCAGATCAAAAAGATGATCTGGTGATTTTATACGAATTTTTCTGTCCTAGAGGCAATAATAAAAGGATTATTATTATATTTCCTTGTTCATGATAATTGTCTGTTATTCATGCTTGAATTGTATTGTACGGAAACAACGATACATGTGTGAATACATAGACCACAACGTGTCCCTGGTAAGCCTCTAGTTACTAGCTCGTTGATCAACAGATGGTCACGGTTTCCTGACCATGGACATAGGATGTCATTGATAACGGGATCACATCATTAGGAGAATGATGTGATGGACAAGACCCAATCCTGAGCCTAGCACGAGATCGTTTAGTTCGTAATGCTTAAGCTTTTCCAGTGTCAAGTATTTATTCCTTAGACCATGAGGTTGTGCAACTCCCGGATACCGTAGGGATACTTTGGGTGTGCCAAACGTCACAACGTAACTGGGTGACTATAAAGGTACGCAACGGGTATCTCCGAAAGTGTCTGTTGAGTTGATACGAACCGAGACTGGGATATTGTCACTCCGTATGATGGAGAGGTATCTCTGTGCCCTCTCGGTAAGACATCATCATAATGAGTGACTAAGGAGTTAGTCACGGGACGATGGATTACGGAACGAGTAAAGAGACTTGCCGTGATGAGATTGAACAAGGTATCGGGTATACTGACGATCAAATCTCGGGCAAGTACTGTACCGATAGACAAAGGGAATAACATACGAGATTGAGTGAATCCTTGACACAGTGGTTCATCCGATGAGATCATCGAGGAACACGTGGGAACCAACATGGGTATCCAGATCCCGCTGTTGGTTATTGACCGGAGAGTCGTCTCGGTCATGTCTGCGTGTCTCCCGAACCCGTAGGGTCTACACACTTAAGGTTCGGTGACGCTAGGGTTGTAGAGATACATGTACATGGAAACCCGAATGTTGTTCGGAGTCTCGGATGAGATCCCGGACGTCATGAGGAGTTCCGGAATGGTCCGGAGGTAAAGAATAATATATAGGAAGTCCAGTTTCGGCCATCGGGTGAATTTCGGGGGTCACCGGGAGTGTCACGGGACCACCGGAGGGGTCCCGGTGGTCCACCGGGTGGGGCCACCCATCCCGGTGGGTCCCATAGGCCGCATAGGGGATGGGGCCAGCCCTTGGTGGGCTGGCGCACCACATGGGCCCCCCTCCATGCGCCTAGGGTTGAAACCCTAGGGGGAGGGGGCGCCCCCTATGCCTTGGGGGGCAAGTCTACCCCCCTGGCCGCCGCCCCCTAGGAGATCTGATCTCCCTTGGGCCGGCGCCCCTGGCCCCTATATATAGTGGGGGGGAGAGGGCAGCCGCACCCCAAGCCTCTGGCGCCTCTCCCCCCTCCCGTCACACTTCCTACTCCTCCCGCAGGGCGCCGGCGAAGCCCTGTAGGGTTTCCTGTTGCATCCACCACCACGCCATCGTGCTGTTGGATCTCCGTCAACCTCTCCTCCCCCCTTGCTGGATCAAGAAGGAGGAGACGTCGTTGTACCATACGTGTGTTGAACGCGGAGGTGCCGTCCGTTCGGCGCTGGGATCATCGGTGACGAGGATCACGAAGAGTACGACTACTTCATCCACGTTCCTTCGAACACTTCCGCACGCGATCTACAAAGGGTATGTAGATGCACTCCTTTATGCTCGTTGCTAGATGACTCCTTAGATTGATCTTGGTGAAAGCGTAGAAATTTTTTGAATTCTGCTACGTTCCCCAACAACGAATCCACAATTGAGTCATCAAGAACACTCAGAAGAGCGCCTTTAGAGAGGGTATCGATCTTCTCAAAAGCTTCCAGCTGTGCTGGATTAATATCGCCCTCAGGCTTGCCCTTGGTGGCGTCATAGCAGCCCATGGTCTGAAACCAGTAGACTGCTCTCGTGCGCCACCTCTTATATTGCGCCCCCTTAAAGGCAGGCGGCTTCAGATGCGCAGCAAAACCACTCGGAGTAAATTGCCTATAATCAGGTTTTTGGATTGATGGAAATATGAGCAAATTACTACGAGATTTAATCCGAATAAACAGAAAATAAGTCATGACTGCAGCAACATAGATTAAACTAATCATGTGTACTAGCATAGTAGATGAACAGATCACATCTAAGGCACATACTAGAAACATGAATTCTACCACGATCTTGAACAGGAAGGATAGAATCACATACGGTGCAGCAGGAGCAGCACCGCCGGCGTTGACGTTGTCGCCCATGTCGTCGAGGATGAGGTTGCCGAGGTCGGGGAAGAAGTCGTCGTTCGCGAAGTCGTCGCTGCCAGCAGTCGCGCGAGTGCGCTCCCCAAAAACCTGATCGCCCCTCTCCCGTACAGGATCACGAGAGGTGGGGTTCCGGAGGCCTGCTGTCCCTTCTCCCGGTGCACGCCGAAAGGAGGGATGAAGAAGACTTGCTTGGCGGCGCAATGATCTGGAACGGTGGTGAGAAACCATACGAAGCGACAACGGCTAGGGTAGACGTCTGCCTAACTATATAGTGCGGGCTGGGTAGGTCGTGGGAATAAACCCCACGCCCGAGTCGTCACGATCCAAAAGAATCGGAAACGGTTCAGTAATTAACGCGTCCGTTAATTATTAATTAATGACTCATTAATTTCTCCGAACAGCAAAAATATAGACAATGTGCATAGCTCTGTCCTCGGCTCGACTCAATCCCGCAACCCGCGGCACGGCGCGGGGAGCGAGAAGGAGGAGCGCGCATGTAGGTCTCCTCTTCTCATGCTCATACAAGTGGTAGAAGAGCTCACCTTATAAAGAGGTGCAACTCTCTCTCAACTTATGAGGTGGGACTAAACTTTAGCCTCCCTCACATATGTGCATGAATGGGTCAAGAGAATTTCAGAATTTTAGTTGGGCTTTGGGCCAAAGGCCTACTAGCAAAATTCCAACAATCATAGCTTAATTTACTTAGCTTTACTAATTCGTCGTCAAAGATTCCACTCCATACCACTCCTAGTAGCTAGTGGGGTTAGTCCGGTTAATCGGCTCAACAAGCTGGCTATTTGTGACCTACGCAATCCAAACACTTGCATAAATAATTTGCTTTCTCTTTAGAGAGACAGAGACATAGACATAGAGACGACTAAGCGGCAGAGCAACATGGATGGATGGATGGGCCAAAAGTCACCTGTATGTATTTGTGGTTAGAAGCTGCTGTTAGAGGAAGAGGCAATCCAACATAATTCCATCACGTCAAGAGTTAAGAATTACTCCCTCCGTCCGGAAATACTCGTCATCAAAATGAACAAAATGAGATGTATGTAGAACTAAAATACATCTAGATACATCACCTTTTATTCATTTTGATGACAAGTATTTCCGGACGGAGAGAGTATATAAGATGCTCGAACCTTTTTCTGAATCGGATATATATAGAGGCATTTTAGTGTTTGTGCACTCATTTTAATTCGTATGTTGTCCATATTAAAATATTTAAAACGTCTTACAATAATGAACATAGGGAGTAGTATATTCCATTATGCCGACTCAGGAAAAGGAAACTTAATAGCAGTAACTGCCCTTCATATATGAGCGCATCTCCAACGATATCGAGATTTAATTATCTCTATAAAACAAGATTTAGATTTAAAATGGCATGAGAGAAGACATGGCCTAGGCGAGATAGCCGCCACATGCACACAGACCAGGGGCCTATAGTCACTCGGGTGAGAGAAATGCAGGCATAAGGGCATCTCCAAGGCGGACTCGCAAACCTCACGCAATCATCCAGAGTGCCGAAGCCATCCAACGCGAACCTGTATCGGTTCGCGAGGCCGTCCGGACATGATTTCTCCGACAAATTGGAGACAAAAGTGTGGGAGGTTTGCTGGAGTCCGGACACCCGAGACATAGGAGTCCGACACCCCCGGCCCATCCAATCCCCCCTCCCGGTCCCATTTCTTTCCACTCCACCCCTTCTACCCCTTACATTGCCTCCACACCCTCCACCTCTACCGCTGCTGTTCATCTCGGCGGCCATTGCCGGACGTCCGTAACCTGCACCGATGCGCACGCTCGCTGTTCGGACAGAGCTTTCCACCATGGAGCCGTTTGTACCCCAGGTACACTCCGCCCCCGGTCGACGACCTCCATTGCGGACACCACGCTTGGCACGTGTTCGGTCAAATGCCATTGAGCTTATTTTCAAATGATATGTCATTTTTAGAGCACGGGGGATGGTGAGCTACTCGGCCATGGCGGATGAGTTATTGTGCGATGGGTGGCTAGCCGTATATGCAGATTTGATAGGCAGGAGCAAAGGGAAGCCCTTCTGGGAGCAAGTGCATGGAAATTTTCATGCACGAAAACACATTGTGCCCTATGAAATGTACATCATTTGACCACACAACGTGAGATTGTTGTTGTATCGCTGGCACGCTAGCCAGATCAGCGTCATCAAGTTTTAGAACTTGGTTAGTCAGCTCGACGCAAGGTGCCCATTGCACGCGGACATGGACGAGATCGTAAGTTTTACTTCCTCTTGCTCAATTTGTTGATTGATTTATTCACCCAATGTTAGTCTAGAGATTATATGTAGCCCGCACGCATCGCCAGGGTGTACCGCAGGACAGAGAGACTGACATTTACGTGTACACACTGCTGGATGAAGCTGAAGGGGGAGTTTGTGTGGAATGATGTGATCCGTTCATGACAAACTTGCTGGACATCCGGGATCTAGTCAAATTAGAGATATTGTTGCACTAGACTTAATTTACAAGCTATGTATGGATGATTTGTGCTATTTTCTATCTGAACTTTGATGAATATCGTCCGGTTTGCATGAATTTCGTCCGGTTAGTTAAAATGCGGTTTGAAATGTATGCGACTAGCGTTGGAGTTCGTCCTCCCGCATCCTTGTGCGGGGACTAGTCCCTCTGTCCGCGGACGGATGCGAAAGAATTTTTGCGGGTTACCGTTAAAGATGTCCTAAACCAGGCAGGAACGCCGCGGTGAGAGCTCAAGGATGAGAGCTTGGCGGTGACGAGCGGGGTCAAGGTGGCTACTGCGGGTATGAATATATTTTCAATCATGTGAATGCGAGTGCGCACTCCCATATGAATATAAACATGATGACGACACATGCCTGGCCAATCATGTCAACAGATATTAACATGAGTAGCCAACTGATACAGAAACTGATTAGAGCAAGTATAATAGTGGGCTTATAGCCCGCTTACATGGCATTTTTGCCTATTTGGAGGAGAGAGAGATGAAAAAGTAGGGGGAGTGAGCTCTCATGCAAGAGCCTAGCTATATGCGCATTCCTAGATAAATGCAATAAATATGAAAAAAAGATAGAGAGAAGATGAAAAAAAGTACTAATGCAATAGCCAACCTTATAGCTCACACTATTGTATGAGTGCATATAGATGATGGCTATAGATGACATGATGGTTTCTTATAGACATCAGGTAGCTATATTATTAACCATGCTCTTATATACTGTGATCCTGGCTGATGTGGAGCATTGACTCCATGGCAACAACACGCCTACGTGTTGTCCAACAATTGGTTCAGCAGGATATACGTACGTACATACATGTTGACCATTAGTTTAGCTACCCGAATTTGTTTACAGTATTAGTAGTCTATAAGGCCGCGTTCGGCTTCTCTCCGCTCCCTCTGTAGCTAGTTCTCAGGGAGCAGCTAAAACCGAGCTCCACAGCTTCGTGAAGTCAGCAATATTGGAGCGGAGTGGAGGGATTCCGAACAGGCCCTAAGTATACTCCGGCGCTCTTTGTTTCTTGCTTGACCAGCTCTGTGGAAAATGAGCTGGTAGAAGTTACTACCTAGCTAGGTAAGTTAACCACATGGAGCCATGGAGGGTTGTCCGTTTCAAGTCTCGGCTTAATCCGAAGATGCATGCGCGCGTGTCGACGGTCATAGACTCCTGTTCATCGAAAATGTTTTACGGAACCATGGTTCAGCAGAACCTACGCTCGACACCGTTAATTTCTAGACATTATTCATGCGGATCCATGCATGGTTGATTAAAAAATACAGTTGGCATGCATGTCTATTCATGAGGATCCATGCATGTTGATTAAAAAATGCAATTGGCATGCATGTCACAGATCCACATGTAGTAGGATGTTAAATCGTACGGCATGGACCATAGGTTCGGCTGAACCATGGTCCTGAATCACGTCTCTCCGTGTTCATACGTTGCACCAAAATTTCAGCAAGGAAATCGGTCCTTGCTAGGTAGCTAGATTAAAGTATGCATATGGATGAATAGGTCAATACATCGATCAGTAGTTGCACTAACTTGTTGCCAACTGGTTTGACTTGATGTTACAAAGTGGGAAATTAGAGGCACACTTTTATGACCAACAAAGAGATGATGAACTCGGTCCGTTTACTTGTGCCCTAATCAGCCTGAGAAGCTTCGTCTTAGCTTCCTTTGCACCCAACTACCATGTGTATATTCAATTCAATTCAATTCTCTGTCGGACGATTCTTGTCCAAAAGATGAAAAGTACTCCTTCCGTTTTTTTAGTCCGCATATAAGTTTACAAAGTTTGACTTTGACCAAATCTTATATGCAGACTAAAGAAAAACGAAGGGAGTATCATCGCATCGCATCGCGTAAAAGGAGGCTTGGCTCAGCTTGCCTCTTGGGGGGGAACAGGGACTGCCTGCCACACGTACTAAAATCATGAACAAACGCAATGTAGTAACTCTGTAAAAATGTTTGCCTTGCGTGATTGGGATGTGTTTTGGGTGTTGGGCTTGTGTTCCTTTATCTTTGATGATAGTGAAACGCAGGGCGCCAGGTTAACTCATATGAAGAAAAGGTCAATGTAAAATGTTTAATTAACGCACGTTCGGTGGCCCCGCAATTTTTTTTTGAATTTATTTGTGGACACACACACGCGCATACTGCATATGTGCAAAAATTCAGAGCATTATACCTCGTACATAAAAAAGAGAGATACACATTTTTTAACAGACTTTTTATTCTTTTTGTTGGGCCGGATTTTTGTCTTTTTTGTACTGCCTACAAATCACCACAATTTTAGACAAACTTTGACACATTCTTGTGGAACACATATATCTTTCCGTGAAAATTTTCAATTTTTTTGTAAGTTTTAAAGATGTTTTTTTTAAATACCGAGCTCCCTGGAGCTCGGCCTCCAAAACTTCGCACTCCTCTGATTGTTCCCTATCCTCGCTCACTATGAAGATGTGTGTGTGTGTGTGCGCGCGCGCGCCAATTTGAATCTTTTCCGAGTTAAATCAAGTTTCATTGAGGCTCTTGAATTCAAGGTGAGTTGTACTAATTCAGGTTGAAACATGCAATTATATTGGCCTCTGTAGCAATAGCCCCCATTTCAGAGCCCCTAAAGGCTAAACAGGGGCCACCTCCCATTTTCCAGAGCCCAGAAAATGCTTCCGACTCAAGTAGTTGTCTCCATTTCTCGGCCACTATTTTCCATAACACATGGTTCAATTTTCACCATGCTTTTTTCCTTCCTCATCTAGTGTCGCAACTCGGAGGCGGCGGCGGAGCTCCCGAGTTAACCGATCGGTGCAGGACGACGGCATTTGCATCGGCAACATCGCACGGCATGGGTGATGTCAGGAGGCTTCAACCAATGACTTGAAACGACGATATTTTTTAGGTGGGGCCGGGGTTCCGTGCCTCCCAATTTTGGAGACCTCAAAAAACATATTTGGTGATTTGAGAGGGGGGATAACTGATGAGAAGAACTGGTGAGGGTGACTTGAGTAGTGAGCATTGTCACTCATGTGCTTTGTCTATTGTGCAGGTTGTGGATAGTGTTTGGTTGGTTGCTGCCGGCCCATCGATCTTCCACAGCACCAGGTCCCGGCCACTAGTGCCGGTTCCATGGTGATGGTGGTGCATCCACGTGCCTGAATTGGAGACCTCACACACTCACACCCATGCAACCAAGATGCAAATTGCAGAGGGGGAGAGAGGACAGATGGACATGGATATGAATGGATCGGCCTCACTTGTCCCCTTCCCAACTTTTCCGATGGTTGGGGACGCCACATCCATCATCAATCCTCTCATCTTTTTGCAGTGCAATCAATCAATCAATCATGATATTGTTGCTGCTTTTTTGGATCCAAATCATATCAAACCCCAAATGGCAATGAGCCTCCCTCCCCAGAACTGGGAACGGAAGATACATAAACAGCACAAGCAGAATGAATATCTAAAGTATTTACAAAGTATATATATATACCGATGATGAATATCTATGTGTGGCTGGATAGTACTCCCTCTGTAAACTAATATAAGAGTGTTTAGATCACTATTTTATACAGTATTCTAAACGCTCTTATATTAGTTTACGGAGCGAGTAGTAATGGATATGTAATCTAGAGTCTGATATGTGTGTGTGTTTGTCAACTAATCTTGGGTTGGTGGTTGGTGGTGGTGAGTTGATCCGGTCGCCGGCCGGCCGGCTAGCGTGAGATGTCCGGCTTGGTCGGCGAGCAGGCCATGGTGTCCACGGACGACTCCCAGCTGAGCTTGATGGCGGACGCGTCGTGGTGCGCCGGCGCGTACTCCTCCAGCGCCGCCAGCAGCTCGCCGGGCGTGGGCGCGGCGACGATGATGCGCCTTGCCGCCGGCGACACGAACCCCTCGTCGACCGCCCGGTCGATGAAGTCCAGCAGCGAGTCGTAGTACCCCTCCACGTTCAGCAGGCCCACCGGCTTGTCGTGGATGCCGAGCTGCGCCCAGGTGATCACCTCCAGCAGCTCCTCCAGCGTGCCGTAGCCGCCGGGGAGCGCCACGAAGGCGTCGGCGCGGCGGGCCATCTCGGCCTTGCGCTGGTGCATGCCCGACACGGCCTTCACCTCCTCGCCGCCGGGCGTCTCGCCGATGAGCTCCCGCGGGAGCACCGACCGGGGCACGACGCCCGTGACGCGCCCGCCGCCGCCGTGCACGGCGCGGGACACCAGGCCCATGAGCCCCACGCTGCCGCCGCCGTAGACGAGGTCGATGCCGCGCTCCACCAGCTGCTGCCCGAGCTGCACGGCGGCCAGCTGGTACGCCGGCTTCCTGCCCGGGCTGCTCCCGCAGAACACGCACACCCGCCGGAACCGCGACGGCAGCTTCTTGCCGCCGTTGCTCGCGGGCGCCGGCTTGGGCGACGTGGCCAACGCCACCGTGGTCGTCGACGTCGGCGCCTCCTCCTGCCGCTCCATGTCTCTCTCTCTCTCTCTCTCTCTCTCTCTCTCTCTCGGTGCTAGAAAATGTATAGGGAGTGGCGGCCGGAAGGGGGGGAGGAGGGGTAGCCCGGCCGGTGCGGGCAGGTATATATAGCCTACTGTTGTGTTGGTCCTGGTCTTCTTCCTCCTCCTCCTAGCTGCTTGGACAGGGAATATATGAGGTACTACTACTATCTTTTAATCTCTATCCACTATAGATAATTAATTAGCAATTTGTTGGTAATTAAGCTGTGGATATCAGTGGCCGGAGAAGATTCTCGGCGATCTCCTCTCGTGGCTTCATCTACCTTCTCTCCTCCGAGTCAACCAGTCTGATTATATCATATCAAATCTCATGTGCTATACATGTTCCTACCTGCAAATCAACAGAGCCATTAGTTAGTTTTTTTTTAACACAGTACAGACGAGATGTCATACATACGCACATACACTTATCCCTATGGACGCACGTATGCACACAGCACACACAACTGACCCCTATGAACAAAGCCATTAGTTAGTTAGTTTCTTCTTCCAAATTCATGAAGCAACTAGTCTCTTTAGTTGTTCATCTTCATCTACTACCAAGGCAAGAATGAAGAGATACGGAGTACGTTAGAGCATCTCCAACGGCCGCACAAAAAAATCGCGCCCAATAAAATTTATAGCGCGCCACTGTAGCACTTTTAGTGCGCCGGGACCAACATTGCTTTAGCATACGCCCAAAAACGCGCGCCCAAAACAGCACGCAGTGCAAATTGTGAAGCGCGCTCAATCCGGCGCCCAAAATATAGTGCGCGCGATGGCGTTTTTCAGCACGCGCACAATTTTACAGTTTCTGTTGGAGCTATTCGGCGCCCAAAAAATCAACTTTATAGCGCGCGGAGCTCTTTTTGGGCGCCTATTGAAGATGCTCTTACGTACTCCCTCCGTCCCAAAATTCTTGTCTTAGATTTTTCTAGATACAGATGTATCTAACACTAAAGTATAACTAGATACATCCGTATTTGGACAAATGTAAGACAAGAATTTTGGTACGAAGGGGGTACATCTTATCTGTATATATCTACCTAGCGTTGTTTGGTCTAGGGACGGACACGAGGGTGCTGGATAAATGTACGTACACACACATGCGTCTGTGTACACATGTAGTGCAATTAAGACTCTGAGGTGGCACCGGTGGTCCCACAGCTCCACTTGTGCCAGTACCATCTAGCCACTTGTGCCAGTACCACTCCACCTGTCCGCATGTGGACCCATCATTTTCACTAATTATATCCACGGCATGGGCCGACTATTATCTATAGATTTCTTCATAACTTCTGTTTTGTCTTGCAAAATTTCTCACCGTCCATTTGTCGAAGCACCTGCCGCGGTTAACGATTTAGCGGGGAAACAAGAATAGCCACTGGATTACTTCCATCGGCTTGTCGAGTACAAGGTCTCACCAAATTGTCACGGTAGTAGCTCACCACATATGACATGACCCTGAGGTAGAACAAGGAAGATGCTCATGTGGACTGAAGGCTAGGGAGCCCCACCTGGCGAAGCCGGTGTCTTTGTCGGTAGCTCCTTCATCTCTCATCGATGACGTGACCCTTGGGTGCTCCTCTACCGGTTGTTGCCTGCATTGTCCCTCACATATCCCCCTCCCCTCCCCGCACTGCTTGCCATCTATCTCCCGCCTTCTTCGTCCATCTGGCAAACCAAGCAACGTGGGATGTTGAGAGTGAGAAGTTCACGGCCGAACATTTTGTCAAATGCCAAACAACGATGATTTGTGTCCAAAAGTTGGGCTGGTGTTTCCTTTCTTCCCAAAAAGAAAGAAAGGCTCCCGGGAGTTTAGGGTTTCTCTACCTCCCACCGGCGATGCCGCCGATCTCCCTTGTCTCCTGTGGCCTTAGGGCCGTGGAGGCGCAGTGGATCCCGACCTTCCCGACGGGAGGGTTCATGCTTCGTTTTAGGTGTTTTTAGTTCGTTTAGGTTTTGCGTCGTACACAGAAAGGCGAGGCGGTGGCGACTCTCTGGAGATATAATAAGGTTCTCTCTACATAGCCCACATCCTGGCGGTGCGTCTTGCATCGTTGAAGAGCGTGTTGAGGTGTGTCTCTGACAGATCTCACGGGATTTAGCCGATGTTTTTCTTCGGTCGATCAACAGTGATCTAGTCTTTGTTCATATGCGTTCATGTGTTTACAGGCTAGATCCTTCTGATCTACGATTAGCTTCATCGGCGCCGGTTGTTGTTCTTATGCACTGGTCCTTTAGGGTGTCAGCACGACAACTTTTCAACTGTCTACTACAACAAGGTTTGCCCGGTTCCGGTGAGGGAGGTGCGATTTCAGCAGCGCGCCTTTGGCCCGCTCCAGTGCCTGTGGTCGCTAGGTGGTTTACTGACATTGATGTAATTTCTGATACTTCTGATGTTCTTTGTACTGTCACTTTTTTGACGAATACATCCAGTGATGTTTCTATGTGTTGGTTCTGGGTCAACGGACCCCACATATTTCCAAAAATTAACCTCAAAACACTACACATTTATTGTGCACTGTGAAGCAGAAAAAATCAAAAATTAGCAATGACCACACTGAATACATCAAAAGTTTTGCTGGAAAAAAAAGAATGCCAAACTACGACGATGGACTTGTTAGACTAGCCATAGTGGGAGTAACTTCAGTAGTAACATCGAGTCCAACTCAGCAAATTTGCTTATATGACAATGATTTAATGAGGAGAGAAATGAATTCAGTAACATAGCTAGTTACTCAGGCTGCTCCCAATGCATGGGTGCTTAGATGAAATGCTAAGCACATTAAATAGTTTAGCAACTATACACCACAATGCATAGGTGCTTAGCTTATGGTTGCTAAGCTTGCTTTATTTAATGATTTAGCAACTAAAGCTCTTCATGTATTGGTAGGCTTTCTTTCTTTAAATGTTTTGCCTAGGTTCACGCGCTTAGCATTGTTTCTTCCTGGGGTCACCACACTCACCTCTCTCCTCTTAAATAACTTGCCACATCATATTTTTTGCCTACGTGGAAGGCTTAGCACCTGTACGAGATGGAGTATTGGGAGGGGCCTCATACTATGAGTAACATCACAAATATCATGACAATATAAAGTCTACAACCTAATAAATAAAGCTTTGCATGACACCACACTTATGTTACTTCCCACATAGCCTAGGGTTTTGTGTATGTTACTAGCGCAAGTTACTCACCACTAGTCGAGAAAGGAGGAGTGGAGTTGAGAATGTGCAAGAGCATAGGGTGTAACCTTGCACTTAACTAGAGGCATATTCTTAAAAGAACCAAATAATGATGCTTAATTACACAGAGTGATGTACCCATCAGGTGCAACTATTGTCCACGCTACTTTCTAGCGATTGGATGGACGAATTTTAACCAGACAAGAAAGGCCGGCAGCCTCGACCGTCCTGTCTTGAGTAAAGCCCGGCTGTGGATCCCGATTTTTTTACACAAGAAAAATCTTGGCAAAGTGAGATACTCCGACAGGCCAAACAGTTAGTGAGAAAGAATGAACAGAAAAAATAAATAAAGAAAGGTTGGAGCTAAGCTGAGCTGTACTATTTTCCATCTACTAGTACCGCTCAATTATTTGGCTGATGACTGGAAATACTAATATAACCGGGACACGTGGCACCCTGCCAATGGGATCCCCGTGTACGGCCCCAGAACTCACTGTCCAATCGATGTAAGCCATGATGTCACTCCTCTCTCTCTCTTTTCAGTTCTCCACCTGCTGATGTTGCGGGGGAATCGGGTCAAACTACGCGGTTTCCCTCTAGGACAACATAAATTATAACCTTGATCATCCATGCATGCTAAACAAGTTTTTCCCACACTTTCTCCAAATTAGTATGTGTGTATAAAAGCTTGTCGCCGTCAATTACGGACGTAAGCATGTGCGATTAGGGAGGCGTGAAACACGAACCAATGGTTGCAAAAATCGTTGATCGCGGGGGCTCGATCTTCATTAGGTGATCGAAGCGAAGATATAATCTTCCATTAGTGTTGGAAACCCCAGTCACTAATTGGTGGACGCCGTAATAGTAAAATACCGCGAGCTTTTGTCGGAGGGATTGCTTCCATTTTGATGCTTGCCGAATGCGTGACGCGTCGTCGAGAAATCTACGAAAACAACATGAGTAAATCATCTCTATGTTTTTTCTTGTAATTTATGCATATCGTCGGTTCTAGACGTCTGGCTGTAAAGATTGTTAATCGTGGGGCGCCTGATTTTGGGTGATGGAAGCATGATCTCCCGCTGGGTCCCATTTGCATTTTGGAAAACCCAGTCACTAATCAGTGGACGGTTAGCGATGTCGTCGTCTATGGTAATAATAACAATCAAAACACCGTGCTTTGTCGGAGGAACTGTTTTAGTTGTGCTCTCGCGGGACGCGTGATGTGTTATTAATCATATGTGTGATAGTAATTAATGTACTAAGCCCGGCCAGATAGCAAGGCACCATAGATTATATTGATTAATTCCTCGTTAAATATTCCATTCTGGCAGGCCTCATTCGCGATTAATCAGCTCAATAATGCAACAACCTGGCTAGTAGTGGCCTATGCGATCCGCACACTTGCATATATACATGGTTGCCTTTTTATTTTCTTTAGAGAGATGGAGACGATCAAGGAGCAGAGCAACATGGACAAATGGCTCATCAAAGTCAGCTGAGCTATATGTGTGGCAATCCAACATGCATGGATCCATCCCATCAAGAACCTCTTAGTATATTCGTTCTGTCGATCCAGAAAAAGGAATCCGAATAATAACGACCACTCATATATAACAGCTAGCATATCTAACAACATTTCGATTAAAAACAAAGAATCAAGCAATTGGATTTAAAATGTGTGAGAGAGGACATAGGCCCGCCCATGGGATCGACCCTTAGTGTCGATATCTTGTTAATTATGCATATGGACCGGGTCTCCGTCGATTCTAGGTTGACTATAAAGATTGTTATTCGTGGGCGCCTGATCTTGGGTGATGGAAGCTTGATCTCCGGCCAGCTAGCTCCCATTTGTATTGGGAAAATCCAGTCACCAATTGGTGGACGGTTAGCGATGTCGTCGTCTCTGGCAATGACAATAACGCCATCGTGCTTTGTCGGAGGAATTGCTTTAGTTCTGCGCTCACGGGACGCGTGATGCGTTGTTAATCATATGCGCGACAGTAATTAATGGGCTAAACCCGGTCGGATAGGAAGGCACCATTGCTTAGTTAATTCAATTCCTCGTCAAAGATTCCATTCCTGCTGGTGTCTGAGATGATTACTATAGAGGAGCTAGCTAGTGGAATTAATCAGCTCAATAATGCAACAACCTGGCTAGTAGTGGCCTACGCAATCCAAACACTCGCATGTTTTGCTTTTGATAGATAGAGACGATTAAGGAGAAGAGCAATCTTGATGGGTGGATGGATCAAAGTCAGCTAGATTTGTGGCTACTAGATGGTAGAGAAGGGAGGGCAATCCAACATCAATCCATCCCATCAAGAATCTCAGTGTATTCTCTCATCCAAGGGAATGGGAACCGAATAATAACGACCCTTCATATGCAAGAGCTAGAATCTCCAACAACATTTAGATTTATCTTAATAAACAAACATTTTGATTTGAAATTGTGTGAGTGAGAACATAGACCCATCCCATGGGATCCCGGTGCACCGCTCCACGCCTCCACCGGCATTAATATCCCCATCCAATCGACGCCCTAAACTTGTCATGTCACTCTTCTCCCTATTTCCCCGTTGCTGATCTAATTTATCTAAGGACATACATAAATAATCCTTGATCAATCATGCATCATGTTAAACAAGTTTTTTTTCAGTCTACCTTTTTTGCAAATTATGTATATACCCGAGCCTGTGTCAGTCAGTTCTAGAAATGTGTATATATGCTATGAGGGGCATGTAACACAGATCCAAAATATACAACTGTTAAAGTTATTAATCGTGGGTGCCTGGTCTTAGGTGATGAAAGCATGATCTCCAGCTAGCTCCCATTTGTATTTTGGAAATCCAGTCACTAATTGGTGGGCCGTTAGCGATGTCGTCGTCTATGGTGGTGATAAAAGTAAGAAACACCTTGATGCAACCATGCATACCAAGGCTGTCACCGTCTGTTTTCACATTCATACGAATCTAGTGTCGAGAGCTCACGACTGTGGTCGCATAGGCTGAAACATTGTGATCAAAAGCAGTGGCGGAGCTTCGCCTAAAAGCTTGAAACATCAAGAAGCTTTGTGGGAGAAATTTCTTTAGTTGTGTGTGCGTGACGCGTTGTTGATCATATGCGCCATTCGTTGTAATCAATGAGCTAATTAAGCTCGGTCGGGTAGCAAGGCACCATAGCTTGATGAATTAAGTAATTCCTGGTGTCTTTGATGATTGCTGGATCCGGACCGCTCCTGGTGGGATTAATCAGCTCAATAATGCAACAACCTGGGCAGTAGTGGCATGGGCAAAAGGCAATCCAAGCACTCACCAAAATCGCCAAACTCCTTTTCTTTCTTCTTTCTTGGACAGTTAGACAAAGCGCAACATGGTTGGATGGATCGAAGTCAGACGTACCAACACGGGGGGCAGACGAAGGAGGAGCGAAACGCCATCAATTTTGATGGATGGATGGACGGATGATGATCCAGAAAAGGGGAAGGGAAATGAAACCAAATACTCCAAGAACAATTTTTGTAATTATAGATGCATTTTGTGAAGGGAAAAATAATACATAAGGGGAGATAGTGAACTTTTATTTTTGATATCAGTGACCTTAATAAGTTTGTAAGAATGACCTTAGTGGCGAGTAGGGCGTTTTGGTGGACGAGCTCCATGGAGCTCGCTCTTTTGAAAGAAAAATAATAAACGAAGTGACATCTTGAAGTTTAAAAAAAAAATCTGGAAAAATCATACATGTTTATATGGTTGTGTTATACATGTGTACCAAGAAGACAATTTTTTGCATTGTTAATAGTTAACAAGTTCATCTATTGTTCATCATTTCGAAAATCACGATTTTTTTCCTTTCTTCTGTAGCTCTCACCGTAATTTATACCATCTTCAAATTTTACACATATGTAGTATAGGTCCGTATGATTGTGTGTGATTTCTTAGAAATTTTTGAGACATCAAAATATGATTTTGAAAATAAAGAGCTCTATGGAGCTCGTCCTCCATTTAGCATTTTTTTTCTTAGTGGCTTATTACTTTTTTTTTTTCCTTTTTGAGGGGACCTTAGTGGCTTAACGCTAATTTTGTTTTCAAGGAATGAACGTCAAGCCGTGGGCTCATATGGTGGCCCATCACACAATAGGATGGCCCACATAAAGATGGGAGACACCCCATCACTTTCCTTATGAGAAAAAAAAAACGTAAATATTTCTCATAGAAGAATCGAGAGAAGTGTCCGATGGAGAACGACACGGTGGCGACGGCGACGGCGGCGGCGGCGGCGGCGGCGGCGGCGAGGGTGTGCCGGCGGTGCAAGGAGAAGTACTCGCCGTCGGGAAACACGCCGCAATCCTGCAGGTTCCACCCGTCCTACTTCGTCTGCCGCCGCCACGACGACCAGAAGAGGTAGATCCCCACTCACTCTTCCATCGTCAATCCGCTGGATCGGCCTGGTGTTTGACCACGGCGACGGTGGCGCAGGTACTACGAGCTCAAGGAGGGAGACCCTCCGTACGCCGCCAAGTTCTACGACTGCTGCGGCGCCGAGGACCCCGACGCCGCCGGCTGCGCCACCGGATTCCACCTCTCCTACGACGACCCCGAGTAACCAGCCAACCCACAGTCGAGTACGCTTGCTTGCTTGCTTGTTCCTCTCCTCTGAAGCGAACGCGGTGTTCTGTCACTCTATATGTACAGTATAGCAAATGCCCTGTCAGTTATCTGAATTGTGTGAACAAGAACCAGGGTTCAGAATAAAAATCCTATTCTGTAATCAGGGTTCGGAATAAAATCTTCAAAATTAATTCTGGCTGTGAGCAATCCTAGTCCTTCTACTCCTACCTGAACAGACAAGCTTGTCCGAACAAGTCTGAAACCTGTGCGATGTTTCTCTAGTGAAGATCTCTGTGTGCGTGTGCAGTATACTGAGTATAGTGTGTCGACTGGAAGGCTAAAATCCTTCCTCTAATTATTTGTGTTTGATAATTGACACCATTTGCACGGGCTAAGTTCTGGCCATCACAAATCCTAGCCCTACTTGAATAAAGAAACATGATGGATTGGATTCAGAGCTTAGAATGAGATGTGGCGAGAAATTTTGTGTGAACAAGTTTGAACCATGTATAATATTTCTCCGGAACAGACATGTCGGGTTGGATACAGAGCTTGAGAACAAGATGTGGCAACACTTTGTTTGTCTGGAAAACTCTGAACCCCTTGCATTGTTTCTTTAGGGAAGATACCGTGTTTGTGCCCAGCATAGTGCAGCGAATGAAAACATCAAGCTTTGCTACTGCCTGTGGCTGCTTACGTTATACAGCTTTCGTGGCTTATAACAACTTCACACATTGACACACACACACACACACACCCGGAACAGGGGACTTGGTGCTGCCCCTGGCATTATTCATTGCGCATCAACTGACATACCCAAACCTTACTCTACAACATAATCCTCAAATTTATATATCGGTGAACAGTACTTAATAACAATGATACATGTAAAACCCCACACTCTACATAGTACTAAATGAAGAACCAGAGAGCTAGTTGTCATTCTCAGCTCCTGCAATTGTTTCCCTTGTCCATGAAGCCCAGGTAACGACCACCAGCACATAGACCCAGTCATAAAACTTGTCGCAGACGGAGTACCACTTAACTCTCCATTTCCTCTTGAACAGGAATGTGCAGAAGACTACCCAGAGGCCCATTACATGCCCAGAACCCATAGCGATGAAAAACGATGCCACATCGTTTAGATCTTCATGGTGTTCTTGAGTAGCTGGAACTGGCTCGGGCTGTGAACATTTCTGTGGCAGAGAAGGACCGCAGAGGCCCGGGTTGCCAATATAAATATATTCAGGGTCCTCAAGCGTTTGCAGTTGATTACCGGATGTTACCTCTCCTGTCAGGTTGTTGTAGGACAGGTTCAACCGACTCAATGATGTGAGAGCCGATAAGCTTGGAGGGATTTCACCAGACAACTCATTGTGTGATAGGTCGAGTGACTCCACTTGCGTCAAGGCGCCAATATTCTCTGGAATTTTTCCATTGAATGTGTTCCATGATAAGTTCAGGTTCTTCAATGCGACAAGAGCGCTGATTTCTTCGGGAATATCTCCAATAAGATTATTACAGGATAAATCAAGATTCACCATGTATATGATCTCTCCTGTATATAGTCGTTCTTGACCCTTTGTGACTACTGTGGAATTCTCGGTATAGCTCACCGTGTCAATAATACCATCTGACAATCCAATAGTGAATTGGAAAGCACCAACAAATTCATGATCATGATCATGACTCGTGGCTATCATCCGTTGACAGTTAACAATAGATTTCGGTATGCTCCCCGTTATATTGTTGTATGCAAGGTCCAAATACTGAAGATTTACTAGCTTCGTAAGCTCTTCAGGAATGTTACCAAAAAACATATTCGACCGCAGTCGCAAGAAAGCCAAATATGGCAATTTCTCGTGAATCCATGTCGGCAAAGTCCCAACGAAATGGTTGTGTGCAAGATCAAGAAAGACGAGTTGTTGGCAGTATTGGAGAAATGAAGGAAATTCACCCGAGAGGTTGTTGTTTCTCAAGCTTAGATTAAGAATACTCATCATGTCATTTTTGGATGCTTCAAAAGAGCAGTTGGGAATTGGTCCAATTAGCTTATTTTCAGAGATATCCAACAGAACTAGTGATCTCAGTTTGCACAACGAAGATGGTATGGTGCCAGAGATGGAGTTGTCAAATAGAATAAGTTTTCTTAGACCAGGTGCTCCAAATTCTAATGGTAGTGACCCATCTAAATTATTTCTACTGAGATCCAAGTCGGTTAGACCAATGGGAAGCTTAGGGACCCGGCCGTTGAACTGGTTCGAACCTAGATCAATTGTAGATGCTGTCATAAATTCCATTGTAGATGGTAAATAGCCTCTAATTTTGTTCTTCCTCATATTCAGAGTATCCAACTTGGAAGCCGTTATCCAAAACCAATCTGGCAGAGTGTCAGATATACTTGTGTTTGAGATAATAAGAATTTCTAGACGTGTTAACCATCTAAGCCATGGCGGGAATTTAGGACCGAGAAGGCATGACCCGAGTGCAATATATGTTAGATTGGAAGGAGGAACCCACGTCGAATTCACTATGAGGGCTATGAAATTATTGGACAACCACAATATCTCCAAGCTTTCTAGGCCCGATAAATGACCTTCATGTATGAAACCATCAAGGTTATTGTTGCTCAGGTCCAATACAGCTAGTTTTGCGAGCTCTCCAATCCAAAGTGGCACAGGACCAGCGAGCTTGTTAAGACTGAGATCAAGGTAGATCAGATTGCTGAAGGGTTCTAGTTTTATTGGTAGTCCTCCCGTCAAATTGGTAGAATCTACATGCAAGTATGTCAACTTATTCCATGAACAACCAGGCAAGCGTAGGAAGAATTCTGTGATGCTCTCATTGATGTTATTTCCAGATACATCGAATACTTCCAAGCTACACAGGTTTTTTAGGTTTGCTGGTATCATGCCCACAAGGTTATTTGATGATAAATCAATCTTTACTATGGAGGTCATATTACCTATCTCGTCTGGAAATTGGCCATAGAAACCATTCTCTCTGATATCTAGAAACTTAAGGCTGGTCAAACCCCAAAACCAGTTGGGTGTGATAGGTCTGTGGAAGCTATTGAAGGAAAGGTCTAGTGTTTCAAGAGAAGTTAGATTTGAAAGCTGAAGTGAACCATAGCTAGGTCTAAGATTGCAACCACTAAGACTAAGAAATTTCAAAGATGAAATCATGTTCACCACCGGAAGCAAGTCAACAATTGTACCAAGGTTCGTGCCGCTCAGGTCCAGGTGCTCTAGGGAAGTTAAGTGTGATAACCAGGTGATATCCATAGAGTATGTACCATCAGTGCCAGCGATATTTAAGTATCGTAAGTTGGAGAGATTACCCAGCTGTGGTGGTATCCTTCCAGTGAAGCTTGACATTGATAGATCGATATACTTTAACTTGTGGAGAGAACCAAGGAACTCAGGTATTTGCACCCCATAAAACACATTGCAACTGATGTTGAGATATTGTAGATGTTGTAGACCAAGCAACCAGGAGCTAATGTTGCCACCTAGCTTCCGTGTCGGTGCAATGAAGTTGGGTTCACAACCAGGGCCCGGGAGGTCGAGCTTGATGACATGGCGTACGCGCTCACCGTGGCCGCCGTGGCGAGCGCCTTCTTGTACGCGTCCACCACCGCCGCCCCCTCCGGCGACGGCGCCATGCTGCTTGTCTTTGGCAAGTACTCCATGGGCTTGTTTGGAGTTGCGTCGGGTTGTGTTGCCAGCGTCCTAACAGATTGATTTATATTGCGGAAGAGAAGAAGAAGCAACTCCTAACAGATTGATTCTTTTGAGTCTACCCGGACTCTACAGATCACAACGGTTCTACGCGGATACGATCCCCAAAATCTTTATTACAAACTCAAACACCCGCACCGCACGATACGGAAAAAATGTTCTACCTAGCGAACCAGGCCATGAAGACCGGCGAATCCTATTTGCCGCCCGTGTGCGGCAAGCAGACGCGGCTTCGCTGAAGGTAAATGTTTAGAGCCGGCAGTCCGGTCGAAGTTTCGGCCGGCTCCCACGTTGACGCGCCCGTGAAAAAATCGTCCGCCCGCGCTAGAAAATGCTTACCGCTGGCCACACAATTTTTATCCCCACCCCCGTGAGTATCCGCTGCCGTACCCTTCTGTCTCACCCCTGGCCACCTGCCCCTGCGCTGCTCCGGCGAGAGCCGCTCCCCACCTGCCCCCACGCCGCTCCGGCGAGCATGCTTCCCACCTGCCCCTACGCTGCTTCGGCGAGCGTCGCTCCTCACCTACCCCCGCGCTGCTCCGGCGAGCGCCGACCCCACCTGTGCTGGAACGGCTGATGAGCTGCTTCGGCGAGCGCCGCTCCTCACCTGCCCCCGCACTGCTCCGGCGAGCGCCGACTCCACCTGTGCTGGAACGGCTGATGAGCTGCTTCGGCGAGCGCCGCTCCTCACCTGCCCCCGCACTGCTCCGGCGAGCGCCGACTCCACCTGTGCTGGAACGGCTGCTACATCGCGAACGAGCGGATGAAATGCTGGAAAGCCTCGGTGGAAGCTGCAAACGGAGATTTTTTTTGCTATAACTGGTGTTTTATTTGGCTAGAATCTATAATGTTTTTTGCTACGATCCAGATTTTGGATGTGTTTTTTCGCCGGAACAGTCTAAATTTTTGCTGGAACCGGCGAACCATTTTGCTACAACCGTGTTTGGTTTTTGTTACTACCGGTGTTTTGTGGATTTATGCTACATCCATCTCCATGACATCGTCTGTTTTTCCAGTCGATTTTTTGCTACAACCATGCTATGATTTTGTTGGAGCCGAAGACAAATTTTGCTACATTCAGCCACGGCGACGATGGTTTTGTTCTTTGATGGGATCGACAACCAATTTTTGATACAAACGGCGAGCAGTTTTGCTTCGACCAACATCTTTTTTAGCTGGAACCATTGGATTTTTTTGCTGGAGCCTATGCTTTTCCAGAGATGCAAAGCTATTTTTGATACAACTGACAAGAAATTTTGCTTCAACCAATATCTAATTTTGCTGGAACCAGCAATTCCAAAGCTGCGACAAGCGAATCTTTAATTTGTTTTTCATTTTATGCTACTACCGTTTTCTAGTATGCTGGAAGCATCACAATTTTTTGCTACCACCGTTGTTTTTGGATGCGAATCATGGCGTCATCGTCATTGATTCTGCAAGGGCGAGAGAGAGAGGTGAGGGGATGGGCAGCACCGCCGAGGAGCGGAGCCGCAACCAGCAACTCACCGGCGTCGAGCGCCTTGGCCATGTCAACGGCTTTTTTTGCTGCAATCTTCATTGTTTTTGCTACTACAGGTGATTTTTTTGCTACATCCCAACACGGCGGAGCACAACCCCTGAGACGACGGCGTTTCTTTTGCTGCAACAGTCGTCGAATTTTGCTACCACTGGCGAAGGATTTTGCTACATCCATCATGACGGAGCTGCAACCCCACGACGGCGGCGACCTTTTTGTTGCAACATTAGTCGGATTTTGCTACCACCGGCGAAGGATTTTGCTACATCCATTCAAAGTATCATTTTACTGGTGGCCGTCCGCAATCCCGTGCAGCGAGCGGCGACGGCGAGCGGCGGCGGTGGTGCATCAATGGAGCATCAACGACGGGAGTTGCAACCTATCTCGCCGGAGTTGTAACTGCTTGGGGCGGAGCTGCAATCGAAATCGATGAGCGGGGAAGTTTCTTAGACGAGTTCGACGAGCAGCGGAGGGCTGCGGGGCGTCAGAGCGCGAGCGGCCGGTGGCCGGCGGTCAGCGGCCGGTTTGCACTCGCGGAGCTGCACACGGGAGTGAGTGACCGGGGACATGTGCGGCGGCGAGCGGAGGTGCGCTGGTGGTGAGCGGAGGCCATGGTTGCAACACCCCGGTGAAAGAAGCTGCCACGACGGTGAAGGGATGAGGCGGCCATGGCCAGGACATGCGCGGCGAAGGGGCGCTGCGGCCATGGCCGGGAGATTTGCGGTTCGTGGCGCGTGTAGCCTGGCCGCTGCGGGTTGTTCCCCTTTTTACTTCTGGCGAGGAGTACGCTGGATCGTGGGGAAGGAGAGAGTTGACTTTTGGTGAAGAGATAAGGCTAATCTGACGGCCAGCAGCGTTTGCATCTGACGGTTCGGACTTGACCGCCTGGCCGGTCCGCCGGCGCGTAGTACTGGCCTAAACAATACTAACGATGCAGAAACACATTATGGTGCACCTAAGTCACACAAACTATATCGTACCTGATTCAAAAATGTATTTCTAATTTTAATGATAAGTTTTCGGTTGTATATAAATTTTTCAGATGTGTATATTGACCATATTTGTGCTTTCTATTGTCAAATAAAATAACTAGAAACACACGAAATATTTGAATGAAAAATATTTACAATTTAGGCACAGAACAAGTTGTAAAAAGGTTAAAAAGTTTAGTATAAACTGGCTAAGACTAAATTTAGTAAAGGACGGTCCAAGGTCTCTTCTTCTACCGTCGTCATATAAAATAGGAAATCATTTTGAACTTATAAAAAACTAAAAAAAAACACAGAAAAGAATAAAATTAAGCTTTTGACTATCTAAAATATAGACGCTGCCTACATAGAAATGGCTAACAAAGGAGACGAGTCGGTGGAGGATTTCGCTCCGCCATAGAGGGGCACCGAGTCGACAGCTTCACCGACCCATCGAAGAACGAAGAAGAGTCTCGCGGCGAAGGAAATAATCTCAATCACGTGGTGATTAGTCGCTCATGATTCCTACACATTTTAAAAACTTTGTGCCAATACATAATTCATTCAATGGATAACTCATTACAAACGAACTATGACTCTCTTTTTTTGCGAGAAAATAATCTCAATCACGTGGTGATTACAAACGAACTATGACTAGAGCAGGCATGCACGCACATTAATTCAAATCATACCTTTGGTTTAGTAGTAGTGATCTCTTCCATACATGGAGCTCAACAAAGGAGTGAGGACCGACTCCTCTGCTACCGTGGTGGGCAGCATAGTTGTACAGTAGCTGGGACAGACGGGAGCATGGACAAGTACCACCGGATGATGAGGCGGTCACTGTTGACGAGTTTGGCCATGAGCGACGTGGTGGGCACCATGAGCTGAGTCATGTGCTCAGGATTGGCACAATCAAACGCATGGAGCTCCATGGAGCTCGTCCTCCATTTAGATTTTTTTTCGTTAGTGGCTTATTACTTTTTCCTTTTCCTTTTTGAGGGAACCTTAGTGGCTTAACGCTAGATTTGTTTTATTTCAAAAAAAATAAAAATGCTAGCTTTGTTTTCAGGAATGAAAGTACTCGTTGTATGAGCTGATCCGCAAGCCGTGGGCTCATATGGTGGCCCATACAATAGGATGACCCATTAAAAAATGCTACTCCCTCCGTCCCATAATATAAGAACGTTTTTAGCACTATAATATAAGAACGTTTTTTACACTAGTGTAGTGCTAAAAACGTTCTTATATTATGGGACAGAGGGAGTAGCTTTTTTTAGAATTTGTTGAAACATCAAAAATATGATTTTCAAAATAAAGGGCTCCATGGAGCTGGTCCTCCATTTAGCATTTTTGCTCAGTGGCTTAACGCTAATAATGTTTTGAGGAATGAAAGTACTCGTTGGATTATTATTTCTTGAGTCTAAAGTACTCGTTGGATTAGCCTTTTCTTTAGGGAAACGTTGTATGAGCTGATCCGCGGGCCCATCGTGCCGTGGGCTCATATGGTGGCCCATCATCCCATAGGATGGCCCATGCAAACATCCGCGAGGCCGGCCCGGAAACCTCGATGAGAGAGACACCCCATCATTTTCCCTCGGCAAAAGAAAAAAATATTTCCCAGAGAAGAATCGGGAGAAGTCCGATGGAGAAAGACACGGCGGCGACGGCGACGGCGGCGGCGAGGGTCTGCCGGCGGTGCAAGGCGAAGTACTCGCCGTCGGGCAACACGCCGCAGTCCTGCCGGTTCCACCCGTCCTACTTCGTCTGCCGCCGCCACGACGACCAGAAGAGGTAGATCCCCACTCACTCTTCCATCGTCAATCCGCTGGATTAGCCTGGTGATTGACCACGGCGACGGTGGCGCAGGTACTACGAGCTCAAGGAGGGAGACCCGCCGTACGCCGCCAAGTTCTACGACTGCTGCGGCGCCGAGGACCCCGACGCCGCCGGATTCCACCTCTCCTACGACGACCCCGAGTAACCAGCCAACCCACAGTCGAGTACGCTTCCTCTCCTCTCAAGCGGACGCAGTGTTCTGTTACTTTGTACAGTCAGTAGAGCAAACACCCATCTGAATTGCGTGTAGAAAACTAGAAAGCAGGGTTCAGAATAAAATCCTATCCTGTAATATCAGTGTTCAGAACAAAATCGTCGGAATGAATTGTGGCTGTGAGCGATAATTCAGACCAAATTTGTTTTGTCTCAACAAGTCTGAAACCTGTAGAATGTCTCTCTAGTGAAGAAATCGCGTGCGCGTGCAGTATTACTTGTGTGTCAGACTGAAAGGTTAAAATCCTTTCTGTAGTAGTATTACTATTACCTGTGTTTGACAATTGACACCCTTTGCACAGACCGAATTCTGGCCGTCAGAAATCTTTTTACTGTTTGAATATAAACATGATGAGTCATTGAATTGGATTCAGAGCTTAGAACGAGATGTGGAAAGAGAGTTTGTCTAAACAAGTTTGAACCATGTATAATATTTCTCCAATGAAGAAGTGTAAATCCTGTACATTGTTACTCTAGTGAAGAAACCGCACCACCGCCTTCCACCTCTCCTACGATGACCCCGAGTAAAGAGCCAACTAGTAGTACGTTTACTTGTTCTGTCTGTCAGTGCCTCCTCTATGACCAACGCAGTGTTCTACATGTCTAGCTTGTCACTCTGTACATTAAACCAAACACCGTGCAAGTGATCTCGGTTGTGTGAAGAACTCAAACACCGTGCAAGCGATCTCGATTGTGTGAAGAATCAAACAGTCTGATCAACGACATAATAAATCTTGTCATGCACTAGTCTCACTTGTGTTGCACTCTTTGCACAAACTTAGTTGTGGCTCATTCAGGCAAGTTAGTCTGTACTTGTGGCTGCACTATATCTGAAACTGAAGTACTTGTGGCTGCGCCCAGTATAGTTCATCGAGTGAAACAATCAAAAAAGTAAAATCACTTGTGTTTGACACCCTTTGCACATACTTAATTATGGTTGTTAAAAAACCTAGCTCTATTTCAACAAACATGATGGGTTGAGCTTGAGAACAAGATGTGGCAAAACTAGCTTGTCTGAAAAACTCTGAACCCCTTGCATTGTTTCTTTAGGGAAGAAACTGTGTTTGCGCCCAGTATAGTGCTAGTGCAGCGAACGAAAACATCAAGCTTTGCTGCTGCCTGCACATTTCCTCTTGAACATGAAGGTGCAGAAGACTACCCAGAGGCCCATTACATATCCAGAACCCAGACCGATGGAAAAGGACACCTTATCTTTTAAATCTTTATGGTGTTCTCGAGGAGCTGGGATTGGCTCGGGTTGTGAGCATTTCTGCGAGAGAGGTGGACCGCAAAGGCCCGGGTTGCTAATATAAATATGTTCAGGGTCGTCGAGTGTTTGCAGTAATTTCCGGATGGTATGTCTCCTATCAGCTTGACCCGACAAGCCTGAAGGGATGTCACCAGACAACTCATTATGTGATAGGTCGAGTGACTCTACTTGCGCCAACGAGCCAACACTCTCTGGAATTTTTCCAGTGAAGGTGTTCCATGATAAATTTAGGTTCGTCAATTGGACAAGATAGCTGACTTCTTCGGGGATATCTCCAATGAGACTATTACAGGATAAATCAAAATTCATCACATATATGATCTCTCCTGTATATAATCTATGTTCACCTTTCGTGAGTACCGTGAAATTCTCAGTACAGGTAAGACCAATTGGCCATCCATAGCCCAAAGCACCTTGAAATGCATCATAGTCTTCTGTCGCCAGTATCATCCCTTTGTAATTAAGAATTGATTTTGGTATGCTCCCCGTTAAGTTATTGCAGGCAAGGTCCAAATACTGAAGATAAAGTAGTGTCGTAAGGTCCTACGACGACCCCGAGTAATGAGTCAACCAGCAACCAACTAGTACGCTTGCTTGTTCATCTCCTCTGAAGCAAACGCAGTGTTCTGTTACTTTGTACAGTCAGTAGAGCAAACACCCATCTGAATTGTGTGTATAAATCAGGGTTCAGAATATAACCCTATTTTTGAATATCAGTGTTCAGAATGAATTATGGCTGCGAGCAATAATTCAGACAAGGGGCGTTTGCATTAATTCAGAACAAATTTGCTTGTTTTCGGATGTCTGAAACCTGTACAAGAATGTTTCTCTAGTGAAGAAATTGTGTGTGCGTGCAGTATAGTGTGTCATGACTGAAAGGATAGAATCTTTCCTTTTGTG
Organism: Secale cereale; assembly: GCA_902687465.1. NCBI lineage: Eukaryota > Viridiplantae > Streptophyta > Magnoliopsida > Poales > Poaceae > Secale > Secale cereale. The sequence goes on along the minus strand of LR738715.1, from coordinate 5,321,965 downwards.
TTTGAGACAACCTTTGCACAAACTAAATCCTAGTGCTATTTGAATAAACATGATGAGTTGGTTTTAGAGCTAAGAATGGGATGTGGCAAGAGAGTTTGTCTCAAGTTTGAACCATGTATAAATTTTTTCCAGTGAAAAGTCTGAACCCTATACATTGTTTCTCTAGTGAAGAAACTGCATTTGCGCCCAGTATAGTGTATCGAATGAAAGAATCGAGCCTTGTTTTGTGTGTGCACGTGTATTGATCTTATAACTTTGGGCACCGGTCTTAAACTTTCAAGTAATAAAGTTCCCTTTACCGAAAAAACTTTGGGCACAAGTTAATTCAGTCATTGACAAACACACTCCTGGAACAGGGGTCTTGGTGTGGCCCCTGGCATTATTAATTACTCCCTCCGTTCCGAAATATTTGTCTTTCTAGAGATTTCAACAAGTGACTACATACGAAGCAAAATGAGCGAATCTACACTCTAAAATATGTCTACATACATCTGTATGTTGTAACCATTTGAAATGTCTAGAAAGACAAATATTTAGGAACGGAGGGAGTACAAATCAACTTTACATATATCCAAACCCTAGTCTATAACACAATCCACAAATATGTATATGTGAACTGTATGAGTACAATACTGTAACAACATTGATACATGGTAAAATCCGCACACTCAAATGATAGCAAATGGAGAGAACCAAAGCGAGCTAGTGATTGGTCTCAGCTTCTGCGCCTTTTTCTCTTGTCCAGGAAGCCCAGGTTAGAACCACTTGCACATAGACCCGGTCATACAAGCTGTCGCAAACCAAGTACCAATAAACTGTCCATTTCCTCTTGAACAGGAAGGTGCAGAAGACCGCCCAGATACCCATTACATATCCAGAACCCATAGCGATGAAAAACGATGCCATGTCGGTTAAATCATCATGGTGTTCTGGAGTAGATGGAATTGGCTCTGGTTGTGAACATTTATGCGTGAGAGGCGGACCGCAGAGGCCTGGGTTGCCAATATAAATATATTCTGGGTCCTCAAGTGTCCGCAGTTGATCTCCCGATGGCACCTCTCCTGTCAGGTTGTTATATGACAGGTTCAAGCGGCTTAATGATGTAAGAGCCGACAAGCTTGCAGGGATTTCACCAGACAGCCTATTGTGCGATAGGTCCAGCGACTCCACTTGTGCCAAGCCGCCAATATTTTCCGGAATTTTTCCACTGAAGATGTTCCATGATAGGTTCAGGCTCTTCAATTCAACAAGAGCGCTGATATCTTTGGGAATATCACCAATAAGATTATTACATGATAAATCAAGGTTCACCATGTATATGACCTCTCCTGTATATAATCTCTCTTGACCCTTTGTGACAACCGTGAAATTCTCGGTATAGGTGACCAATTCATTAGGGCCATGTTCCCATTCATCATTGAAGCCAAAAGCACGATGTAATGCATCACCACCATCATCATAATTATCTCTTGTTGCTACCATCCCTTTGCAGTTAACAATAGATTTTGGTATGCTACCAGTTATATTATTGTAGGCAAGGTCCAAATACTGAAGCTTGACTAGCTTCGTCAGCTCCTCTGGAATGTGACCACAGAACATGTTCGATCGTAGTCGTAAGAAAGCCAACTGTGGCAATTTCTCCCGAATCCATGTTGGCAAAGTTCCAACGAAATGGTTGTGTGCAAGATCAAGAAAGACGAGTTCTTGGCAGTGTTGGAGAAATGAAGGAAATTCACCGGAGAGATTGTTGTTTCTTAGGCTTAGATTAAGAATACTCATACTGGTCATGTTTGTTGTGGATGTATTAGTAGAGCAATCAGGAATTGGTCCATTTAGCTTATTTCTGGAGATATCCAATAGTATTAGTGATCTCATTTTGCAAAATGAAGAGGGAATGGTGCCAGATATGGAGTTATCAAATAAAACTAGTTTCATTAGATTCGGCGTTCCAAAATCTAGTGGTAGTGGCCCATCTAATTTATTTCTACTAAGATCCAAGTCACTTAGACTAATGGGAAGCTTAGGTATTGTGCCATTGAACTGGTTAGAACCAAGATCAATTGCGGTTGCTCCCATAAATTCTATTGTAGATGGAAGAGAACCACTAATTTTGTTATGTCCCATTTTTAGAGTGTACAATGTAGAAGCTGTTATCCAAAACCAATCTGGAACTGTGTCAGATATGCTTGTGTTTGAGATATCAAGATTGTCTAGACTAGTTAGCCATCGAAGCCACGGTGGAAATTTAGGCCCAAGAAGGCATGACCGAAGTTCAATATTTGTTAGACTTGAAGGAGGAACCCATGTCGAGTTCACTGTGAGGGTTAAGGAATTATCAGAGAGCCACAACCACTCCAAGCTTTCTAGTCCTGATAAATGACCTTCATGTATGAAACCATCCAAGTTGTTGTAGCCCAGGTCTAGGTAAGTTAGCTTTGTGAGCTCTCCTATCCAGAGTGGCATAGGACCGATGAGCTTGTTACGACTGATATCAAGGTGGATCAAATTGTTTAAGGGTTCTAGTTTGGTTGGTAGTCTCCCTGTCAAGTTGCTGGAAGCTAGAGACAAGTATGTCAACTTGTTCCATGAACAACTAGGCAAACGCTGGAAGAATTTTGTTATACTTCCATTGATGTTGGTTTCATCTACAAAGAACTCTTCCAAGCTACATACGTTCTTCAGGTTTGACGGTATCATGCCAACAAGGCTATTCGATGATAAATCAAGCTGTACTATGGAGGTCATATTACCAATCTCGTCTGGAAATTGGCCATAGAAACCATTCGATGAGATATATAGATACTTGAGGCTAGTCAAATCCCAAAACCAGTTGCGTGCGATATGTGTATGGAAGCCATTGGCGGAAAGGTCAAGGGTTTCGAGAAAAGTCAGATTTGAAAGCTGAAGTGAAGCAGAGCTAGTTCTAAGATTGCAATTGATAAGATGAAGAACTTTCAGAGATGGAAGCATGTTCACCACCGGAAGCCAGTGAACAATTGTACCGAGGTTCGTGCCGCTCAGGTCCAGGTGCACAAGGGATGTTAACTGTGACAACCAGGTGATATCCATAGAGTATGTGGCATTGAAATATTCGGAGTTGAGATTTAAGTATTGTAAGTTGGAGAGATTACCCAGCTGCGGTGGTATCCTTCCTATGAAGCTTAAACTCGATAGATCGATATATCTCAACTTGTGGAGAGAACCCAAGAACTCCGGCACTTGCACCCCATAGAACCCATTGCAGCTAAGATCGAGGTATTGTAGATTTCGTAGACCGAGCAACGAGGAGCTAATATTGCCTCCTAGCATCCACGCATCGCTGCTGGGGTCACAACCATGGCCCGGGAGATCAAGCTTGACGACATGACTGTTTCTGGTGCTGCAGCGGACGCCCTTCCATTTGCAGCAGTCATCACCCTTCCATGATGAAAGGAGGTATCCAGGGTCCGAGAGGCCTGCTTTGAAACCGAGAAGCGCGGACCTCTCACTAGCGACACAGCTTGTGACCGTATGGTTTGGATGTCTGTGAGAAGATGATGGCTGTACAAAGCTCTTGCCTCTGGTGAACAAGAGAAGTGCACCAAATATCACTATGTGGATGGAGAGGAGAACCTTGTCCATTGGTGCCTTTTCAATGGATCTATGTTCTTCTTGCTATAGGATGCAAACTCCGTGTCATGATATATATAGTGTAGATTGTCCCATGGTATATGTTGCGTTTTCTCGTGAAAATTAGTGAGAAACTTTAAGTATAGTATAACTGAGATTCCTGCGACACTGACCTGACAGAAATGTGACTACCCCTGGAGAAGAAAATTGAACCAGTGAAAAGGACACCGGAGAAAAAATCTGTTCACATGGTCACCACTCACCAAGTTGCCTTTCTTTTTCTTGGAGTACTGATTGATGGAAGTAATGAGTGCAACAGCATGCTTCTTCCGTTCGTGGAGTACGGTTGATATGGTCTCCCATATTCATATTTGAGTACAAGTTTTTATATTCTATATCCTTGACAAACTTGCTAATATATGTTTCATCTTGTCTATCTAATTTGTCTGTGCATATTAATTAGTATATAGTCAAATTTAGACAAGCTTGACTGCACAATAACAGAGTTTGTATCTTTTAGTTTTTCAGATTATGCAAGTAAATATTTTGTCTGCATATTAGTACCGAGTAGCGAGCACAGGAGCGACGACTTGGACTTGATGACTTGGAATTCCAAATGACCGAGACATCAATTAATTGACTCAAAATGATGGTAAGGTGTCACCAAAAGTGCTTTGTCAGATGCGTCGTTTTCGACCCCTTCTATTCTTCCCATGCACCACAACAAAGGCAGAATTTGTTTCTCCGGTGAATAAATTGTGTCTGAACGCAGCATGTCTGAACCCTGAGCATTATTTGTTCTCTGCCGAACGAATTGTGTCTTGGACGCAGAAAGTGAAAGTATCAAATTGAGTGATTCAGATCAATTCTTGCGTTGTACGCCTGTAAGTTGGGCCGTTGTCGCTTGTTGGTTGGGGGTAATTCCTAACCGTGACGTTGATATGATCCCCCGCAAAAAAAAAAAAATCGACCAGTACTTTTTATATGCATATTTAAATAGAATTTTTTATGTCCTGTATTAATAAATTACGATTAATGGCAAACCTAATAGTATAATTTCATCTTATTAATAGAAAAGCTTGACCGCATACTGACATACTTTGTGTCTTGTAATTTTTAAGAATATCCAAGTATACTGACAGAAACGACTAACGAGTACAGGAACGATGACTTGACTTCCAAAAGATTGAGGCATGAATTGAATCAAATGGATGGAAAGGTGACACCGATTGCGTCGTTCTCGCCCTCGTCGGTTCTTCCCGTGCACCACACAGTACCCAAAGAGGCGAAATTGGTTTGTGTGAAAATGTCTGAACCCGGGACGACGACTTTGGTCTGATGACTTGGAATTCCAGACGATTGAGGCAACAATTGACTCAAATGGATTTTAAGGTGTCACCGAAAGTTCATTGTTTGTTTCTCTTGTGGATATCAATTATGTCTGAACGCAGCAAGTGAAAGCATCAAGTTGAGTGATGCAGATCAGTTCTTCTACCTGTGATGGATCTACAAGTCCAGTGTCATGGTGGTCTCCTCTGAAACAAAAGTGGTGTTCTGCCAGTGCGAAAACTGAAAATAAAGTTTGAACCCTGTCAGTCATCTGGATTGTGTGTAGAAATCAGGGTTCAGAAATATAACCGGTATGGCCCTTGGGGAGATGACGGATATAATGCGTACGGTGACGGGCAGCATCGTGGTTCTTCTTCGGGCGGTGGTCGTGGCTCAGGATGGTATAATGGCAATGGACCAGGACGTGGCTTTCAAGGGCCGCCCGGTTCTTTCGTCGAAGGGGTTGCCGGTCCAACTAACCGTCCCCATCGTGCGTTTCGTGGTGGGAGAGGAGGGGGGCGACGCCCTCCTCCAACGCAGCCTTCTACGACACCAGTGGCCGCTGCCGGGAACACTCAGGAGGATCTTGTTGATCAAAACAGAAGGTGTCAAGAGCGGATCCTCGCCGGCGACGGTGGCGGAGAAGACGTCCGCAGCAGCCCATCCGCATCGCGGTGTGCTTGCCCGTCCACAAGGTAAGTCGTCTCCGCCCTCATGCCCCCTCGGCTTCTGCGCCAGACCTCGACGCCGCCGGCTGCGCCACCGGACCCCGAGTAACCAGCCAACCCACAGTCGAGTACGCTTGCTTGCTTGCTTGTTCCTCTCCTCTGAAGCGAACGCGGTGTTCTGTCACTCTATATGTACAGTATAGCAAATGCCCTGTCAGTTATCTGAATTGTGTGAACAAGAACCAGGGTTCAGAATAAAAATCCTGTTCTGTAATCAGGGTTCGGAATAAAATCTTCAAAATTAATTCTGGCTGTGAGCAATCCTAGTCCTAACTCCTACCTGAACAGACAAGTTTGTCTGAAACCTGTGCAATGTTTCTCTAGTGAAGAAATCTGTGTGCGTGTGCAGTATAGTGTGTCTGTCGACTGGAAGGTCAAAATCCTTCCTCTAATTATTTGTGTTTGATATAATTGACACCCTTTGCACGGGCTAAATTCTGGCCATCACAAATCCTAGCCCTACTTGAATAAAGAAACATGATGGATTGGATTCAGAGCTTAGAATGAGATGTGGCGAGAAATTTTGTGTGAACAAGTTTGAACCATGCATAATATTTCTCCGGTGAAAACTTAAGTGTGGCTCATGCAGGCAAGTTAGTCTGTACCTGTGGCTGTACTATATCTGACACTGAAGTACTTGCGGCTGCTCCCAGCATAGTGCATCGAGTGAAATAATCGACAAAGTACAATCACTTGTGTTTGACACCCTTTTGCCCATATATACTTAATTGAGGCTGTAAAATAACCTAGCCCTATTGGAACAGACATGTTGGGTTGGATACAGAGCTTGAGAACAAGATGTGGCAAAACTTTGTTTGTCTGGAAAACTCTGAACCCCTTGCATTGTTTCTTTAGGGAAGATACCGTGTTTGTGCCCAGCATAGTGCAGCGAATGAAAACATCAATCTTTGCTGCTGCCTGTGGATGCTCACTTATACAGCTTTCGTGGCTTATAACAACTTGACACATTGACACACACACACACACACCCGGAAAAGGGGACTTGGTGCTGCCCCTGGCATTATTCATTGCGCATCAACTGACATACCCAAACCTTACTCTACAACACAATCCTCAAATTTATATATCTGTGAACAGTACTTAATAACAATGATACATGTAAAACCCCGCACTCTACATAGTACTAAATGAAGAACCAGAGAGCTAGTTGTCATTCTCAGCTCCTGCAATTGTTTCGCTTGTCCAGGAAGCCCAGGTAACGACCACCAGCACATAGACCCAGTCATAAAACTTGTCGCAGACGGTGTACCACTTAACTCTCCATTCCCTCTTGAACAGGAATGTGCAGAAGACTACCCAGAGGCCCATTACATGCCCAAAACCCATAGCGATGAAAAACGATGCCACATCGTTTAGATCTTCATGGTGTTCTTGAGTAGCTGGAACTGGCTCGGGCTGTGAACATTTCTGCGGGAGTGGAGGACCACAGAGGCCTGGATTGCCAATATAAATATATTCAGGGTCCTCAAGTGTTTGCAGTTGATTCCCTGATGGCACCTCTCCTTTCAGGTTGTTGTAGGACAGGTTCAACCGACTCAATGATGTGAGAGCCGATAAGCTTGCAGGGATTTCACCAGACAATTCGTTGTGAGATAGGTCGAGTGACTCCACTTGCACCAAGGCACCTATATTCACAGGAATTTTTCCGCTGAAGATGTTCCATGATAAGTTCAGGTTCTTCAATGCGACAAGAGTGCTGATTTCTTTAGGAATATCTCCAGTGAGATTATTGCATGATAAATCAAGATTCACCATATATACGATCTCTCCTGTATATAACCTTTCTTGTCCCTTTGTGACTACCGTGGAATTCTCGGTATAGGTGACATAGTCATTAGGACCAACTGACAATCCATAACCGAAAGCAGTTTGAAATGCAGCATCATCATCGGTATCATCATCGTCATATCTCACTCTTGTTAATATCATCCCTTTGGAGTTACCAATAGATTTTGGTACGCTCCCTGTTATGCTATTGTAGGCAAGGTCCAAATATTGAAGATCAACTAGCTTCAATAGTTCCTCTGGAATGTTACCAGAAAACATATTCGACCGCAGTCGTAAGAAAGCCAAAGATGGCAATTTATCTCCAATCCATGTAGGCAAAGACCCAAAGAAATGGTTATGTGCAAGATCAAGAAAGACGAGTCGTTGGCAGTATTGGAGAAATGAAGGAAATTCACCTGAGAGGTTGTTGTTTCTCAAGCTCAGATTAAGAATATTCGTTAGGTCAGTTGTGGATGGATCAGCTGAGCAGTTGGGAATCAGTCCGGTTAGATTATTTCCGGACATATCCAACAAACGCAGTGATCGCAGCTTGCACAAAGAAGAAGGAATGGCGCCAGTGATGGAATTGTCAAATAGAATAAGTTTTGTTAGACCGGGTGCTCCAAAGTCTAATGGTAGTGGCCCATCTAAATTATTTCTACTAAGATCCAAGTCAGTTAGACCAATGGGAAGCTTAGGTATTGCGCCATTGAACTGGTTGGAACCAAGATCAATTGCAGTCGCTCTCATGAATTCCATTGTAGATGGTAAATAGCCACTAATTTTGTTCCTTCTCATATTCAGAGTGTACAACGTAGAAGCAGTTATCCAGAACCAATCTGGAACTGTGTCGGATATGCTTGTGTTTGAGATATCAAGATAGTCTAGACGTGTTAGCCATCGAAGCCATGATGGAAATCTAGGCCCGACAACGCATGAGCGTAGTCCAATATATGTTAGGTTGGAAGGAGGAACCCACATCGATTTCACTATAAGGGCTATAGAATTATTGGACAACAACAACCTCTCCAAGCTTTCTAGGCCTGATAAATGACCTTCACCTATGAAGCCATCCAGGTTATTGTAGCTCAGGTCCAGTTCAATTAGCTTTGTGAGCTTTCCTATCCATACTGGAACATGACCAGTGAGCTTATTACCACTGAGATCAAGCCTGACCAGGTTCCTGAAGGGTTCTAGTTTGGTTGGTAGGCTTCCTATCAAATTGATGGAAGGTAGATATAGGAGTGACAACTTATCCCATGAACAACTAGGCAAGCGTAGGAAGAATTCTGTTATGCTCCCATTGACGTTGTTTCCACCTATACCGAATACTTCCAAGCTACATAGGTTCTCCAGGTTGGATGGTATCATGCCCACTAGATTATTCGATGATAAATCAAGTGTTACCATGGATGTTAAATTGCCTATTTTGTCTGGAAAGTGGCCATAGAAACCATTCATTGAGATATCTAGATACTTAAGGCTAGTCAAACCCCAAAACCAGTTAGGTGTGATATGTGTATGGAAGCTATTGCTAGAAAGGTCAAGTGTTTCAAGAGAAGTAAGATTTGAAAGTGGAAGCGAACTGGAGCTAGTTTTGAGATTGCAAACACTAAGACGAAGAACTTTCAGAGATGGAAGCATGTTCACTACCGGAACCCAGTGAAGAATTGTACTGAGGTTCACATAGCTCATGTCCAGGTGCTCAAGGGAAGTTAACTGTGACAACCAGGTGATATCGGTGGAGTATGGAGGAGTACCATGTTTTGAGGCGATGTTCAAGTATCGTAAGTTGGAGAGATTACCCAGATGTGGTGGCATCATTCCAGTGAGGCTTGAACTTGATAGGTCGATATATCTCAACTTGTGGAGAGAACCCAAGAACTCCGGTACTTGCACCCCATCGAACCAATTGCAGCTGAGGTCGAGATAATGTAAATGTTGTAGACCTAGCAACGATGAGCTAATGTTGCCTCCTATCCCTGGCGTCCTTGTCTTGTCGATGAAGTCACAACCATGGCCCCGGAGATCGAGCTTGACAACATGGCTGTTTCTGTGGCCACAATGGACGCCCTTCCATTTGCAGCAGTCATGGCCCTTCCATGATGAAAGTATGTTTGCAGGGTCCGACAGGCCCGCTTTGAAGCCGACAAGCGCCGACCTCTCACTGGCAATACAGATGGTGGCCGTACTGTTTGGATGGGAAGAAGAAGATGATGACTCCACAAAACTCCTAGCTTGGGTGAACAAGAGAAGGGCACATATAACTACTATGTGGATGTTGGAGAGTAGAAGCTTGTCTACTGGTGCCGTTGCCATGGATCTATCTTCTTCTTGCTGTAGGTTACATACACCATGGTACGATATATATAGGATATGTTGCGTTCGGTCGGAAAAGTAAAGATTAGATTATAAGCGTCATATCATTGAAATTTCTTCGATGCTTACCTGCCTGCCATTCTGGACCATATTATGTCCATGTTGACAAAGCTCCCTCTCTTTCTCTTTAAAGTCCAAATGATTGGGACATCCACCATGAGACTTGACTGATGCACGGCTTGGAATTCCAAATGATTGAGACATCTAAATAAAAAATAGAAAAGATTGAAAAATAGACAGCAATATTGAGTAGTTTTCTTAGCTCTTTTGCTGATGGTGGATCATATTACGTAAGTTCTCAATGTAATCTCTTCTACACCACCGAGTTCAAGCCTCTCTAATGATAAACGGTTCAACACTAACTAACTAACCGGCAGTATGTTTGTTCTTCTGCCAGCGACCTGCCGTTTCTCAACTCATGTTAGAAAGAAATACTCACTTTTCTGCCGTCTAGTCCGCCTCTCTGCAGATTTTTGTCAAATGGTTTATATTATCCACTGAAGGAGCAAATTGAATCAGCAAAACTAAATCCTGCCCCAACACTAATACTTATCTTCTGAGAAAGTCTGAACCCTGAGCATTGTTTGTGTTTTTATCTAGTGATGAGGGAATCGTGTGGCGCAGCAAATTGTTTCTGTTTCTAACTCCTTAATTAGCTGACACATGCACACATACAGAACCTCTTGCTTTTAGGTTCAGCACTCGAGTAGTCTCCAATTACTTGTGCAGAGTGAGCTCATCGAGTAGGCAAGCACCAAAGCATGTATTCAGGCAGTGAGTAATCCAAGTACCTGAACAGACGTGATGCGTTCAGGCAAAATTAGTTTGCCTGAAGAAGTCTGAAACATGTGCAGTGTCTAGTGAAGAAATCGCGCATGCACGCACGCACCCGCAGTCCCACCCACCCACACACACACGGAACAGGGGATTTATTGCAGCCCCTGGCATTATTCATTACACATCGACTTTACATATCCAAACCTTAGTCCGTGGCACAATCTTCAAAGTTGTATCTCTGAACTATACTAGTACAATACTTACACAACATTGACACATGGTAAAATCCCCATACTCTGTGCATAGTACCGAACACAGAACCAGCGCGATCTATCGATCGATCTCAGCTTTTGCACATTTTCCTCTTGTCCAAGAAGCCCAAGTAACAGCCACTCGTACATAGACCCAATCATACAAGCTGTCACAGACCGAGTACCAATAAACTCTCCATTTCCTCTTGAACAAGAAGGTACAGAACACTACCCAGATACCCATTACATATCCAGAACCCATAGCGATGAAAAACGATGCCACATCGTTCAAATCTTCATGGTGTTCTTGAGTAGCTGGAATCAGCTTCGGCTGTGAACATTTCTGTGGCAGAGAAGGACCGAAGAGGCCCGGGTTGCCAATATAAATATATTCAGGGTCCTCAAGCGTTTGCAGTTGATTACCGGATGTTACCTCTCCTGTCAGGTTGTTGTAGGACAGGTTCAACCGACTCAATGATGTGAGAGCCGATAAGCTTGGAGGGATTTCACCAGACAACTCATTGTGTGATAGGTCGAGTGACTCCACTTGCGTCAAGGCGCCAATATTCTCTGGAACTTTTCCATTGAATGTGTTCCATGATAAGTTCAGGTTCTTCAATGCGACAAGAGCGCTGATTTCTTCGGGAATATCTCCAATAAGATTATTACAGGATAAATCAAGATTCACCATGTATATGATCTCTCCTGTATATAGTCGTTCTGGACCCTTTGTGACTATTGTGAAGTTTTCAGTATAGCTCACCGTGTCAATAATACCATCTGACAATCCAATAGTGAATTGGAAAGCACCAACAAATTCATGATCATGATCATGACTCGTGGCTATCATCCGTTGACAGTTAACAATAGATTTTGGTATGCTCCCCGTTATATTGTTGTATGCAAGGTCCAAATACTGAAGATTTACTAGCTTCGTAAGCTCTTCAGGAATGTTACCAAAAAACATATTCGACCGCAGTCGCAAGAAAGCCAAATATGGCAATTTCTCGTGAATCCATGTCGGCAAAGTCCCAACGAAATGGTTGTGTGCAAGATCAAGAAAGACGAGTTGTTGGCAGTATTGGAGAAATGAAGGAAATTCACCCGAGAGGTTGTTGTTTCTCAAGCTTAGATTAAGAATACTCATCATGTCATTTTTGGATGCTTCAAAAGAGCAGTTGGGAATTGGTCCAATTAGCTTATTTTCAGAGATATCCAATAGAACTAGTGATCTCAGTTTGCACAACGAAGATGGTATGGTGCCAGAGATGGAGTTGTCAAATAGAATAAGTTTTCTTAGACCAGGTGCTCCAAATTCTAATGGTAGTGACCCATCTAAATTATTTCTACTGAGATCCAAGTCGGTTAGACCAATGGGAAGCTTAGGGACCGGGCCGTTGAACTGGTTCGAACCTAGATCAATTGTAGATGGTGTCATAAATTCCATTGTAGATGGTAAATAGCCTCTAATTTTGTTCTTCCTCATATTCAGAGTATCCAACTTGGAAGCCGTTATCCAAAACCAATCTGGCAGAGTGTCAGATATACTTGTGTTTGAGATAATAAGAGTTTCTAGACGTGTTAACCATCTAAGCCATGGCGGGAATTTAGGACCGAGAAGGCATGACCCGAGTGCAATATATGTTAGATTGGAAGGAGGAACCCACGTCGAATTCACTATGAGGGCTATGAAATTATTGGACAACCACAATATCTCCAAGCTTTCTAGGCCCGATAAATGACCTTCATGTATGAAACCATCAAGGTTATTGTTGCTCAGGTCCAATACAGCTAGTTTTGCGAGCTCTCCAATCCAAAGTGGCACAGGACCAGCGAGCTTGTTAAGACTGAGATCAAGGTAGATCAGATTGCTGAAGGGTTCTAGTTTTATTGGTAGTCCTCCCGTCAAATTGGTAGAATCTACATGCAAGTATGTCAACTTATTCCATGAACAACCAGGCAAGCGTAGGAAGAATTCTGTGATGCTCTCATTGATGTTATTTCCAGATACATCGAATACTTCCAAGCTACACAGGTTTTTTAGGTTTGCTGGTATCATGCCCACAAGGTTATTTGATGATAAATCAATCTTTACTATGGAGGTCATATTACCTATCTCGTCTGGAAATTGGCCATAGAAACCATTCTCTCTGATATCTAGAAACTTAAGGCTGGTCAAACCCCAAAACCAGTTGGGTGTGATAGGTCTGTGGAAGCTATTGAAGGAAAGGTCTAGTGTTTCAAGAGAAGTTAGATTTGAAAGCTGAAGTGAACCATAGCTAGGTCTAAGATTGCAACCACTAAGACTAAGAAATTTCAAAGATGAAATCATGTTCACCACCGGAAGCAAGTCAACAATTGTACCAAGGTTCGTGCCGCTCAGGTCCAGGTGCTCTAGGGAAGTTAAGTGTGATAACCAGGTGATATCCATAGAGTATGTACCATCAGTGCCAGCGATATTTAAGTATCGTAAGTTGGAGAGATTACCCAGCTGTGGTGGTATCCTTCCAGTGAAGCTTGACATTGATAGATCGATATACTTTAACTTGTGGAGAGAACCAAGGAACTCAGGTATTTGCACCCCATAAAACACATTGCAACTGATGTTGAGATATTGTAGATGTTGTAGACCAAGCAACCAGGAGCTAATGTTGCCACCTAGCTTCCGTGTCGGTGCAATGAAGTTGGGTTCACAACCAGGGCCCGGGAGGTCGAGCTTGATGACATGGCGTACGCGCTCACCGTGGCCGCCGTGGCGAGCGCCTTCTTGTACGCGTCCACCACCGCCGCCCCCTCCGGCGACGGCGCCATGCTGCTTGTCTTTGGCAAGTACTCCATGGGCTTGTTTGGAGTTGCGTCGGGTTGTGTTGCCAGCGTCCTAACAGATTGATTTATATTGCGGAAGAGAAGAAGAAGCAACTCCTAACAGATTGATTCTTTTGAGTCTACCCGGACTCTACAGATCACAACGGTTCTACGCGGATACGATCCCCAAAATCTTTATTACAAACTCAAACACCCGCACCGCACGATACGGAAAAAATGTTCTACCTAGCGAACCAGGCCATGAAGACCGGCGAATCCTATTTGCCGCCCGTGTGCGGCAAGCAGACGCGGCTTCGCTGAAGGTAAATGTTTAGAGCCGGCAGTCCGGTCGAAGTTTCGGCCGGCTCCCACGTTGACGCGCCCGTGAAAAAATCGTCCGCCCGCGCTAGAAAATGCTTACCGCTGGCCACACAATTTTTATCCCCACCCCCGTGAGTATCCGCTGCCGTACCCTTCTGTCTCACCCCTGGCCACCTGCCCCTGCGCTGCTCCGGCGAGAGCCGCTCCCCACCTGCCCCCACGCCGCTCCGGCGAGCATGCTTCCCACCTGCCCCTACGCTGCTTCGGCGAGCGTCGCTCCTCACCTACCCCCGC
>LR738715.1:5276994-5306522 GCA_902687465.1 Secale cereale | reverse complement strand
GTGTTTTGTGGATTTATGCTACATCCATCTCCATGACATCGTCTGTTTTTCCAGTCGATTTTTTGCTACAACCATGCTATGATTTTGTTGGAGCCGAAGACAAATTTTGCTACATTCAGCCACGGCGACGATGGTTTTGTTCTTTGATGGGATCGACAACCAATTTTTGATACAAACGGCGAGCAGTTTTGCTTCGACCAACATCTTTTTTAGCTGGAACCATTGGATTTTTTTGCTGGAGCCTATGCTTTTCCAGAGATGCAAAGCTATTTTTGATACAACTGACAAGAAATTTTGCTTCAACCAATATCTAATTTTGCTGGAACCAGCAATTCCAAAGCTGCGACAAGCGAATCTTTAATTTGTTTTTCATTTTATGCTACTACCGTTTTCTAGTATGCTGGAAGCATCACAATTTTTTGCTACCACCGTTGTTTTTGGATGCGAATCATGGCGTCATCGTCATTGATTCTGCAAGGGCGAGAGAGAGAGGTGAGGGGATGGGCAGCACCGCCGAGGAGCGGAGCCGCAACCAGCAACTCACCGGCGTCGAGCGCCTTGGCCATGTCAACGGCTTTTTTTGCTGCAATCTTCATTGTTTTTGCTACTACAGGTGATTTTTTTGCTACATCCCAACACGGCGGAGCACAACCCCTGAGACGACGGCGTTTCTTTTGCTGCAACAGTCGTCGAATTTTGCTACCACTGGCGAAGGATTTTGCTACATCCATCATGACGGAGCTGCAACCCCACGACGGCGGCGACCTTTTTGTTGCAACATTAGTCGGATTTTGCTACCACCGGCGAAGGATTTTGCTACATCCATTCAAAGTATCATTTTACTGGTGGCCGTCCGCAATCCCGTGCAGCGAGCGGCGACGGCGAGCGGCGGCGGTGGTGCATCAATGGAGCATCAACGACGGGAGTTGCAACCTATCTCGCCGGAGTTGTAACTGCTTGGGGCGGAGCTGCAATCGAAATCGATGAGCGGGGAAGTTTCTTAGACGAGTTCGACGAGCAGCGGAGGGCTGCGGGGCGTCAGAGCGCGAGCGGCCGGTGGCCGGCGGTCAGCGGCCGGTTTGCACTCGCGGAGCTGCACACGGGAGTGAGTGACCGGGGACATGTGCGGCGGCGAGCGGAGGTGCGCTGGTGGTGAGCGGAGGCCATGGTTGCAACACCCCGGTGAAAGAAGCTGCCACGACGGTGAAGGGATGAGGCGGCCATGGCCAGGACATGCGCGGCGAAGGGGCGCTGCGGCCATGGCCGGGAGATTTGCGGTTCGTGGCGCGTGTAGCCTGGCCGCTGCGGGTTGTTCCCCTTTTTACTTCTGGCGAGGAGTACGCTGGATCGTGGGGAAGGAGAGAGTTGACTTTTGGTGAAGAGATAAGGCTAATCTGACGGCCAGCAGCGTTTGCATCTGACGGTTCGGACTTGACCGCCTGGCCGGTCCGCCGGCGCGTAGTACTGGCCTAAACAATACTAACGATGCAGAAACACATTATGGTGCACCTAAGTCACACAAACTATATCGTACCTGATTCAAAAATGTATTTCTAATTTTAATGATAAGTTTTCGGTTGTATATAAATTTTTCAGATGTGTATATTGACCATATTTGTGCTTTCTATTGTCAAATAAAATAACTAGAAACACACGAAATATTTGAATGAAAAATATTTACAATTTAGGCACAGAACAAGTTGTAAAAAGGTTAAAAAGTTTAGTATAAACTGGCTAAGACTAAATTTAGTAAAGGACGGTCCAAGGTCTCTTCTTCTACCGTCGTCATATAAAATAGGAAATCATTTTGAACTTATAAAAAACTAAAAAAAAACACAGAAAAGAATAAAATTAAGCTTTTGACTATCTAAAATATAGACGCTGCCTACATAGAAATGGCTAACAAAGGAGACGAGTCGGTGGAGGATTTCGCTCCGCCATAGAGGGGCACCGAGTCGACAGCTTCACCGACCCATCGAAGAACGAAGAAGAGTCTCGCGGCGAAGGAAATAATCTCAATCACGTGGTGATTAGTCGCTCATGATTCCTACACATTTTAAAAACTTTGTGCCAATACATAATTCATTCAATGGATAACTCATTACAAACGAACTATGACTCTCTTTTTTTGCGAGAAAATAATCTCAATCACGTGGTGATTACAAACGAACTATGACTAGAGCAGGCATGCACGCACATTAATTCAAATCATACCTTTGGTTTAGTAGTAGTGATCTCTTCCATACATGGAGCTCAACAAAGGAGTGAGGACCGACTCCTCTGCTACCGTGGTGGGCAGCATAGTTGTACAGTAGCTGGGACAGACGGGAGCATGGACAAGTACCACCGGATGATGAGGCGGTCACTGTTGACGAGTTTGGCCATGAGCGACGTGGTGGGCACCATGAGCTGAGTCATGTGCTCAGGATTGGCACAATCAAACGCATGGAGCTCCATGGAGCTCGTCCTCCATTTAGATTTTTTTTCGTTAGTGGCTTATTACTTTTTCCTTTTCCTTTTTGAGGGAACCTTAGTGGCTTAACGCTAGATTTGTTTTATTTCAAAAAAAATAAAAATGCTAGCTTTGTTTTCAGGAATGAAAGTACTCGTTGTATGAGCTGATCCGCAAGCCGTGGGCTCATATGGTGGCCCATACAATAGGATGACCCATTAAAAAATGCTACTCCCTCCGTCCCATAATATAAGAACGTTTTTAGCACTATAATATAAGAACGTTTTTTACACTAGTGTAGTGCTAAAAACGTTCTTATATTATGGGACAGAGGGAGTAGCTTTTTTTAGAATTTGTTGAAACATCAAAAATATGATTTTCAAAATAAAGGGCTCCATGGAGCTGGTCCTCCATTTAGCATTTTTGCTCAGTGGCTTAACGCTAATAATGTTTTGAGGAATGAAAGTACTCGTTGGATTATTATTTCTTGAGTCTAAAGTACTCGTTGGATTAGCCTTTTCTTTAGGGAAACGTTGTATGAGCTGATCCGCGGGCCCATCGTGCCGTGGGCTCATATGGTGGCCCATCATCCCATAGGATGGCCCATGCAAACATCCGCGAGGCCGGCCCGGAAACCTCGATGAGAGAGACACCCCATCATTTTCCCTCGGCAAAAGAAAAAAATATTTCCCAGAGAAGAATCGGGAGAAGTCCGATGGAGAAAGACACGGCGGCGACGGCGACGGCGGCGGCGAGGGTCTGCCGGCGGTGCAAGGCGA
This sequence comes from Secale cereale, assembly GCA_902687465.1. Classification (NCBI taxonomy): domain Eukaryota; kingdom Viridiplantae; phylum Streptophyta; class Magnoliopsida; order Poales; family Poaceae; genus Secale; species Secale cereale. The sequence continues at coordinate 5,303,291 of LR738715.1, read as the reverse complement.
AGTACTCGCCGTCGGGCAACACGCCGCAGTCCTGCCGGTTCCACCCGTCCTACTTCGTCTGCCGCCGCCACGACGACCAGAAGAGGTAGATCCCCACTCACTCTTCCATCATCAATCCGCTGGTGTTTGACCACGGCGACGGTGGCGCAGGAACTACGAGCTCAAGGAGGGAGACCCTCCGTACGCCGCCAAGTTCTACGACTGCTGCGGCGCCGAGGACCCCGACGCCGCCGGATTCCACCTCTCCTACGACGACCCCGAGTAACCAGCCAACCCACAGTCGAGTACGCTTCCTCTCCTCTCAAGCGGACGCAGTGTTCTGTTACTTTGTACAGTCAGTAGAGCAAACACCCATCTGAATTGCGTGTAGAAAACTAGAAAGCAGGGTTCAGAATAAAATCCTATCCTGTAATATCAGTGTTCAGAACAAAATCGTCGGAATGAATTGTGGCTGTGAGCGATAATTCAGACCAAATTTGTTTTGTCTCAACAAGTCTGAAACCTGTAGAATGTCTCTCTAGTGAAGAAATCGCGTGCGCGTGCAGTATTACTTGTGTGTCAGACTGAAAGGTTAAAATCCTTTCTGTAGTAGTATTACTATTACCTGTGTTTGACAATTGACACCCTTTGCACAGACCGAATTCTGGCCGTCAGAAATCTTTTTACTGTTTGAATATAAACATGATGAATTACATTTAGGGCTTATAATGAAATGTGGCAAGAGAGTTTGTCTGAGCAAGTTGGAACCATGTATAATATTTCTCCAATGAAGAAGTGTAAATCCTGTACATTGTTACTCTGGTGATGAAACCGCACCACCGCCTTCCACCTCTCCTACAATGACCCCGAGTAAAGAGCCAACTAGTAGTACGTTTACTTGTTCTGTCTGTCAGTGCCTCCTCTATGACCAACGCAGTGTTCTACATGTCTAGCTTGTCACTCTGTACATTAAATCAAACACCGTGCAAGTGATCTCGGTTGTGTGAAGAACTCAAACACCGTGCAAGCGATCTCGATTGTGTGAAGAATCAAACAGTCTGATCAACGACATAATAAATCCTGTCATGCACTAGTCTCGCTTGTGTTGCACTCTTTGCACAAACTTAATTGTGGCTCATTCAGGCAAGTTAGTCTGTACTTGTGGCTGCACTATATCTGAAACTGAAGTACTTGTGGCTGCGCCCAGTATAGTTCATCGAGTGAAACAATCAAAAAAGTAAAATCACTTGTGTTTGACACCCTTTGCACATACTTAATTATGGTTGTTAAAAAACCTAGCTCTATTTAAACAAACATGATGGGTTGAGCTCGAGAACAAGATGTGGCAAAAAATATAGTTTGTCTGAAAAACTCTGAACCCCTTGCATTGTTTCTTTAGGGAAGAAACTGTGTTTGCGCCCAGTATAGTGCAGCGAATGAAAACATCAAGCTTTGCTGCTGCCTGCACATTTCCTCTTGAACAGGAAGGTGCAGAAGACTACCCAGAGGCCCATTACATATCCAGAACCCATACCGATGGAAAAGGACACCTTATCTTTTAAGGGCCTGTTTGGGACTACTCCGCTTCTCAAAATTCAGCTCCGCTCTAGAAAACATAATCCAAACGGGGTAGCTCCACAATATGCTGCTCCACAAAAAAACTAGAATCTGAGGTCCAACTCCTTGTTTTTTGTGAAGCTCTCTAGGGGGTGCTTCAAAAAAATCTAGAAGCTGGAGTTGGAGGAAAATTACCCACCACTGCCACCAGTAAGTGGATACCCCTTCGTCAGCCAATCAAATAGATCCTTTCGACCAAATTCTCATTCTTGAAGCTGGAGTTAACTCGAAGCCAAACATTCTCTTTGGTGGAGCTGCAACTCCTCTGCGAAACTGCTCCAAAATGAATTTGATGGAGTAAAACTGAATTTCGTGGAGCGGAGCCGTCCCAAACAGGCCCTAAATCTTTATGGTGTTCTCGAGGAGCTGGGATTGGCTCGGGTTGCGAGCATTTCTGCGAGAGAGGTGGACCGCAAAGGCCCGGGTTGCTGATATATATATAGATTGGCTGAACCAAACCAACAGGCGACATGATTCCTAGCGCATCCAATCCAGCCGTGCCACGATTGATTGATTGATTCGATGGAACTAGGGTTCTCCCTCCGCAAAAAAAAGAAAGAAAGAAAGATGGAACTAGGGAGGTTCTGGTGCAAAAGAAGAGGGGGCGTGAGGACGGAGACGACTTGCCTTGTGGACGGGCTGTTGCGGACGTCGCCGGGGAGGATCCGCTCTTGACATCGATCAACAAGATCCTCCTCGCAGGCACATGGAAACCATCGCCTCTCGCTGTCCGGAAGTCGCACGCGCACCCCGCACGCGGATGAACAACGACTTCTTGTATATGTAGAGGATGATGGAGACCAGAGAACATGGAGGCGTGCAGCTGCATGCAGCGTAATCCATGGCAAGAGTTGCCGCGGACCGGTGAGCTGGCAGAGATCCAGACCCTCCATGGTTTGGCTGGATGATGGGCATCCCTAGAGATATTCATGTTTTGTTAGTGTGGTCTCCTTAATTTAAGGTTCGGTAAACCAAACGCTTCGCAATTGATCTCCTAGTAGTAATCAGCCTCGTCCACCTCATACGAGCTCACCCAATCCCAGCCTGGGTCCCTGGGCCTGGGCCTAGAGAGAATAATGGCTACTATTTGTTGGCTGCATGTGCATGCATGCAGAGACGACCAACCAACCAGCGGGGCATTATTGAGTCGAGTTTGTTACGGGAATTAAGCATTCTACTTTTTTGCTTGGCGAGTCTGTTACGGGAATTAAGCATTCTACTCCCTTTGTTTGGAATTACTTGTCTCGGAAATGGATGTATCTAGAACTAAAATACGTCTAGATACATCCATTTCTGCGACAAGTAATTCCGAACGGAGGAGTACTTTCTTGCTTGGCCACACCGGACTAGCAAACCCATCCGGAGGGGAGTTTGCTTGCCATTTTCAGTCATCAATTCACCAAGAGACGACCTATTCTTTTTTCCACACAATACAAGAAAATACAAATTTGATTTCCATAATGATATTTCCTCATATAAGCCGTAAAGTGGCCCTAAAGAATGTTGAAGCAAATTAACTTTCCAGGTCACCCTGCTTCCTTTGAGGCCGCCCAATTGTTCTAGACTGGGTTACACATCTTTCTTCCTAATCATATGTCCAAGCCTTCTCGATGATGGGCACGACCAATGTTTGTTTCTATCTACATACATATATCTCCTTTGCACATAACAAACATACATCTCCTTTGCACATACCAAAGAGCACACATGCCATCCAGAGACAAAGCATAAAAAGGAGACATGATTTTATTTGGTTGCCAGTCAAACCATCCAGGAATACAAACAACAAATCATACCACTACGATCCATGTTGTAAGCAACATGTTCCACAACATGTTCCACTATCATCATCTGTTTTTTTATTCACAACTCTAACAGAATAAGTCGGCTAACTAAACCGACAAGAACTGAATCCCTCGGGCCGCCCTTGTTCAGTCACAAGCTTAGAAAGAGCTAAGCAACACTTGAGGAGCACAGAACAGGCCAGGACCTGACGTCACGCGCTCGCGCTCGGACCGTTGATGGCAGTCACACAACAAATTTCAATCCAACAAGTGGCCACCAGGGTGGAGGCAGGCAGGCAGGCCCTTGGCGGTCCTGCATGTCAGTATGAGTAAACTGCATGACCACATGTAGCCCTTGAATTCCGCAAAAGCAACCACAACGATTAGATGAGAAGATCCTGAAATCAACAGGCACCAGTTAGTTGTGCTCTAGAGAAGAAAAGGAATCAAGAATTCATGATTGTCATAATGTTAAATAGTAAATAATTGGGTATCAGTTCGTCACCGGCATCAGTTGGACTAACATGCAGAAATACGAGAATTTAGACAGGTAAATATCTTCAAGAAATGACATGGCCTAGACTGGCATGTCAAACTAAAACCAAGCCAGCCTCAAACCATGCATGCCATTGACCCCACTAGAAATTTGCAACACACGATAGACACAATGATAACAAAGCTGCAAGTTTCATAAACAGTAATGGTATTGTCCATTTCCACATGGACAACAAACAAACACTCTGAGAGCAAAGCAAAGTCGTCCAAATATAGGGACAATAGCAACAGGCAAAAGCTCAAGAAGAAAACAATTATTGGCAGATGACTCAACATTTTGAGAAAGAATCAAGGGTCCAACTGCTGGCTCACTCGGAATCAAGCCTCGCCAAGTTTCTTAAGGACGGCGGCCATGTACTTGCCCTGGAGCTTGCCAAGGACAAGCTCCGCTTCACTGGGTTGTCTTACTACCATCACCGGCTATGAGTCTGGCGCCGCCGCAAGGGATGCCACAGCCCTCTGATGCCATCCATGTTGAACATGCATGAGCCAAAGGCTGGCTACTTGGAACAAGTAGCAAGCATCCCATGGTGCACCGGTTGTGTGATTGCCATCGAACTGAAGTTCTTGAATTAATTAGGACAACATGACAAATAGGCTAAGGACCCACTTGACTGGAAGGTACTCAAGAACACTAAATTCACCAAGGCAAGTTTAAGTAATCATGAAAGTGACCAAACTAGAATTAGAAACGATGGCTACACTTCTGGAACCTATTCAACAAGAGACAACACTTACACCATGCCTTGCTAAAAGGACTATTAACAATCAAAATGCCTAACTGCAACCACAAGTCGATGACCATGGGCATGCAGTGCACACAAGAAAGCATGGGAGATAAACTTAAGTGGCTTACTATGCCGGATTTGAAGAAACGGCAAGCAGGGGCGCCCCACATGAATGAGCGTCGGCACAGGCAGAGCTGATTTGGCAACCAAACTCGTGTTGGACAGCATCATCTTCGTACCATGGTCCATGATGGCACGCCGGTAAACAACTCTGCTCGGCAGCACATCCATGGTGGTTTTTTTGCTGCCTGTACGCCAAGCTTCTCGGCCATAGAATCTGAGACATACACAACAAGCACATCAACACTAGGGTCCAATAAAACAATATATTATGTAAAACAACATGATTGCACTACGGCAATAGGAGAAATAGCAATAGGAGAAAACCAAGAGTACAGAGTTAGCTGTTACTACTGGTCAAGGAAGAACTACTGAAACCAAAATGCTACGCAAAAGAAAAAAAATCTCAATGTCCCTCTACAAGTTATGACATACACAAACTAGAATATTTTAGTTAAAGAAATATCTCTTTGTCTGAACCAAAGATATTGCCAGTGTTTGGTTTCAGAATGACAAGATGTTGATCTGATCCTTGAAATGACACACACCTCACTAGGAACAATGAGCTAGACACTATGACTCGGTCCAGCCGTCAGTGAAGAGATAGTGCAAATAATCTACTCTTGAGTAGGAAGAAAAATAGAGTAACAAAGGTTGACAGATAAAGCTGAGAAATATTACATCATTTTCCAAGAGTGCGAACATCCAAAATGCATACTCCACTATAACTAATCCATCATAAAGAATTAAAGAGCATTTCCAATTATGAAAGCTGCACCTCATACATCATGTAACTACCTAAACACTTTCTCCATTATTAGTGGTTCAGGTGTCAAGTGTAAATACTGAGGTGAGCATGCAGTGTGAAACTTCTATGGTCACAAAACTGACAAATGACGACATGGCATGTACAAGGAGGAACTAGTAAGCATAAATGAGCTACCATGTCCAAACTTGCTCAACAAACAGTAAGGAATAATTAGCTAGATGGCTGGGTCATCACACAACATGGTGATGGCCATGGCACGAGGCCCAGCGGTCAGAGCACAACGGAAGGACGATGGGAACATGTCAACCTCTAGCTATACCGTGGTTGATCATCTTGCTGCTGACAAGTACAAGTGGCATCCAACATAGTTGCAATCATCACCCTGCTGCCCTGCAGGTTCAGAAACACCCCTAACGTTAGTTAAAAAGAAGAAAATATGTTTTCTTATAATTCAAATAAAAAGAGTAAATGCAGCATGCGTGCAATCACACTCTGAAGTTCTATCCATCCACAAGTGTGCTCTACTGTGCTGACTAGTGAAGAAGAAACATACCTTGACTAAGGGCGCAGAGAGAGAGAGGTGAGGAAACCACATCATGGAGGGGAGCGGCAAAATCAAAACGGACCTGGGGGGGGGGGAGACTTTCCATGGCGGCAGCTAATGTGGTGTGCTGTCGAAGCTCCATTTTCATGGAGAAGAAGCAAGGGGACTGGACCAAAGCCCATGGCCTTCCATGGCTGCCGGTGTGTGGTTCTGGAAGTGGTGGTAGCTTGGTGGCAGTGGATCTCCTTCTATCAAAGGCAGGGAGCTACAGAGAAATCCATTCATTCATCAGAGAGAGGATGCATGGAATAGGCAATGGCAATGCCATGGATGTACAATTCAGTTCCCAACACAACATACCATTGAGTTGATCTAGATTCATCGAGGCCTTACCCCGCAGCCAGTGTTTTAGTATCTCCTTATCCCCTTGCTCTTGATTTCCGCAAACACGACCACAGTGACTAGATGAGAAGAGCCTAACACACGACTCTAACCCTAAAATCAACACGCTCCAGTTAGTTGCGCTCTAGACAAGAAAAAGGCATGAGGAATTTATGATTATTAGAGCGTTGAATAGTAAATACAATAATTGGGTATCGGTTCATAAACGACATCAATTGGATTAATATGCACAAATAAGAGATTTCAGGCAGGTGCAGATCTTTATGATATGACATGGCCTTAGCTAGCATATTAAATGGATGACACTGTCAAGCGAGACATTGACTTGAAGTAGAGATGCATCGCATTATAAAGTAGAAGCAAGGATCACCAAAAGTATGCAAAAATTAGAAAAACAAACAAGGATAACCACTACCAGCCTTCCTATGTGTGAATATTCAGCCATATCTTGAACCCCAGGTTGAATGAGTTGTATATATTGTAAGGCAACTGCTATTCACAAATTTCCAAGTTCCGATTAACAATACATGAGAGTTGCAGCAACACTGACAAAAAAATTATGGCAAGTCGTAGGGTAGAAGATTTCTACTTGTATTAATTTAAACATAACCTAGACATCTAGAGATAGCCATTCTTCATGAAGGTGCAAGCAAAGCACATATACTACAACTACTAGCACTGTTCATTATTGCAAAAGAAATTTGAATGCTCGGGACACAAGGAGTAGTGGAACAATTTTGTCATCGCCGCAACAAGTGGAATACCTATGCCGGAATCGGAGAAGAGAGGCGTCAGACTGAGCGCCGCGTAGGAGCAGGCATCTTGTGCGGCAGTAGCCTAAAGCCGACGTTCCCCTTGGTCCCTAGGCAGCCGTAACTCCACCTCCTTGCCCTTGCCGTGATACGCATCGCGAGTCAATCTGCTCGAGGGAAGAAAAGCACATTAGAAATATCACTTCCTAAAACAGTGGAGAATTTTCCCTATAAAAAGTGAGAATCTAACAAGGACATGATGAATTCGTGATATGCGAGAACATGGCACGGAAGTGCTTCTGGACATATCATGGCAAGATGATGATAAGAGATTCTATATTCTTTGGGAATGCACCAAGAAATTTTAGTATATTTGATATAATTAACTTAAAGCCAACACTAATTAGTGTTGAGCAGAATGCACCTACCCACAATACATGACCCCTTCAAATGGTCGATTTGTCAGATATGTTAAAGTAGTTGCTGATCTCCCAATACTGAGTTGCTTGCAATATCGCTCTATACAGAATCACAAGATATCTTTTGCATCCTGGCAATGTAAATTTAGAGGAATATCCATTCTTAAAACAATGGAGACCTCCCCCTATAAAAACAGTATCATCGTAGAAAACTTACTACAAGCTTACTCTTACAAACTAGTAATCACGTATTCACTTAATACAAGCCACTCTAGAACACTAAATTCATGATACCATGTTTAAGCAATCATGATAGCAACCGAACCAAAGTTAAAAACGATGGCTACGTTCTGGAACAAAAGAAACAAGAGACAGTCCTGACCATGTAAGAAATACACATTACACAGCACGTATGAAAGCTGCACCTCATTCGTCACTTAACTACCAAAACATTTTCTCCATTATTAGTGGTTCGGGTATCAAGTGTAAATACAAAGGTGAGCATTAACTCAATTCCGAGTGTTACCCTAATCACAGAACTGAACCAATGTCGAACTGCTAACATGGCTCAATGTCCGTGGGGGAACATAGGGCATAAGCAAAAGCAGGGGGAGGGACCGAAGTGGCTTACCTATGCTGAAGTGGAACAAGATGCAGCCACCAGAGACACCTTGCAGGAGTGAGAGCGTGCATAGGCAGAGCTGCTTTGCTGACATAAATCATGGGCATCGCCTCCGCACCATGGTTGCCAAAGGCACACCCAACAACAACACTGCTCAGTAGCCCGACCATGGTGGTTCTGTACTGCCGATGACGAACAACACCGCCGCACAGCGGAAGGTGTCTGGCTCAATGATCACCTTCTCCTCTGCCGGACCAGATCCTGTACAAGGACAAGAGAAATAACAAATGTTGAGCTCAGATTGAAGATGAGAAGCATAGCAAACTAGCTAGCTAGGGGGAAACTGAAACTCTGCAATCAAGTAAGGGTCGTGGTCTTACCAGCACCGTAGAACTTGATGTTGCAGTAGCCAACGTGGTGCTTCTGGTGGTGCAGTGGCTTGAGGTCATCGGAGATGGCCGGTCGTGGTCATACAGCGTCCGTAACTGCTGTTCTTCACTGCTAAAAAATCATGGAACATTCACAGTTCAGTTTGGTAACACGACTAATGGCAAAGATGAACTAGTACAAACAAATAAAGTGATGGTGGCAATATTTTTCAAACTGCGCCTCTCAGTACATCAACAATAGCTCCAGGATTTTGTAACCAAGTAGACCATTTATTAAATCCATACAATGGGTATAAATCTACGCTGTTCAACCACTAAGCAGATTACTCCATGGTTTAGAAACAGTAAACAGGAGGCATGGGACGTGCAAATCAATTGTTTACAGTGTGAATATATGCAAATATCATGGTTTACAAAAAGGGGAAATTTCAGTTTCCTTATTATAAGTATTCCATGCCAATGGTGCTTGTTATAAAGATGTAGATCCATATAGACTAGGCAATACATCAGTAATTTCCTCCTTGAAGAAAGTAAAATCATGAATTACAACACAGGATATGGAATTAACCTTTAATAGTCAACGAAATTACACTCTCCCAGAAAATACTTGCAGCACACAATCCCACCTCGATGTACATATGCAACCATCAACCCAGTTAAGGTGCACAAATGAGAAACAAATGATGCCATTATCTGACTAATAGTGGTTGTTCCAGAACCTCTAATTGTCTCTTGGAAATTCCATTGAGAACTAGTCGGGATCGAGGCTTGAGACGTGTAAATGAATGCCACGCACACACAGTTCACTGAATTTCCTTTTGAAGAAGAAGAAAGTTTCAGTTTTCTTGTCAGACCAAACCACAGCTAATGTGGCATTTTTCAGTTCAATTTTGTAATTACAAGGGCATAGCACCAGCATCATCCCGCTAGGTTAGGTTTGCACAAGACCAAACAAAGCTGCTACAAAATAACCACAGCCACAGAAAGAAGATCCAAAAGAAACATTCAACGGATGATGATGCAGGGTGTAGTGACACACCAATAGTTCTGGTTTTGAAAACTCTGCACCCAAGTAAGGGTCGTGGTCTTACCAGCACCGTAGAACTTGATGTTGAAGCAGCCGACACGGTGCTTCTGTGGTGCAGTGGCTTGAGCTCACCGGAGATGGCCGGTCGTGGTTGTAAGGCGGCAGAAGCTGCTGCTCTTCACTGCTAAAAAATCATGGAACATTCTCAGTTCAGTTTGGTAGCACGACTAATGGCAAAGATTAACTAGTACATCCAAATAAGGTGATAGCAGTGGCAATATTTTTCAAACAATGCCTCTCAATACATCAAGAATAGCTCCAGGATTTTGTAACCAAGTAGACCATTTATTAAATCTATACAATGGGTATAAATCTGCGCTGTTCGAACACTAAGCAGATTGCTCCATGGTTTAGAAGCTGGTCAACAGGAGGTAGGGACGTGCAAATCAATTGTTTAAATATACGCAAATATCAATTGTTTACCCAGACCACTGAATTGAATCTCACAGCAACCAAAGTTGAAGCACTAGTCATGTGCTTCTCAATTATCTAAATAAATATATTGCAGGAGAGCAAAACAGAAATTCAGATGCATTGCCACTTAGGGTGCGTTTGGATCCTTTGCCGGTTAACCTCGCTAGACAAAGCTAGCCTGGCCGACGGAGGCTAGCCGATTTGACTCGCTCGCTCGATAGAACAAAATGCTGGAAACCACTGGCAACAAGGCAAGCTAGCTCAGGAACCAAATCCATCGCTCCTTTGCTTGGCCAGGCTAAGCAAGCGCTTGCCGGATAACCAAACGTACTCTTAATTTCAGTCAACACCATACTAGCACATGACAAGTCAAACCTACAGTTGTATCAACACGAGAAGTACTCTGATGGTCATACTAAATTTGAATGCTGGATATCAATTATTTTATTCCATTGAGAAACAGGAGGTGGGGTTTAGAAACTAGTAAAAGTCGTCAGGGTTCAGAAACTAAATTCAAGAAATTCCATTGAGAACCAGTCGGGATAGAGGTTTGAGATGTGTAAATGAATGCCACACACAAACAGTTTACTGATTTAATTTTTTTAGAAGAAAATTCCAGGTTCCTTGTTAAAATTATTCCATGGCTGTGGTGCTTGTTATAGGGGTGTAGATCGATATAGACTATGCAATACATCAGGAATTTCTTCCTTGGAAAAAGTGACATCATGAATTACAACACATGATATGGAATTAACCTCCGACAGTCAACGAAATTACACTGTCACAGAAAATACTTGCAGCACACAATCCCACCTCGATGTACATATGCAGTCAGCAACCAGGTTAAGATGCATAAATGAGAAACAAGTGATGCCATTATCTGACTAATAGTGATTCTTCCAAAACTCCTAATTGTCTCTTGGAATTTCCGTTGACAACTAGTCGGGATAGAGGCTTGAGACGTGTTAACTAATGTCACGCATGCACAGTTCACTGTTTTTTGTTTTTTAGAAGAAGACAGTTCCAGTTTTCTTGTCAGACCAAACCACGGTTAATGTGGCATTTTTCAGTTCAATTTTGTAATTAAAATAATTAAACTTCATAGCACCAGCATCATCCCACTAGGTTAGGTTTGCACAAGACCAAACAAACCTGCTACAAAATAACCGCAGCCACAGAAGAAGATTAACTAAAAGAAACATTCGACAGATGATGATGCAGGGTGTAGTGACACAATATACTTACGGTTTTGAAAACTCTGCAACCAAGAAAGGGTCATGGTCTTACCATTGCATAGAACTCAATGTTGCAGTAGTCGACGTGGTGCTTCTGGTGGTGCAGGGGCTTGAGCGCGCCGGAGATGGCCGGTCATGGTTGTAGGGCATCCGCAGCTACTGTTCCCTCACTGCTAAAAGTTTATGAAACATTCTCAGTTAAATTTGCTAAAACAACTAATGGCAAAGATGAACTAGTACAGCCAAATAAGGAGATAGTGGCAATATTTTCCTAACAACGCCTCTTGGTACATCAAGTATAGCTACATGATTTTGTAACCAAGCAGATAATCAATTACTAAATCTACAGAATGAGTAAAAATCAGCACTGTTTGACAACTAAGCAGATTACTCCAGGGCCTTAGAACCAGAGTGTGTGAGAAACCAGTTTGATTGACAGCTAAAAAGAGAGATGATGGTGGTGGCTGCAAGACCACCACCACCACCATCGATCTAAAAACTAAATCACCAGAGTCGGCCATGGAGCGATGGCCAGCACAACAAATAAAACAAGAAAAGTTGATAACTTTTTATTGTTTCAACACTTACTCATTGAACATAAAATTGCCAGTTGAGGGCTAAATCCAACCAACAAGGGGGTGATGGTAATTAGCATCACAGAAGCAAACATGAGTACATCGTTGTGCCTGCAGAAACCACCATCACAGATTCAAACAGTACCACATCATCCATCCCAAATCGCTAACGGTAATTAGCATCACATAAGCAAACGGTAGTATAATAAGACCATAAAAGCTGACCTATACTTATTCAATTAAAAGATGCAAGCTTATTTACCCACCCATATACAACCCCCATCCCAAATTAGTTAGACTTGGATTAGCACTGAAACGTGTCTAGATACACACGTCTGAGTCAACTAATTCGGGACGGAGGGAGTATATATCTGTTCATTAGGGTCTCGAGGGTATTTTGTTCCTTGCAGAACTAAGTACTAGCTGTAGAAAGAAACTTGCAGAAAGGAAAAGTTTATACAGTCTTAACTGAAAGAGGCTACCGCTGGGTGAAATGGACAACGTTTGGTTTATACAATATTATGGCAAACAAAGTGTTCGCACAAAATGAAAGATTTTCAGTCAGCAAGTTTATATAGCTGAGTAGTCAGTGTAACAAACAGAGCTTCACCTTTGGTTCCGAGGAAACCAAAATAATACCATAAATAAGATTGATTCCGAGGAAATGACAGCGCATATTCTATCAGAGCGCTACTCCCTCCGTTCCATGGTTCTTGTCATGGTTTTTGAACTAAAACCATGACGAGAACTATGGAACAGAGGGAGTAGAAAAGAAATAGCATGCTTAAAATCCTACTATACACAGCAGCAATAGACATTACACAAGTGTCTATTTATTTTTTGCATTTGACACAAGTCGGAAACCCTCACGAAAGCAGAGGCGTGTAGCGGAAGAAGAGCAACCGGACTGGAGGGGGAAGAAGAATCACCGCAAGGTGTGTCCTGCACCTGGGCATGTTAATTAGGAAGTGCACCTCCGTCGCTGGTGATGGTGAGGGTCTCTGGCGTGCACCTGGCCAGCCTGCATGAGGAAATCAAAATGATAGCATAAATAAGATTGATTCCGAGGAAATGACAACGCATATTCTATCAAAATGCTAGAAAAAGAGTAGCGTAGCATGCTTAAAATCCGACCAACAATACACAGCAGCACTAGGCGCCATTTACACGATCATTTTTGTTGTATTTGATAGTCGGTAACACGTCAAAGACCCTGACAATCAGTAGCATGTAGTGGTCTTATCAAACAAGCAGAACATGGATCGCTCGTTACAAAGCGTTGCTGCTACAGTATCTGGTACGTAGTAGGGATAGGGTTTGACCAGCAGAAGAAGTATAATAAGAGAAGAAATTCATTGTGGCGGCCGGAACCAGAAGACCACCGTCCATCACAGATTCAAACACTACGTCGTCATCATCATGGGCTCGATTGCCGGATAGACCAACCCATATTGCTGCTGGCCAGCATAAAAACAAGACAAGAAAAGCTGATGGATACTTATTCGTTGCAAAGAAGATTGCAATAAGCTTATTTATTTACCATGTGCGTGTTGATTATTGGGATCTGGATGGCATTTTTGTTCATTGCAGAAACAAGGACTAGCTGAAGAAACGTACATGCATACCGTAAAGGAGAGATTTTTATACAGTGGCGACCAGAATTGGCTACCCCTGGGTGAAATGGTTACTTTCGTGGCCAAATCCGTGGGCGTCCGCAGCTAGGGTCGGTCAGTGGTGAGGTAATGGACGTTGGGCGCGTGAGGCGTACACCTGCAAGGAAACCGAGAGAGAGCCTCTCCTCCTCACGCGCGGTCGTGGGTTCCGTCCCGGATGGAGGCGACCTCCGTCGAGGATCTGGTTGGGATGGAGCTTGCTGCGTCTGCGTGAGGAAGAGAAGAAAGGGGCAGTCATGCTCATGCGTCATCGTCAGATCTGAGAAGTGAGGCAAGTGAAGGGGAAGGTGCCTACCTTGAGTTGAAGATGGGTCGGAGCAGGGGAGAGCGACGGCCGCCCCGCCGGAGGAGAGGTCCTCGCGCATGGCCGCGTCGTCGAGCTCCGTCGAGTGGATGCACAGCCTAGCCCTTGACGAGCGTGGCTGTTGGATCTTGGTCACCTCGATCTGATCTGATCTGATCTGATCTGGGGTGAGGAAGAGGGCCGCCGCCGGATGACCTGCTTCGGATGCTTGCGCCATGGCCGCGGTCCAGAGGTTGTGGGGAAGGAGGGATGGGGATGGGGATGGGAATGGCGGCGGCGAGGTTGGGGGAATGGGAGTCGTCGGTAGCGCCGGTTGGGTGGGTGTTGGTTTGGGTTTGGGTTTGGGTTGGGTGGGTGAGTAATGGTAGGTTGAGCGGGAATTATTTCGGTGCCGAGGTAGAGCCGCGTCGTGCTTCTGGATTGGGATTGGTCAGCGCGACGCTCACACGGATTGATCCCCTCTTCGGTCGATCTGAGCCGTCCGCCCGTATCTGACTGAGCATATAGGATTGATCCCCTCTTCGGTCAATCTGAGCCGTCCTCCCGTATCTGACGGAGCATATAGGATTGATCCCCTCTTCGGTCGATCTGAGCCGTCCGTCCGTATCTAACGGAGCATATAGGATTGATCCCCTATTCGGTCGATCTGAGCCGTCCGTCCGTATCTGACGGAGCATATAGGATTGATCCCCTCTTCGGTCGATCTGAGTCGTCCGTCCGTATCTAACGGAGTAGAGGACCCCAAATAAATTATGGTTTAGTTCGGTTTGGTTTTCTAATTTCTTTTATCCCCGAAAATCAATCTTAGAGCGTGGGTAATATGTCGGCGGTTCGACGACCCATCGCAGGGGATACGCCATTCGAAGGCATGACAATCTTTGTGTGGACGTCGTGTGAGTCATGCGGACGGATGGTCCTGATTGGGCAGGCTCGACGGTGTTGTCGTGGTGAGCTTGGGTCGTCCCTCATGGACGCATGCTGGATCAAACCTTGGCATGAATGAACGCGGCGGCTCGAGAGGGCGTGGTGCTTCCATCGGCGGGCCATTCATTGTTTGGCGGTCGGGGATCCGCTTCCTTTACGAAAGAGAGGATGGCGTATGGCGTCGGAGCCGTGCTTAAGTATGTGTTGTTTGTGGATTTCGGACAAGTGGGTGCGTCCGTGGAGACTGATCTAGTACACAAAAGAAAAAAAGAAAAAACATCACTGCCTCCGTAAACTAATATAAGAGCGTTTATATTAGTTTAGAGAGGTAGTATTTGGCACTGATTTTTCGGTATAAAAAAAAGAAAGAAGAAGAAGGAGGAGGAGAAAAGAGGCGCGTGACGTGACCAAAAAAATGCAAAAGAAGGAGTGCGGTGCGTAGGGGAAAACGAGAGTGGAGGCTCACGCTGGGCGGATGACGTCACCATGCATCTGGATTTGGGGGGGTTGGATGACGTCAGCATGCGGAATCAGCAGCGCTCGGGACTCGGAAGCGCCTTTCAATGAATGAATCAGCAGCGCACGTTTTGCTAGCTACCTACCTCTTGCCTGTTGGTCTGCCTCTGTACGTGTACGTGTGCGTGTGCGCTTCCTCAAGACGGCTTGGTCTTCATGCTTACTCTTTTGTCCATGGGCTATCTTGCAGCGGCGGGACGGCGTAAGAAACTAATAAAGCTCTTCAAGCGCATTTTTGTTTACTTATGATTTTTGATTGAAAGGGTTCTCCCCAGCCCCATTTTATATTTGCGCACATGTATATATACATCAGGTTGCACTGACAAGCATATACTTCCTCCGTTCCGAAATATAAGTCTTTCTAGAGATTCCAACAAGTGACTACATACGGAGTAAAATGAGTGAACCTATACTTTAAAATATGTCTATATGCATCCGTATTTAAAATGTCTTCGAAGACTTATATTTAGGAACGGAGGGAGTACATACTGTTTGTTTGCAAATAACATGCAGGTGAGCAGGGGAATTAAGGAGCCACGGTGCCAACGCAAGTGCTAATGCTCCTGCATTACGCTCGTCATTAGATGACCACTCGACCAACACTTGAAGAAGCTTCTCCGCACCGCGACGAATCACCCGTTGTTCTAGTACTTTTTCAGGGACTTGGAGATGAGCTTCAGGTGGCGGCAGCGAAGGAATAACTTGATGATCTAGCTTGAGAACTCGACGCAGCAGGGATACATGGAAGACACGATGGACCTTACTTGATGATGGCAAGTCAAGACGATATGCAACTTCACGCACGCGCTCCAGAATTGTGTATGGACCAAAGAATTTGTATGCCAACTTGTCATTGGCTGTAACTTCAAGAAAACCGAGTCTCCCACAGCAAAACCCCTTTCAGTCCGGTGCTTGTCCGCTTGCATCTTTATGCGTTGCTAGGCACGTCAAGAGCTGTTGTTTGGCTGCACTGAAATAATTTGTCTCTGCTCCAACCACTGAGGCAGATCTTCAGAAGCCAGTGCACAATCAGGGGCGATGCCGAAGTGCCCCAGGGGTGCCCGTAAATGATTTCAAATGGTCTAAATGCCAATTTGTGTTGTAAAAATATTCACACATTGGAAGCCATTTGAACCACTTGGTGGGATGAGTGATGACGAAACAACATAGGTAACATTTGATCTGTTGATTCACTCGTTCTACAGAATATTTTGGGACGGAGGGAGTAGTTGATAAAGTGTATCCAAGAAAGTTTCAGCTACTGTCACAGTTGTGAAAGGATGGTGAAGAGGAACGAAATGGAAAAATTTAGAAATTTGTCAATGACCACCTGAATGCAGTTGTCACGACCAGACACCGGAAGACCTTCAATGAAGACCATGGTTACCATATCCCAGGGCAAATTTGGCACTGGCAGAGGCTGTAGTAAGCTAGGTTAGGGGACCCCATTCAGGTTTAGCTTGCTGGCAAATCAAACAATGTTGCACAACTTGTTTGATAATTAAATTGCTTCATTGCTGACCAACGAAACAACTGCCTAACCCTTGTGAGTGTAACTGGAAACCAGAATGCCCGCCGAGTGGCGACTCATGAAAGGCCAAGACTATTTTGTTTTGCAGTTGTGAGTCAGATCCCACCACCCAAATGCAGTTATCAATGCAGAGAAACCCATGTTTCAGAGAATATTTAGTGTAGCAGAAGGATCAACCGCCCGCTTCTGTAATAATTTCTGACAGAACACATCTCGAGAGTAGGTAGCCATTATACCAGCTAACCAAGTAGGCTGCACGGTGGGAACTGCTTGCAATTCAACTGTGTCATGAGGGCTGCGCAACAGGGAACCTGAAGCATTATTCTCCGACCCCCTTCTTATACACAATCCTATACTGGAGGGCTAGGCTCGTCAATTTTGACAAAAGCCTTCTGTTGTTGCCAGTTAGTGTGCACACACTGTCCTGTCAAACTTGTCCAACTGCGATGGTTAGTCTTGATAATGAACTCGCCCAACGCTAGGTACTGACACCAATGTTCCACAGCAAGTAGAATTGCCTGGTATTCTTTCTCATACACTGACAGAGCACGACTCTTGGGGCCTAGTGCCTTGCTGACATAATTAAGCTGTAGGATGACCATCCTGAGAGAGAACTGCACCAATTCCTACTCCCTCCGTTCCATATTACTTGTCGCTGATTTAGTACAACTTTGTACTAAATCAGCGACGAGTAATATGGAACGGAGGGAGTACATCATAGGCGTCTGTGTCAATCACAAAGGTTTTGGCGAGGTTTGGAAGCCCAGGAGACAGAGTGTGGTTCATGCATGAACCTGCTAGCCCTGATTCACTGACGAAAGAACCATATGTTGGTTGATAGAGCCACCCACCCTACCAGTGGCTTTGGCCTTGGATTTTGTTGCTTCACATCCATCACAGACATCTTGCCCTTAATAATATCCACAATCCCTTTCACAAAAAAAATATAATATCCACAACACTGAATTTCTGTGATTGATTAAATGAGGAATAGTAACTACATAAAAAGGTCTGGGATATCAAATACAATATGGTGGAACATAAAACCAAGTCTTATATACATAACCAATTCCTGATTGTGACAAACATGACAAGTATCAGTATCAACAGTCTAAGCTTGAGAAACAACAACCTCTTAGACGAATTTCCTTATGGTAAAACCTGGAAGTGGCTAAACATCTTTGATAACACAATAAATAAATTTGTCCCGTATGGTCTTCTTATTGCGTTTAAGAAAAAATTGGCCCCACGGGCTACTGTCTTATACTGAAAATAATAATTAAAAATAAATAAATAGCCGTCTAATCTATCCTGTTATGCCGCCGTTCTGCTTGTGATTTACTACTACTGTTTTGCTTCTTCTTTCTTGGAGGAACTCCATGAGCACCCCCAGGGCAACGTCGACGTCCTCACTCCGCAGCAGCATCTCGGACACCTCCGCCGGCGTAGCCTCCACCGCCGCGAGCAGTTCCCGGATCTCCGGGAAGAGAGCGTGGTCGTCGAGGAGGTGGTAGTTTCGGGCCAGCGTCCTGAAGGCCTCCCAGCCACAGTGTCCCATGTAGACGTGCATGTCCATGCGGCCCGGGCGTAGCAGCGCCCTGTCGAGGCGGTCCTTGTAGTTGGTGGTGAAGACGATGACGCGCTCCTCGCCGGTCGTGGACCACAGGCCGTCGATGACGTTGAGCAGCCCCGATAGTGTTATCTTGCGCTCCCGCCCCGGGAAGTATCCTCGTGCCCCTCGGACGTCGTCGTCGTAGTACTCGTCGCCGTCGTCCTCGTCCGTGTCGGTGTAGGTGTCGGTCGGCTGGCGGGGTAGCTTGCGGTTGTGGTCATCCCTGGTCATGGTGTCGAAGCTGCAGTCGATGTCCTCGATGACGAGGATGGACCTGTTGGGCATGTCCATGAGGAGCCTCTGGAGGCACGAGTTGTCGTACACCCCGGAGAGGTCAAGGTCGTAGAGGTTGAAGCGGAGGTAGTTGGCCATGGCGGCGACGAGGCTGGACTTGCCGGTCCCCGGCGGGCCGTAGAGGAGGTAGCCGCGCTTCCACGCCTTGCCGATCCGTCGGTAGTACTCCTTGCGCTTGAGGAAGCGGTCGAGGTCGGCAATCACGGCCTGCTTAATGGAGGGGTCCATGGCGAGCGTGTGGAAGGTGGCCGGGTGGTGGTGGTTGATGCCTCTCCAGCTCGAGCTCTCGTTCAGAAAGATCTTGAGCGCACGGTCTCGCAGCCGCAGATCCTCCGCCGCGGACATGATGAAGGGCACGTACTTGTTGAGCGCCGTCTCCGCGTGCTCTGCGTCGAAGCTGAGCTCGAGGGATTCCTGGGCCCTGCTCTTGCCGTCGTCGCCGCCGCTCTCGATGGACGTCCACCGGAACTCAACGCCCTGGAAGGTGTCGGTGGTGGAGCCCCCGTTCTCCATGCTGAGGAGCGTGCTCCAGCTGGCGCTCCCGCCGGGCTCCTTCGTGCGGGTGCGCGCGAGGCAGAGCCGGCTCATGCTCTGCGGGTCGATCTTGGTGGCGAGGTACGTGAGCGCCGCGTCGAACAGGTCGTTCTCGTTGTACCCGCCGCCGAGGCCGAGGCCGAGGCCGCCGAGCACGCGCCGGATGACAATGGTGTGGCGCTCCTTCGCGGGGGCGCTGTAGCGGGAGCGCACGAACGCGGCGGCCCAGCGCACCGCGGCGCGCAGCTCGTCGGGCAGGAGCTCCCGCGCCATGCCGCGCGCCAGCATGGCGTACGCGCTCACCGTGGCCGCCGTGGCGAGCGCCTTCTTGTACGCGTCCACCACCGCCGCCCCCTCCGGCGACGACGCCATGCTGCGTGTCTTTGGCAAGTACTCCATGGGCTTGTTTGGAGTTGCGTCGGGTTGTGTTGCCAGCGTCCTAACAGATTGATTTATATTGCAGAAGAGAAGAAGAAGCAACTCCTAACAGATTGATTCTTTTGAGTCTACCCGGACTCTACAGATCACAACGGTTCTACGCGGATACGATCCCCAAAATCTTTACAAACTCAAACACCCGTACGATTGTACTGGGCCGCGCGATTTCTACTGGGCCTTCCTTGTCGACAATACTTCTCCCTATTCCTCCGATATTATTATAATTGACTAATTGAGGAGTACTCTCACCTATCAAAAAATTGAGTACTCATTTCAAAGATCACTCTCACCTTCTCGGATTGTGACAAGCAGCGGGAGTTTTCCTTTATTTTCGTAGATTGGTTTATTCAAAACGTTTTATCTTGTAAACCAAACGTCCAAATCTCAAACCGTTTTCACCGTTGCATTCTTCGCGTCGAGATCTTCAAAACTAGATCCCATGTTGATAGATTTTGATGAACTTTTTTTAAGAGAAAATCAGACGAAACAATCGAATCGAGAACATGGGTTTTTTTCCCTTTCCGAAAGAGGCACAACCGTGCCTTTCGCGGAATCACAGCCGTGCCTCTCGCGGAAGCAAAATCGTGCCTCTCGCGGAAGTGAAAAAAAAAAGAGAATTTTTTCCTTTTCCGTGGAGGCACGGTCATGCCTCTCACGCATGCCTCTCGCGGAAGCAAAACCGTACCTCTCCCGAAAGAAAAAAAAACAAAAAAACATGTCATTTTCGTTTTCCGATAGGCATGGCCGTGTCTCTCGCGGAAGCAAAATCGTGGCTCTCACGGAAGAGGAAAAATAGAAAACCCGTTTTTCCCGTTTCCGAGAGGCACGGCAGTGACTCTCGCGGAAGAAAAAAGCGCATTATTTTCCGTTTCCGAGAGGCACTGCCTTGACTCCCGCAAAATCAAAACTGTGACTCCCACGAAAGGAAAAAAACGCATTTTTTGCTCATTTTTTTCTTACAAAAGCTAAGGAAGACTAATGAAAAACCGTAACGTCGAACCGCCCCCAAAACCACATAATGAGCGCACGAGAACAACCTTGATATCTGGTTTAATTTTGAGCGCCTCGTTTGCATGCAGGCACAGGTTTGTGTGCTATGCAGACGTCGCCCTAATTGAGAACGACCAATAATAATCTAGAAATGCTAAAAGAACGCCCGTGCGTTGCAACAGGGTGACATTAACTTTAAGAGTTCAATATTAATATTCTCGTACGTACCAAGTGACATTGACGATCTTTTTTACCATCAAATCCTCACATACACACTCTCTCCCTCCTTCTTCCTCACTCTCTCTCCCCTTCTCCCTCCTCCTCTCTCTCTTACACACACATACACATATCCATCTTATTGGGTACGGGACCATAATTCATCTATTTCACACACACACACGCTAGTGCATAACAATATGGATTATGTGTATTATATCATGTTGGACTATTGTAGAAAAGATTATTGGGAACTTTTTTGTGTACAATCAATAATCAATAATTGGAAAACATGTCCGTGTTGGATGTAAGAGGGGAAAAAAATCCAAGGTAAGACCTGAAGCTTCCTTGAACTGAAAGTTGGTTATGCAAATAGTCAAAGTTAGGATCTAGTGTGTCATTTAGGACATGAAGCTTCCTTGAACTGAATGTACGTCCTCGTACTAGATCGTGGCCGCGTAGCGCTGCAGGTCCACGTCGCCGTCGTTCATTCCTTGGGATGAGAAGACCATGTCAAACCAAGAGTCGAGCCGTCGAAGACGACGAACACTCAAATAGGTGAATGAAAAGAAGAAAGTGATGGAAGTCAAGGAACGATCGGAATCAAGGTCCGGGTTTGATCGATCATGTGATCCGAACAAACATGGAAACGAACGATTTGGTTTCCATGTTTGTCTCTGCTTACATGCGAATATGGGTCATGCTTTTTTCTTATTTCCTTCTATGTACGCAGTGCATAAGGCTCGGTATAAAAAAATGATGGCATAGATCATGGTAATTATTGCTAATTGATATTTTATCTTCTATATACGCATCACACAAGGCTGAGTTTCAAAAACTATATGATGGAGTAGATCATGGTAATTCTTGCTAATTGATATGATTAAAATAGGTCTGGTTTGGAGTGAGACCGTGGTAATTATTGCTTAATAATTATGGCATAGATCATGGTAATTATTGTTAATTGATATTTTTCCTTCTATGTACGCAGCACACAAGGCCGAGTTTCAAAAAATATATGATGGCGTAGATCGTGGTAATTCTTGCTAATTGATATGACTAAAGTAGGCCTAGTTTGGAGCGAGACCGTGGTAATTATTGTGTAATAATGATGGCGTAGATCATGGTAATTATTGCTAATTAATTATGATAAATGATGTGATACAACATTGAGGCAATCTGATCCATTGAGAGAAGGCATATGTATGGCTGAGATGTAATGTTTCTGCCACAACTCGATTGTTTAATAGTAGTGGAGATAAGAAAGGGAGTTCATTTACTGCTCCCTTGATGTATTGTTTCCTTTGTTCGAAGATTGATTACCATCTGTGAGTTAAGGTAAGGTTAATGTGATTGAGCGATTTTTCTGAAAATTAATTATTTGTTTTCTAGTTAATGTGATTGAGTGATTTAAGGTAAGGTTAATTAATTTAGATTTGATCTTTAGAGATTGTTCGTGATTGATTCTACATTACTAAATAACTTGCGCCAGTATGGAAAGTTCTGGTCTGTTCAGATTTCTTTCGTTGTGTGAGAGGGTGACGCGAAAATAAACCAATGAAGTAGGGGGAGGGGACGAGAAAAACCAGCGAAGATGGGAGGAGGTACCAAAAAAAAACCTTGGGAGGTGGGACGAAAAAAAACCTGAAAGCGAGACTACCAACTGCTTCATTAGGAGTAGAGATCTGATTTTGGCAAAGATCCTATGCACCCAGATAAGGAGTACAAAATTTTTTTTGGTGAGGGGAAGATTTTCAAAAGAAATGTCATCGATATGCAATCTAATTACAATTATTTTTGCATTTATGATAAAAGTGTTGTAACTGAGGATATCTTTTGAGAAACAAGGAAGATTCACATATTTTGGGAATACGACGTTAATGTGTTGGCATAAGTTCTTCACAATGAATGATTATGATCTCACAAATTAATGCATATCTTTTTTCTTAGAAACTTCTGTAATTATTACATTAATTCACGTATATATATCTCGTACAACCCCGTCTATATTTACAATGAGGCAAGAGGAGGTCGTGCTCATTGCCTCACACTTTCATTCAACTCTCACATAGAACATTTGATCCAGCAAGAAGCAAGGCTCAAACATGAAGGGGGGCCGCTTGGTGTTCATGGCTACTCTTTTCTCCATCGGCTATCTTGCAGCTACCGGACGGCGTAAGAAACTAATAAAGCTCTTTAAGCGCATTTTTGTTTACTTATTATTTTCGATTGAAAGGGTTCTCCCCAGCCCCATTTTACATTTGCACACATGTATACATACATCAGGTTGCACTGACAAGCATATACATACTGTTTGTTTGCAAATAATATGCAGGTGAGCTCGGGGATGAAAGGAGCCACGGTGCCAACGCAAGTGCTAATGCTCCTGTATTACGCTCGTCATTGGATGAGAGCAAGATCAGCGTGAGGTTTTGTCTGGTTAGGGATTGCAAGACCAAAGACGTGGGCTGGACCGAGGCATGCTACTGCTGCCTTGTGCTCTCGGATATGCCATGTTGGCATAAGCTACACGAGTGTCAAGCAAACTGCCCCGCGTGCCACCCCAACTGCTAGCTAGCTCCTTGGAACCTCAACCGGCCCGCGCTAGCTAGATCTAGAATTGCCCTATTTTTTGAATAAAATGATGGTTGCAGTTACCTGCTATGAGTTTTTTACAAGAATTTGTCGAATGGATGTGTTTTCTTTCTCATGGAACGTCTGTACGTCAGAGACGAACTAAAGACAGCACAAGACATGGCCAGGCTTGCTCTGGTAGGGAGCGGCGATAACGACGCGTCAACGACTTGTTCTAGTGTTTCAAAGATTTTTCATGTAATATGTATTATACTAGTGGTTGGGACCCATCATTGCAGGTGTCAAAATATGTGCATGTATTTCACCTTAGAAAAAGAAATAAAGAAACATCTTCATCTCAAAATTATAAAAAATAACTTTCTCGTAGCAAGTGGACATCGCATCCATCTCCAAAGAAAAAAGGGAAAGCCTAAAAAAAATCTTAAGAAGAAAAAGGAAAGGCCTAAATAATCTCAAAAAGAAAAAGGAAAAAAGGTCTCACTTCCATCTTCTAAAAATAATC
This sequence comes from Secale cereale, assembly GCA_902687465.1. Taxonomy (NCBI): domain Eukaryota; kingdom Viridiplantae; phylum Streptophyta; class Magnoliopsida; order Poales; family Poaceae; genus Secale; species Secale cereale. Next base: position 5,279,171 of record LR738715.1, on the reverse strand, counting down.
TCCAAAAAAAACTTTCCTCGAAAGAAAAAATAATCTCACTTTCATCTTCCAAACATAATCTTCAAGAAAAAAACAAAAAAGTTTCTCGTGACGGCCAACCAGCATGCGCCACGTGGCCATGCTGGTTGGCCGCTATTCTCCGCACATTAATGTGTTTAATTTAAGGTGCTTTGTGCTTCTAATGAGATTTTATAATAGATTCAGGTGCTTTTTCGTAACAAAAATACTTAGTGATTCAGTCTGCCAATTTATGAGCCGCGCCGGCCTACGTGGGCTTACCTCTAGATGCATAATACTGGCCTGAGCTAGGCATCCTCTCCATGCCGAGTCCACACAAAAACTGAGAGCTCCTATTTGACGCCCGCCTGCCCATTTGCAGGCGTTGAACGAGATAGCAACTGACTTTGGCCCAAGCGTAGCACTCAACTTATAGTACATAGTACAGCGGCTGAATAAATTTTAGAATACACACTGAACATTTTTGTGATATACGCTGAACAATTTTTAGAATACACGCAGAACCTTTTGGTGATATACACTGAACAATTTTCGAATACACAATTTCTGTGATATACGCTGAACAATTTTTGAAATACACGCTGGACATTCTGTAATATATGCTGAACAATATTGAAATACACAATGAATTTTGTTATATACGTTGAACGATTTCAAAATACACAATGAACAATTTTTGTGATATATGATGAACAATTTTGAATTACGCAACGAACATTTTTTTTAAATATGTTGAACATTTTATGAATATAGGATGAATTTTTCCTTAAAATACACAATGAACATTTTTTATATATAAACGCAATGAACTTTGTATGATACATGAAAAAATAAATAAAAAATAAAAAGAAAAAGAAAAGAAAGAGAAAAAAAGGAAAGGAAAGGAAACAGAAAAGAGAGAAACAACGGAGCGACCATGTTCCGGCCCAAATTTGTGCGTCGGGATGCCGAGCTTCAGTGAAGCCGCATCGTTTTGATGCTCGCGAGCGTCAAGTAGGATCTGTGACATAAAACCATCCACACGACGATGCTACAGACTTTTCTCACCGAGTCATTTTCTCTTCTCCATGCACCCGCACTCACCTCGTCGCATCTCGTCTAGCAAAAAAATCAATGGCTCGAAGAGCGCCATGGGTACTTGCTCGAGCTGCAATACGAGGGAAACCCCACGGCAACTACTTCATGTGTTGCACCGAGGAAAGGGTGGCATTGGGGTGGACTATAGTGTCTTTCTCTCACGCAGCGCCTCCCACTCTTGGCCCCTCCTTCCTTCCTTCCCTCCGCACTACTAAGCTTACTGTCAGTGGCGTCGATGACGGCTGCCCCTCTCTCGGTTGTCGCACGCGGAAGCTTCGACACTTGCTCCGCCCAGGGATCAAGTCCAACATTCTCTGGAGTAAGCCATGAATGTTTTTTTTTTTGAATGATCAATAGGGGAGTGAATCTCTACCTGCATATTTTCATTCTTTTATTCATTTTTCTGTGTATGAAGGTTTGCGGCCTTGACAATATAGAGAAAATACACAGCAGATGGAACCTACCATATCTAAATAGGAGGCCCCTACTAACTAATTTCTCTGTACATGATGCAGCCCATCCACATCAACAGTCTACCACCGAGCATACTAAAATTAACAACATATATTTTCAACTTTTCCCCAAAGGTGTTATCGGCTCCATGGCATGCATGCTTGGTTTGTTCATCTCCTCCATTATTCCCCCGCTCTTCGTCTTACTCGGCACGCTCACGCAAACAAATCCAAATTTATACTATGCTAATCTTTATAATTGATATGATCCTTTTTTTTTCGCACAAAAGAAAATTCGCTCATACAACTACAAACCAAACACACAGAGTGGTGAAGCTTGAGCCACGTTATATTGTTTTGTTTTAAAGAAAAACAGCCACAATATATTTCTTTTTTAGGGTGCACGTTATATCATTGGTAGTGGGGCATTCTTGTTGGGCCGGTCCGGTTTTAACTGCATGTATGGGCTAATTAACATGTGGTACCGTGTACAATGAGTCACAAGTATGCACTTCAGAAATTCTAAAAAAAAATATCCACTTCAGAAAAAGAATACAGTTTCCAGTGAATGGAATCTGAATTTTGGGGTCCTACTGCTGCTACGGCAACACGGCAAAGCAGCTGACTCGC
>LR738715.1:5258023-5274426 GCA_902687465.1 Secale cereale | reverse complement strand
GAGGGAGCCTCCTCTAATAGCTTGAAACATCAAGAAGTTGTGTCGAAGAAATTTCTGTAGCTGTGTGTGCGTCATGTTTTGTTAATCATATGCGCCATTCGTTGTAATTAATGAGCTAATTAAGCTCGGTCGGGTAGCAAGGCACGGAAAAAAATTCTACGAGACCAGGTCTCACGAATTAGCAGGTGAGACCCATCCTGATGGATGACACGTGGCATTCACAAATCACAAAGCACCCACCCCACCCTCACCTGAAATCAGGGGGAGAGATTAGATGCTTTGTGATTTGTGAATGCCATGTGTCATCCATCAGGATGGCTCTCACGTGCATTATATGAGACCTGGTCTCATATTTTCTTTTTCCGCAAGGCACCATAGCTTGATGAATTAAGTAATTCCTCATTAACGATTCCATTCATCCTAGCGTCCTTGATGATTATAGGATCCGTACCGCTCCTTGTGGGATTAATCAGCTCAATAATGCAACAACCTGGCCAGTATTTGGTTTCTAGATGCATCATGTGAAAGGTCATCCATCAGGGGGCGGACGAAGGAGGAGCGAAACGTCACAATTTTTGTTGGATGGATGCTGATCCGGAAAGGGAAAGGGAAGTGAAACCAAATACTTCAAGAACCATTTTTGAATTCTAGATGCATCATGTGAAGGGAAGAAATAATGCAAGGGGAGATAGGGAAGTTTTACTTTTGACATCAGTGACCTTAATAAGTTTGTAAGAATGGCCTTAGTGGCAAGTAGGGCATTTTGGTGGACGAACTCCATGGAGCTTGCTTTTTTGAAAAAATAAATAAAAAATGACATTTTGAAGTTTCAAAAAAAATCTGGAAATATCATACATGTTTATATGGATGTGTTTTACATGTGTATAATGACGATGAAATACTTTATGGTAAGGGCTACACAAAGAGACAAATTCGTGCATTTTTAATAGTGAAAAGTGCATGTATTGTTCATCATTTTCAAAATCATGATTTTGTCTTCTTTCTGTAGCTCTCACCGTAATTTGTACCATCTTCAAATTTTACACATATGTAGTATACATTCATACGAATGTTTTTTTTTTGAATTTGTTGAAACATCAAAAATATGATTTTCAAAATAAAGGGCTCCATGGAGCTGGTCCTCCATTTAGCATTTTTTCTTAGTGGCTTACCTTTTTCCTTTTTGAGGGGCCTTTTTTTAGGGGAACTTAGTGGCTTAACGCTAATAATGTTTTGAGGAATGAAAGTACTCGTTGGATTATTATTTCTTGAGTCTAAAGTACTCGTTGGATTAGCCTTTTCTTTAGGGAAACGTTGTATGAGCTGATCCGCGGGCCCATCGTGCCGTGGGCTCATATGGTGGCCCATCATCCCATAGGATGGCCCATGCAAACATCCGCGAGGCCGGCCCGGAAACCTCGATGAGAGAGACACCCCATCATTTTCCCTCGGCAAAAGAAAAAAAGTATTTCCCAGAGAAGAATCGAGAGAAGTCCGATGGAGAAAGACACGGCGTCGGCGGCGAGGGTGTGCCGGCGGTGCAAGGCGAAGTACTCGCCGTCGGGAAACACGCCGCAGTCCTGCCGGTTCCACCCGTCCTACTTCGTCTGCCGCCGCCACGACGACCAGAAGAGGTAGATCCCCACTCACTCTTCCATCATCAATCCGCTGGTGTTTGACCACGGCGACGGTGGCGCAGGAACTACGAGCTCAAGGAGGGAGACCCTCCGTACGCCGCCAAGTTCTACGACTGCTGCGGCGCCGAGGACCCCGACGCCGCCGGCTGCGCCACCGGATTCCACCTCTCCTACGACGACCCCGAGTAACCAGCCAACCCGCAGTCGAGTACGCTTGCTTGCTTGCTTGCTTGTTCCTCTCCTCTCAAGCGGACGCAGTGTTCTGTCACTCTATATGTACAGTCAGTAGAGCAAACACCCATCTGAATTGTGTGTACAAATCAAATCAGGGTTCAGAATAAAATCCTATCCTGTAATATCAGTGTTCAGAACAAAATCGTCGGAATGAATTGTGGCTGTGAGCGATAATTCAGACCAAATTTGTTTTGTCTCAACAAGTCTGAAACCTGTAGAATGTCTCTCTAGTGAAGAAATCGCGTGCGCGTGCAGTATTACTTGTGTGTCAGACTGAAAGGTTAAAAATCCTTTCTGTAGTATTACTTGTGTGAAAACGTCTGAACCCCGAGCATTGTTTGTTTCTCTTGTGGATATCAATTATGTCTGAACGCAGCAAGTGAAAGCATCAGTTTTAGTGATGCAGATCAATTCTTCTGCCTGTGATGGATCTACAAGTCCAGTGTCATGGTCGTCTCCTCTGAAACAGAAGCGGTGTTCTGCCTGTGCGAAAACTGAAAAGAAATTTTGAACCCTGTCAGTCATCTGGACTGTGTGTAGAAATCAGGGTTCAGAATAACATCCTATCCTCTCATATTACTTGTGTTGGACGCCCTATAATAACAGGGGTTCAGATAAAAAATTCTGGCTGTGAGCAATCCTACCTGAACAGACAAAGCTGCATCTGCATTCAGGCAATTATGTGTTTCTCTAGTGCAGTATAGTGTGTCGACTGAAAGGTAAATAATTCCTTCCCTCTTTTGTTTGACACCCTTTGCAAGGCCTGAAGAACACACCTATCCTACCCTGTCATAGACTCTGGCTGTCAGAAATCCTACTCCTACCTGAACACACCTGATGAATTCGATTTAGAGCTTAGAATGAGATGCGGCAAATTAGCTTGTCCAGTAAACCCTAAACCCTGTAGATTGTTTGTCTAGTGAAGATGAAGAAGCTGTGTCTGCTCCCAGTATAGTGCATCGAGTGGAAGCATCGACTATTGCTTTGCGCATGTGACTGTTGCTCAGCACCAGTTAATTCAGGCCTTGACACACACACACCCGGAACAGGGGACTCCTTACAGCCCCCTGGCATTACTCATTACACAACAACATTACATACCCAAACCTCACTCCACAACATAATAATCCTCAAAACACACATCTGTGAGTAGTACTAGGACAATGAGTACTTTAATAGCATCCATAATTCAAGGTAAACTACTTGAAGAAGTTTGAACCATGTATAACATTTCTCCAGTGAAAAGTGTAAAGATTGTACGCTTACCTGTCCCTCTTCCGTCAGTGCCTCCTCTGTAGAAAACACAGTGTTCTACATATCTAGTCTGTACATTAAATCAAACGCCATGTAAGTGATCTCGATTGTGTGAAGAAATCAAACAGTGCAATCGACATAATAAACCGTATCATGCTTTTTTCTTACTTGTGTTTGACTCTTTGCACTCATTCAGACAAGTTTGTTTGTGTGATGAAATCTGAAACTGAAGTAATTGCGGCTGTGCCCAGTATAGTGCATCGAGTGAAAGAATGGACAAAGTAAAATCACTTGTGTTCGACACCCTTTGCACATACTTAATTGTGGTTCATTCAGGAAAGTTCGTTTGTTTGACACCCTTTGAAATGCAGGTGCTGCCCCTGGTATTATTCATTGCACATCAACAGAAGTCTTGGTTGGGACCTCAGATCTTACATGTTAGGTTTGGCTGCGAGGTCTGTTTGGTATTAGGCCCAGACTATCAGCATCCCTACATCAACTAGATAGGAGTAGCGACGGTTGTTACCTAGACGGTGGCTTTAGTCTTACTGTTGTATGACTTTGTAAGGTCTTATGTGAATAATTAATAAAATAGCTGCATGCATCGTCTAGATGCAGAGGCCGGGGGTCCTCCTCCATTTCTATTTTTTTTTTGTCAAATTCATTTATATCTATATATACAGAGCTAATGGTTGAATTGATGCAAGCACCTATTGTTAATTCTTTCTTTTTTGTTGCGAAAACGACTCAGACCTATTATAAAGAGTTTCCAAAAGTACAAAACACCTCAAATATAATAACAATTACGTTCCAGTCCCTGGACCACTGAACGACCACTGCCACTGCCAGAGTGAGCTGCCAACGCACCGATGTTGCCACTCCCATATCAGAGACTGCCTGAACATGTCAATGACAGTCAAAAAGTCTTCATGCACGTGCCCTTAAGGAACAACACGTTGGAGCCGCAGTCGTCGCGGAACCCTTCAATCCATCTGAAGAACCTAACACTAAATCTCGCCGTCGCGTACGTAAGATGATAAACCCTACTCTGACCGCCCTAGTAGCTGGCAGGAATCTAAGCCGGGCTCTTTAATGTTAACTTCAAAATTTTCATCAAAGTGGCTACTAATAGGTTACACATGATGGTTGACCATGTCGTCTAGCCATCTCAAACAACTTTCATGGAATGAAGATATATACTCGATGAAATAGTAATCCTACCTACATGAGAACAGCGTTCACGAGATGCACGGTGAAGCAGCCGTGCCTCAGAAATTCTTAGCCCAGGGCGAAAACTGAAACTAGCATGGGTGAGCCAGAAAGTTGAAACTGGACATGGAAAATATAAGAGTAGTGCATAGAAGACTACTCCCTCCGTTCGGAATTACTTGTCTCGAAAATGGATGTATTTAGAACTAAAATACGTCTAGATACATCCATTTCCGCGACAAGTAATTCCGAACGGAGGGAGTAGTTTTTTCATTCTTCAATTAAAAAGATAGGAAAACATCTTGCTGAACTAGGTGAGAATACGTAATAAGAGTTGAATTTGTGCTATATGCGACCCTTCGTGTTAGGGGCCAAATAAGATTACATTCTCAATGTGTGCATTAGTGCATACAGCTTAGCACTGTTGGGTGCCATTTCAACAAATTCTAGCTCTATCTGTTCCTATGAAGTGTCATAATAACAATACAAAATATTGTACTTTGTCATCGTGCCCACATTCTTGTCCTTTCATCCACCAGTAGAGACGGATCTTGGTCTGGCAACTTGACCTTACAACATGTTGCCAGCTGCAGAGTAAGATAAGGTGTCCGTCCATCTTTACAAATGTAAAATGAAATTTGGGTAACTATGAACACACTAGTAAAAAAACTAGCACAAGCAGATTCTGTGGGTACTAACCACTGGAAAAAATAGCATGCTATAGCATATTGAGAATTGGCTCGCTAAATATATTAGTGTACAAATGTCTCGCTAATAGCACGCTATAGCGCGATATAGCACGCTAATAGCATATTTTGAGGTCCACGTTATTTTTCTGTAGCACGATATTTTTTTCGTTGGTACTAACCTTATCACTGTATGTGCGCTCTAGCTCGACCTATAAACCTTTCAAACCCCGACAGCTTGGCTCGCCACTTTTTGGTGGTCGTGGCCAGTTTGCCCTATAGATTATCCACAATGCATAACGTATCCATAGACACGTCTGGGCTTCACAGGTCGCGTTGTGGTGTAGGCGGAGACGAAGCCAATGCACCGTGGAAGAAAGCCACAAGACATCAATTCTTAAGGTATCACAGCAGACGTCTTGCCATCGCTAAATATTCTGCAAGATTGATAGTTGGGCAGGATGAGGGGAAACAAGAGGTTGTATATTCAACGCACTACAAGTATATACTGCGTCAAAGTGTGCGTGTGAATTCTGCAACCTTTCAAATGTCTAAGTAGTTGTTGGCTCGACACACATTCTATGGTGGGCAAACTGTTAGTAGTTTAGATATAAGACGTGCTCACACGATTAGAGATCCTTTAGATTGTTAAACGCTGGTTTAATAATTAGCACCCTTATATTGTCAAATTCATTTATATATACAGAGCCAATGGTCGAATTGATGCAAGCACCCATTGTTTATTCTTTATTTATTTTTCTTGCGAAAAGGACTCGATCAGGCCTATTATAAAGGGTTACAAGAAGCAAAAAACACCTCAAACATAATAACAATTGCCTTGGGGGTCCCTGAATCACTAAACGGCCATTGCCGCCGCCAGTATGAGCCGCCAACGCCGACTTCGCCGCTCACGTATCGAAGATGGCCTGAACTTGTCGATGACAGGCGAGAAGTCTTCATGCACGTAGAGGACTAGCGCCCTAGAGTCGTTGTTATAGGTGTTGAATGCTTGAATCGATCCGAAAAACTTGACACCAAATCTCGTCATCGCGTATGCATGAAGAGAAATTCTACTCTCACCACCCTGGCAGCTGGCAGGAATATAAGCCGGGCTCCGTCTAATCCATCCCGAGGGAAACACTTGTGGAGGATTGAAGCCTAGAAGACTCCCGCAAAGTAGACAATCTACCCGCCAGAGCCGAGGCACTAGCATCCCGCTCCCTGCCGTCGCCCGATGAAAGTGAGGGGAATCGACGGGCTAGCCGACGAAGATCGAGGGGCTTGCGAGAGGGAGAAAAAGACATGTTGTACCTATTGATAACTCATGAAGGCAATTGTTGTATACATAACCAAAAGCATGTTCATTAGCGAATGATGACTTCTAACGCGCGGGCACATTGAGCCCGTATTTTTGAAGTTCAAAACAACTGATTTCTACGGCCCAAAAAATTGAAAACAGTTGCGTATATGCATGTATAGCAATGCAGTATAACGGGCATAATTTTCATCAATACATGTGCTTGCATGTGAGAGATACAAAAAAAATATAAAATACATGCAAAATTTAGGCTTGTATTTGTTGATTTTGGGCCAAAATTTTGTCTTTCTTATGCAGCATATAATACAACGTATTATTGAACAAAATTTCTCAGCTACTTAGACCACGTGCATGCGTATTCATGTAAATCAAATATCTTTTAAACACCATTTTGAGGGGTTCAAAAAGTCATGCTCCAATGCACGCGTGCACTGAAAGTACGATTTAGTTCATCAAGGCATCTCCAATGCGGACAGCTAAATCAGACACCATATCCGTCGGCTGACAGGGAGAGACCAGCTTTGGGACACGGATTGAACCGTAGCCGCATCCATGTCAAACCAGATTTCAACTAACCATACAATTTTCATCAAACACACTGGAACTAAAAAAATTCGGATAAAAAATAGCACAAATCATCCATAAATAATATGCAATATGTTGAGTACAACAATAGTTCAAATTCAACGAGGTTAACGGGATGTTCAGCAAGTTTTTCATGGATGGATTATGTTATCCCACACATACTGGCACTTGAGTTTCATCCAAAAAATGTACGTGCGTAAATGGTCCACCCTCTGACATGTAGTACATCAAGGCAGCGCGTGCAGACTACACAACATGTAGAGCAATAATGGATGAATGAATAAATCAACATGCAGAGCAAGAAGAAGCAAAACTTACAATCTCCATGGTTGTCGCACTCAATGGCCACATTGCTTCCAGCCGATCAACAACGCCACAGTACTTTGCGATGGACCTCTGGTTGGTGTACCATTGATACGTTAATGACTTGATGGATGATGTGCATGTCATAGGGTGCAATGTGCTTTCGCGCATGAAACGAACCATGCATGTGCTGCCAAAAGACCACCCCTTCTACTCCTGCCTACGAAGTCCGTAGATACGACCAACCACGCATCGCACAACAACTCATCCTACTTAATAGAGTATCCCACCATCCTTCTTACTCTAAAAAAAATGAGATGAAGTTAAAAAATAAACTCAATGGCATTGGACCGTACACCTGGCGTGGTGTCCGCCATGGACGGCGTCGAGAGGGGGTGGGGGGTGGAGGGTATCTGGCTGGGGACGGATCCTGGGTGGACAATAAGATTGTACAAGGCGAGCGGGCACGTACGTGGGTGGAGGCTGAGGACGCCCAACATGCCTGGGGGCGGCCAGAGAGGTGCGCGATAGTGTCGTAGAAGGAGTGTGCGGATGCGAAGCAAAGGGGAGTAGGGGCGGAGTGAAAGAGAATGGAACCGGGATGGAGGGTTTGAGCGGGCCGGGGGTGTCGGAGTCCTACGTGGCGACAACCCGGACTCTCGCAATTGCTTCCAATTTGCGGGAAAAATGACGTCCAAACCGTCGAACCAACTAATACTTGGATAACAATACACGTTCGCACGAAGGGATCCATTAGGATATATAGTATAGAAGTGTACATATTGAGCTGGGGTTATATAAGAAGCGACCCTGCAGGCTGCAGCTACAGCACCAGACAACAACCATATTTGTTTCTTTTTTCTGACCAAACAAGAAAGAGCATGGATATGGCTTCCGTGGCCATACGCAGCCTGCTCCCCAAGCTGGTGGAGCTCCTCGGCGAGCAGTACAAGCTGCACAAGGGCGTCAAGGAAGACATCCAGTTCCTGTCGAGGGAGCTGAGGAGCATGCACGCTGCCCTCCGCAAGGTGGCAGAGGTGCCACGCGACCGGCTCGAGCTCGACGACGACGTCAATCTCTGGGCGAATCAGGTCCGGAACCTCTCCTACAACCTGGAAGATGTCGTCGACACCTTCCTGGTGCGCATCGAGCCTACCGAGAACTTGAACTGCATTAGCTGGCTGGTGGATACGGTAGGCAGCTGGCTGCCCAAGTATATCGCCCGCCACCAGATTGCCCAAGCAATCAAAGTTATCAAGGTCCAGCTCGAGGTTGTAGCTGCCCAACGTGACAGCACGTACAGGGTCGCCGACGGTGTTGTTGCCAGTTCAGCTTCAGCCAGGCCGACGACCCTTGTTCCTCGTCTCCGGGCTTTGTACATGGAAGCTGCGGAGCTGGTTGGCATCCACGGGCAAAGGGATCGAGAGCTTCTCAAGTTGCTGTGCGAGGGGGACGATGCACCGTTTGAAGAGAAGCTAAAGATAGTCTCCATTGTTGGCATTGGAGGATTAGGCAAGACCACTCTTGCTAAGGCGGTCTACAACCAGATCCAGGGATCCTTCCATTGCAAGGCATTTGTTCCGGTCGGCCGGAATGCTGATGCGAAGAAGATATTAATGGACATTCTCCTTCATCTCGGCAAGCCTGGTCTTAGTCTGACCATGTTGGATGAAAGACAGCTCATCGACAAACTCCGGGATTTCTTTACCAACAAGAGGTATGCATCACTTAGCTAATAATTGTCACCAACTTGCGCTGGTCAGGTTTCATCAGAACAAAATAACAACTTGCGCTGATCAGTATCTTCTCCTTATAGTACTAAATTAAGATTTGCATTATAATTGGCATTTGAAGCCTTTTGAATAACAGATCTCACACGAAATGTTACTTCTAAAGTCAATCAAGTTGCTGTTAGCACTAATCTTGAGCAGTTGAGGATCTTTGGCTAAAAGTTTTTCAGTGTTCGCGTGTTCGTCGTTATTTGACGTGATCCATCCCATGGGCGAATCCCAACAGTTGCACATGACATTGTGTATGCCTTCAACTGTACAAATGTGCATGTTGCATTATCCACTTACACAATGTTCAACCTGTAACAGGGTAGCACACAATTTCTGAAGGTGCATATCTATTTGATTCTCGCGTTGCTAGTGAATATCTCGTCCACCCACAAACAATAATTTCCCACTAAACTTTCAAATAGTTGCCCTCACCTTTCATTAAAAGGTTATGTTTGTATACGCAAGAAAATCACAAATGTACTAATAGGAAGCTCGAACGGATAAAGCATCGTGTCTGAACCAAATAGATTAGAAGGATGGGTATATCAAACATGCATACAAAATTCAACATCGACAATTTTAAGAATACTGATGCGAAACCCTTTACATCAGTCTTAAGAGGAGACAAATTAGAATGGCTGCACTAGCTAGTTAACAAAAAGAACTGTTAAAACGGCATGTGGGTCCACCTACCAAGGGTGATGTGGTTAAACAGCAGGGATGATTACCCAGGAGGAGTTCTTCCATCTGCTGGTCGTGTTTTCCCTCAATTGCCTCTTACACCTTTAATTGTTTCTTTCAACATTTTGTTGATAATTCATAATCCTATTTTGAATCTTATTTTTTGAGTTTGGCATGCATGATTCATGTCTGTTTTGGTACACATAAATAATGTATACTTTCTCTCATTTATGCTACTCAGCTCTTGGTGTGTAGACATATCACTAATGCTCATCTCAATTGATATAGATACCTCATCGTAATTGATGATATATGGGATGAAAAATTGTGGGGAGTTATCAAGTTGGCATTCTCTGGTAGCAACAATCTTGGCAGTCGACTAATCACAACAACTCGCATTGTTAGTGTATCTAAAGCATGTTGCTTGTCTAGTGATGATTCAGTTTTTCAAATGAAACCTCTTAATGATGAAGACTCCCAAAGGCTCTTTTATAAAAGAATATTCCCCCAGGATAGTCGATGTCCTCCTGAATTTGATCATGTATCCAAAGATATCTTGAAGAGATGTGGTGGGGTCCCTTTAGCCATCACTACTATAGCAGGTATTTTGGCTAATGGTCAACAAATAAAACCAGAGGGTGAATGGCATGTCTTGCTAAACTCTATTGGTTGTGGCCTTACAGAAGATGCGAGTATGGATGAGATGCAGATAATACTATCATTTGGCTACCATGATCTACCTTCTCATCTGAAGTCTTGTTTGTTGTATTTAAGCATGTTTCCTGAAAATCATGAGATCAAGAGAGATAGGCTGATATGGATGTGGATAGCCGAAGGACTTTTCCCATGTGAAAAACAAGAAACTAGCCTATTTGAGCTCGGAGAAACTTATTTCAATGAGCTGATAAGCAGAAATATGATCCAACCGGTATACAATTATATAGGGAAGGTACAATCTTGCCGAGTACATGATATGGTGCATGATCTTATTTGTTCCTTATCAAGTGAAGAGAACTTTGCTATATTACATGGCCGAACAGAGGAAATCAAATCATCTCACACGGATGTTCGTCGGTTGTCCTTCCAATATATAAAGGAAGATCATCAAGGCACACCTCATGCTTACATGAGTGAATCACAAGTGAGGTCCATAATTATCTTCCCACATGCTATTAATCAAAACAAAACACCATCATTTGTAAGCTTTAACATTTTACGGGTATTGGATATGAGTGGATGTTATCTCGGAGAAGGAAGAGGCCATCCTAACCTTAGGCACATTGGTAGCTTACTTCATCTAAGGTACCTAAGTCTTGCAGGTACAAATATTGATACACTCCCAACAGAAATAGGAAGGTTGCGGTTTTTGCAGGTGTTGAATATAAGACACAATTCGCTGCTAAGAGAACTTCCATCAACTACTTTTACTCTTAGAAGATTGATGCGGCTACACATTGACATTTCTTGTACAGGGCTACCAGATGGGCTGGGGAATCTGACATCCATGGAAGTGCTTGATAAGATCAAAGCCTGCATTAATATTGTGAAAGAGATGCATAAGCTAACAAGATTAAGGGAGCTTAGTATCGATTTCTATATTTCTCCCTTGGAGTTGGAGGAAGCTTTCATTGAGTGTATACGAAATATGCACAATATCAGAAGTTTAACTATTCATGGTTATTTTAGATCCATGGATCTCTTGGGGGAACGTTGGGTACCTCCTAGACATCTTCGTGTATTTCATATGTACTGCTTGCATGGTGAATTCTCTGCACTGCCAACATGGATAAAGGTAAACCCATGGCTTCTCTCAAACCTATGTGAGTTAGCCATCACAGTTGCAGACCTAAAGCAGGAGGACCTGGGTATTATCGGGAATTTACCGGCTCTTTGCCGTCTTCAGATAGAGAGCACCCGTCAAACTCAAAGTTTACTTGTCATCGGTTCTGATGGGTTTCGCTCTATGATATCTTTGTCACTTATTTGTCGGTCTCCCGGGCAAATTGTGTTTGAATCAGGAGCTCTGGTGAGGGTTGAGCATGTTGCATTGGATTTCTGTTCGCGTATGGCAAAAGATGTTGGCAATGGCAATGGTGATTTTGACTTGGGCCTGGGGAACCTGCCATCCCTCCGGTTTGCCCATATTCGCTTCTTTTATGGTGATAGACTATCATATTTGGAGGTGAAAAAATTTCATGAGGCTGTAGAAAACACAGAGAAACACCATCATAATCATCGCAAAGTTCATTGTGAAATCAAGTTTCGTCCGAAGCGGGCCCCGCCATTGCTTAGAAGGGGTATACACCGGGCTAGGCCCCTCCACCGAGTTGACACCCGCACAATGGAGGACATGCACTAAAGGTATTTATGTGATATTTGTTTCATACTGCGCTCTTTTAGAACATATTTATAACTTGAATTGTTTTATGTAGGATTTCTGCAAGATGATGGCGCATGAAGTCATGGTGGATTTTGGCGATTCTCCGGCGCCGGTGGCAGTGATCTCTTCTCCACGGGAGCTGAGCAAGGTACCTTCGATCTCGTCGCCCAGGGCTGCAGTAGTCCGGTTGACGGCGAAGGTGGTCATCGGCGAGGGACTGACTGATGCCACCCAGCCAGGCCCTCCCATCGCCGAGCTCCTCCCGCTACTGTCGTCCGCCGCCCATGCCGATGTGACGCCAACGACTCATTGAATCGACACCGCACCTGTCTTCCCCGCCAACGACGGCGTGCTGCGTGTACTCTGTGTGTGATGCGTGCGTGCTTGTGTACTACAGTGGGGCCGCGGCGTGGCTCTCGCTTCTTCCTGTCGACTGTTACTCCTGCTATCTTGCTACTGTATTTTATTGTTGCCGCTATATGTAGGCCATGGTACTGTATTTTCTAGCTTTTTTTTTTGCGTCGAATGTAGGAGCTTTATTAACTGATAATCAATGGTGTTACAGTCCGCCGGTAGGCAAGGATGAAGGAACTCAGAGCTTACATCAAGCCAACTCTCTGTCCATTCTCATGTGCTGGCTAGAGTGCACATTGGTGGGCCGGAATATTAACCTCTATACTGACATGGATAATGGAAAAAGAAGTGAAACTAGCACTAATCTCTTACTGCCCGCCTGCCGCTGTTGTATAGATATGAGTATACATGTTCTAAAAAAAAGAAAGATATGAGTATACATACCTGTACAAGTGTGGATGTGTGCAGCGGTATATATGAATGTGTTAATTAAAATTCTGTCAACCAACTCTATGTACATATCCTATCTTATATATCTAAATAGTTCATCTCCGTACTTCTTTAATATACACATGTCACATCATCAAAGGTCCACCACAACGTGCATGCGAATTATTTTTCATTATTAGTTGATTGATCCCCACCACGATTTATCTCAACATACACACATGTCACCTCATCAAAGGTCCACCCAACATACAAAAAAGAAAACCATTATATTATACTACCTATAGTCAATAAATATTTTTCAACTATATAATAATCCAATACAATATACACAGGTGTAGTGGCTGCGCCCATAGTGGACGTCGAGGCAGGGGATGGTGTCGATGCCCGGGAGCGCGCGTCGGCGGTGACTATAGTGCAGTATAGTGTGTCGACTGAAAGGTAAATACATCATTTCCTCTTTTGTTTGACACCCTTTGCACAGACTAAATTCTGGCCGTCGGAAATTGCAGTTCTATTTGATTCAGAGCTTAGAATTTGTACCCTGTCATAAACTCTGGCTGTCATAAATCCTACTCCTATCTGAACACACCTAACGAATTGGATTTAGGGCTTAGAATGAGATGCGGCAAGTTAGTTTGTCTAATAAACCCCAAACCCTGTAGATTGTTTGTTTAGTGAAGAAGCTGTGTCTGCTCCCAGTATAGTGCATCGAGTGAAAGCATCGACCATTGATTTGTGTGTGTGAATGGGAGGCCGGAGGCTGCTGCCTGTGACAGCTGCTCAACACACCCGGAACAGTGGACTCCTTACAGCCCCCCCTGGCATTACTCATTACACAACAATACCCAAACCTCTCTCCACAACATAATCTTCAAAACACACATCTGTGAAGAGTACTACGACAATGTGTACTTCAATAACATACATAACTCAAGGTAAACTACTCGAAGAAGTTTGAACCATGTATAATATTTCTCCAGTCAATAGTGTAAAGCATGTACTCTATTTTGAGTCACTTATTTTGAGTCAATTTTGGGCTGCAGGAGGAGGGGCTGCGCTGGAGTGTACGGGAGGCGGCCGGCAGGGACGCTCCGACCTCCGAGAGCGGGAGCGGGTAGTATCACCTGCGCAGACCAAATTCTCCTATGCCAGAAATCCTAGCCGTATTTGAACAGATAAGATGGGTTGGATTCAGAGCCTGAAAACAAGATGTGGCGAAACTAATTTGTCTGAAATACCCTGAGCCCCGGGCATTATTTATCGAGGAAAGAAACTGTGTCTGCGCGCAGTATAGTGCAGGGAATGAAAGCGTCCAGCTTTGGTTTGGGTGCACAGCACAGACCAGGCCCAAGGCTGCTGGGAGTTGTTGTGGCTGATCACCTTATACAGCCTTTGTAGCTTATAACTTTGCCATGCACACCGACACTTGTTGCAAACTTTGGCCACAAACACACCCGGAACAGGGGATCTGGTGCTGCCCCTGGCATTATTCGTTACATATAAATTTTGCATGTCCAAACCTTATTCTAACGCATAATCCTCAAATACATATCTGTGAAAAAAATAATAGTACAATAATATAAATACATTGATACATTGTAAAATGAATCCCACACTCTACGTGAGGCAAATGGAAAACCAGCGTGAGCTAGCAATCGCTCCGGTAAGCCCATATAGCTGCCACTTGCACATAGACCCAGTCATACCAGCCATCCCAAATGGAGTACCACTTAATTCTCCATTTCCTCTTGAACAAAAAGGTGCAGAAGACTACCCAGATACCCATCAAATATCCAGAACCCATGGCGATGAAAAACGATGCCACGTCATTTAGATCTTCATGGTGTTCTGGAGTAGATGGAATTGACTCAGGCTGTAAACATTTCCGCGAGAGAGACGGTCCGCAGAGGCCCAGGTTGCCAATATAAATATATTCTGGGTCCTCGAGTGTTTGCAGTTGATCTCCGGATGGTACCTCTCCCGTCAGTTTATTATAGGAGAGGTTCAACCGGCTTAATGATGTGAGATCTGATAGGCTTGCAGGGATTTCACCAGACAACTCATTGTGTGATAGGTCGAGTGACTCCACTTGCGCCAACGCACCAATATTCACAGGAATTTTTCCACTGAAGGTGTTCCATGATAAGTTCAGGTTCTTCAATTCGATAAGTCTGTGGATTTCTTCAGGAATATCTCCCATAAGATTATTACATGATAAGTCAAGATTTACCATGTATACGATCTCTCCTGTATATAATCTCTCTTGACCTTTTGTGACTACCGCAAAGTTCTCAGTATAGGTGAAAATGTCAGTAAGATCATCATCTGTCCATCCTCGTTTGAAGTTGAAAGCACCATTAAGTGCAGATAAGTCAATATAATCATCTCTCAGCATTGTCATCTCTTTGCAGTTAACGATAGATTTTGGTATACTCCCCGTTATGTTATTGTAGGCAAGGTCCAAATACCGAAGATTAACTAGCTTGGTAAGCTCCTCTGGAATATGACCATAGAACTTATTCGATCGTAGTCGTAAGAAAGCCAAATATGGCAATTTCTCCTGAATCCATGCCGGCAAAGTCCCAAAGAAATGGTTGTGTGCAAGATCAAGAAAGACGAGTTGTTCGCAGTATTGGAGAAATGGAGGAAATTCGCCCGAGAGGTTGTTGTTTCTCAAGCTTAGATTAAGAATACTCATACTTGTCTTGTTTGTTGTAGATGTATCAATGGCGCAGTCAGGAATTGACCCTGTCAGCTTATTGTCGGAGATATCCAACAGACGTAGTGATCGCAATTTGCACAGAGAAGAGGGAATGGTGCCGGAGATGGAGTTGTCAAATAGAATAAGTGTCACTAGATTCGGTGCTCCAAAGTCTAAAGGTAGTGGCCCATCAAAATTATTTTTGCTAAGGTCCAAGTCATTCAGACTCATGGGAAGCTTAGGTATTGGGCCATTGAACTGGTTAGAACTAAGACCAATTGCAGTTGCTGTCATATATTCCATCGTAGGTGGTAGAGAACCACTAATTTTGTTCTGTCGCATATTCAAAGCTATCGCGGTAGAAGCCAATATCCAAAACCAATCCGGCACTGTGTCGGATATGCCTGTGTTTGAGATGTCAAGATATTCTAGACGTTTTATCCATCTAAGCCACAATGGGAATTTAGGCCCGAGAAGGCATGACCGAAGTGAAATATATGTTAGATTGGAAGGAGGAACCCACCACAAATTCATTGTGAGGGTTAAGTTAGATAACCACAATGACTCCAAGCTTTTTAGGCCTGATAAATGACCTTCATGTATGAAACCCTCTAGGTTATTGTAACTCAGGTCCAGATAAATTAGCTTTGTGAGCTTTCCTATCAATAGTGGCACATGACCAGTGAGATTGTTACTACCGAGAGAAAGGTCGGTCAGATTGCTTAAGGGTTCTAGTTTGGTTGGTAGGATTGCTGTCAAATTGCTGGAACGTTGATACATGTATGTCAACTTATTCCATGAACAACGAGGCAAGCGTAGGAGGAACTCTG
>LR738715.1:5223294-5258013 GCA_902687465.1 Secale cereale | reverse complement strand
GAGGGAGCCTCCTCTAATAGCTTGAAACATCAAGAAGTTGTGTCGAAGAAATTTCTGTAGCTGTGTGTGCGTCATGTTTTGTTAATCATATGCGCCATTCGTTGTAATTAATGAGCTAATTAAGCTCGGTCGGGTAGCAAGGCACGGAAAAAAATTCTACGAGACCAGGTCTCACGAATTAGCAGGTGAGACCCATCCTGATGGATGACACGTGGCATTCACAAATCACAAAGCACCCACCCCACCCTCACCTGAAATCAGGGGGAGAGATTAGATGCTTTGTGATTTGTGAATGCCATGTGTCATCCATCAGGATGGCTCTCACGTGCATTATATGAGACCTGGTCTCATATTTTCTTTTTCCGCAAGGCACCATAGCTTGATGAATTAAGTAATTCCTCATTAACGATTCCATTCATCCTAGCGTCCTTGATGATTATAGGATCCGTACCGCTCCTTGTGGGATTAATCAGCTCAATAATGCAACAACCTGGCCAGTATTTGGTTTCTAGATGCATCATGTGAAAGGTCATCCATCAGGGGGCGGACGAAGGAGGAGCGAAACGTCACAATTTTTGTTGGATGGATGCTGATCCGGAAAGGGAAAGGGAAGTGAAACCAAATACTTCAAGAACCATTTTTGAATTCTAGATGCATCATGTGAAGGGAAGAAATAATGCAAGGGGAGATAGGGAAGTTTTACTTTTGACATCAGTGACCTTAATAAGTTTGTAAGAATGGCCTTAGTGGCAAGTAGGGCATTTTGGTGGACGAACTCCATGGAGCTTGCTTTTTTGAAAAAATAAATAAAAAATGACATTTTGAAGTTTCAAAAAAAATCTGGAAATATCATACATGTTTATATGGATGTGTTTTACATGTGTATAATGACGATGAAATACTTTATGGTAAGGGCTACACAAAGAGACAAATTCGTGCATTTTTAATAGTGAAAAGTGCATGTATTGTTCATCATTTTCAAAATCATGATTTTGTCTTCTTTCTGTAGCTCTCACCGTAATTTGTACCATCTTCAAATTTTACACATATGTAGTATACATTCATACGAATGTTTTTTTTTTGAATTTGTTGAAACATCAAAAATATGATTTTCAAAATAAAGGGCTCCATGGAGCTGGTCCTCCATTTAGCATTTTTTCTTAGTGGCTTACCTTTTTCCTTTTTGAGGGGCCTTTTTTTAGGGGAACTTAGTGGCTTAACGCTAATAATGTTTTGAGGAATGAAAGTACTCGTTGGATTATTATTTCTTGAGTCTAAAGTACTCGTTGGATTAGCCTTTTCTTTAGGGAAACGTTGTATGAGCTGATCCGCGGGCCCATCGTGCCGTGGGCTCATATGGTGGCCCATCATCCCATAGGATGGCCCATGCAAACATCCGCGAGGCCGGCCCGGAAACCTCGATGAGAGAGACACCCCATCATTTTCCCTCGGCAAAAGAAAAAAAGTATTTCCCAGAGAAGAATCGAGAGAAGTCCGATGGAGAAAGACACGGCGTCGGCGGCGAGGGTGTGCCGGCGGTGCAAGGCGAAGTACTCGCCGTCGGGAAACACGCCGCAGTCCTGCCGGTTCCACCCGTCCTACTTCGTCTGCCGCCGCCACGACGACCAGAAGAGGTAGATCCCCACTCACTCTTCCATCATCAATCCGCTGGTGTTTGACCACGGCGACGGTGGCGCAGGAACTACGAGCTCAAGGAGGGAGACCCTCCGTACGCCGCCAAGTTCTACGACTGCTGCGGCGCCGAGGACCCCGACGCCGCCGGCTGCGCCACCGGATTCCACCTCTCCTACGACGACCCCGAGTAACCAGCCAACCCGCAGTCGAGTACGCTTGCTTGCTTGCTTGCTTGTTCCTCTCCTCTCAAGCGGACGCAGTGTTCTGTCACTCTATATGTACAGTCAGTAGAGCAAACACCCATCTGAATTGTGTGTACAAATCAAATCAGGGTTCAGAATAAAATCCTATCCTGTAATATCAGTGTTCAGAACAAAATCGTCGGAATGAATTGTGGCTGTGAGCGATAATTCAGACCAAATTTGTTTTGTCTCAACAAGTCTGAAACCTGTAGAATGTCTCTCTAGTGAAGAAATCGCGTGCGCGTGCAGTATTACTTGTGTGTCAGACTGAAAGGTTAAAAATCCTTTCTGTAGTATTACTTGTGTGAAAACGTCTGAACCCCGAGCATTGTTTGTTTCTCTTGTGGATATCAATTATGTCTGAACGCAGCAAGTGAAAGCATCAGTTTTAGTGATGCAGATCAATTCTTCTGCCTGTGATGGATCTACAAGTCCAGTGTCATGGTCGTCTCCTCTGAAACAGAAGCGGTGTTCTGCCTGTGCGAAAACTGAAAAGAAATTTTGAACCCTGTCAGTCATCTGGACTGTGTGTAGAAATCAGGGTTCAGAATAACATCCTATCCTCTCATATTACTTGTGTTGGACGCCCTATAATAACAGGGGTTCAGATAAAAAATTCTGGCTGTGAGCAATCCTACCTGAACAGACAAAGCTGCATCTGCATTCAGGCAATTATGTGTTTCTCTAGTGCAGTATAGTGTGTCGACTGAAAGGTAAATAATTCCTTCCCTCTTTTGTTTGACACCCTTTGCAAGGCCTGAAGAACACACCTATCCTACCCTGTCATAGACTCTGGCTGTCAGAAATCCTACTCCTACCTGAACACACCTGATGAATTCGATTTAGAGCTTAGAATGAGATGCGGCAAATTAGCTTGTCCAGTAAACCCTAAACCCTGTAGATTGTTTGTCTAGTGAAGATGAAGAAGCTGTGTCTGCTCCCAGTATAGTGCATCGAGTGGAAGCATCGACTATTGCTTTGCGCATGTGACTGTTGCTCAGCACCAGTTAATTCAGGCCTTGACACACACACACCCGGAACAGGGGACTCCTTACAGCCCCCTGGCATTACTCATTACACAACAACATTACATACCCAAACCTCACTCCACAACATAATAATCCTCAAAACACACATCTGTGAGTAGTACTAGGACAATGAGTACTTTAATAGCATCCATAATTCAAGGTAAACTACTTGAAGAAGTTTGAACCATGTATAACATTTCTCCAGTGAAAAGTGTAAAGATTGTACGCTTACCTGTCCCTCTTCCGTCAGTGCCTCCTCTGTAGAAAACACAGTGTTCTACATATCTAGTCTGTACATTAAATCAAACGCCATGTAAGTGATCTCGATTGTGTGAAGAAATCAAACAGTGCAATCGACATAATAAACCGTATCATGCTTTTTTCTTACTTGTGTTTGACTCTTTGCACTCATTCAGACAAGTTTGTTTGTGTGATGAAATCTGAAACTGAAGTAATTGCGGCTGTGCCCAGTATAGTGCATCGAGTGAAAGAATGGACAAAGTAAAATCACTTGTGTTCGACACCCTTTGCACATACTTAATTGTGGTTCATTCAGGAAAGTTCGTTTGTTTGACACCCTTTGAAATGCAGGTGCTGCCCCTGGTATTATTCATTGCACATCAACAGAAGTCTTGGTTGGGACCTCAGATCTTACATGTTAGGTTTGGCTGCGAGGTCTGTTTGGTATTAGGCCCAGACTATCAGCATCCCTACATCAACTAGATAGGAGTAGCGACGGTTGTTACCTAGACGGTGGCTTTAGTCTTACTGTTGTATGACTTTGTAAGGTCTTATGTGAATAATTAATAAAATAGCTGCATGCATCGTCTAGATGCAGAGGCCGGGGGTCCTCCTCCATTTCTATTTTTTTTTTGTCAAATTCATTTATATCTATATATACAGAGCTAATGGTTGAATTGATGCAAGCACCTATTGTTAATTCTTTCTTTTTTGTTGCGAAAACGACTCAGACCTATTATAAAGAGTTTCCAAAAGTACAAAACACCTCAAATATAATAACAATTACGTTCCAGTCCCTGGACCACTGAACGACCACTGCCACTGCCAGAGTGAGCTGCCAACGCACCGATGTTGCCACTCCCATATCAGAGACTGCCTGAACATGTCAATGACAGTCAAAAAGTCTTCATGCACGTGCCCTTAAGGAACAACACGTTGGAGCCGCAGTCGTCGCGGAACCCTTCAATCCATCTGAAGAACCTAACACTAAATCTCGCCGTCGCGTACGTAAGATGATAAACCCTACTCTGACCGCCCTAGTAGCTGGCAGGAATCTAAGCCGGGCTCTTTAATGTTAACTTCAAAATTTTCATCAAAGTGGCTACTAATAGGTTACACATGATGGTTGACCATGTCGTCTAGCCATCTCAAACAACTTTCATGGAATGAAGATATATACTCGATGAAATAGTAATCCTACCTACATGAGAACAGCGTTCACGAGATGCACGGTGAAGCAGCCGTGCCTCAGAAATTCTTAGCCCAGGGCGAAAACTGAAACTAGCATGGGTGAGCCAGAAAGTTGAAACTGGACATGGAAAATATAAGAGTAGTGCATAGAAGACTACTCCCTCCGTTCGGAATTACTTGTCTCGAAAATGGATGTATTTAGAACTAAAATACGTCTAGATACATCCATTTCCGCGACAAGTAATTCCGAACGGAGGGAGTAGTTTTTTCATTCTTCAATTAAAAAGATAGGAAAACATCTTGCTGAACTAGGTGAGAATACGTAATAAGAGTTGAATTTGTGCTATATGCGACCCTTCGTGTTAGGGGCCAAATAAGATTACATTCTCAATGTGTGCATTAGTGCATACAGCTTAGCACTGTTGGGTGCCATTTCAACAAATTCTAGCTCTATCTGTTCCTATGAAGTGTCATAATAACAATACAAAATATTGTACTTTGTCATCGTGCCCACATTCTTGTCCTTTCATCCACCAGTAGAGACGGATCTTGGTCTGGCAACTTGACCTTACAACATGTTGCCAGCTGCAGAGTAAGATAAGGTGTCCGTCCATCTTTACAAATGTAAAATGAAATTTGGGTAACTATGAACACACTAGTAAAAAAACTAGCACAAGCAGATTCTGTGGGTACTAACCACTGAAAAAAATAGCATGCTATAGCATATTGAGAATTGGCTCGCTAAATATATTAGTGTACAAATGTCTCGCTAATAGCACGCTATAGCGCGATATAGCACGCTAATAGCATATTTTGAGGTCCACGTTATTTTTCTGTAGCACGATATTTTTTTCGTTGGTACTAACCTTATCACTGTATGTGCGCTCTAGCTCGACCTATAAACCTTTCAAACCCCGACAGCTTGGCTCGCCACTTTTTGGTGGTCGTGGCCAGTTTGCCCTATAGATTATCCACAATGCATAACGTATCCATAGACACGTCTGGGCTTCACAGGTCGCGTTGTGGTGTAGGCGGAGACGAAGCCAATGCACCGTGGAAGAAAGCCACAAGACATCAATTCTTAAGGTATCACAGCAGACGTCTTGCCATCGCTAAATATTCTGCAAGATTGATAGTTGGGCAGGATGAGGGGAAACAAGAGGTTGTATATTCAACGCACTACAAGTATATACTGCGTCAAAGTGTGCGTGTGAATTCTGCAACCTTTCAAATGTCTAAGTAGTTGTTGGCTCGACACACATTCTATGGTGGGCAAACTGTTAGTAGTTTAGATATAAGACGTGCTCACACGATTAGAGATCCTTTAGATTGTTAAACGCTGGTTTAATAATTAGCACCCTTATATTGTCAAATTCATTTATATATACAGAGCCAATGGTCGAATTGATGCAAGCACCCATTGTTTATTCTTTATTTATTTTTCTTGCGAAAAGGACTCGATCAGGCCTATTATAAAGGGTTACAAGAAGCAAAAAACACCTCAAACATAATAACAATTGCCTTGGGGGTCCCTGAATCACTAAACGGCCATTGCCGCCGCCAGTATGAGCCGCCAACGCCGACTTCGCCGCTCACGTATCGAAGATGGCCTGAACTTGTCGATGACAGGCGAGAAGTCTTCATGCACGTAGAGGACTAGCGCCCTAGAGTCGTTGTTATAGGTGTTGAATGCTTGAATCGATCCGAAAAACTTGACACCAAATCTCGTCATCGCGTATGCATGAAGAGAAATTCTACTCTCACCACCCTGGCAGCTGGCAGGAATATAAGCCGGGCTCCGTCTAATCCATCCCGAGGGAAACACTTGTGGAGGATTGAAGCCTAGAAGACTCCCGCAAAGTAGACAATCTACCCGCCAGAGCCGAGGCACTAGCATCCCGCTCCCTGCCGTCGCCCGATGAAAGTGAGGGGAATCGACGGGCTAGCCGACGAAGATCGAGGGGCTTGCGAGAGGGAGAAAAAGACATGTTGTACCTATTGATAACTCATGAAGGCAATTGTTGTATACATAACCAAAAGCATGTTCATTAGCGAATGATGACTTCTAACGCGCGGGCACATTGAGCCCGTATTTTTGAAGTTCAAAACAACTGATTTCTACGGCCCAAAAAATTGAAAACAGTTGCGTATATGCATGTATAGCAATGCAGTATAACGGGCATAATTTTCATCAATACATGTGCTTGCATGTGAGAGATACAAAAAAAATATAAAATACATGCAAAATTTAGGCTTGTATTTGTTGATTTTGGGCCAAAATTTTGTCTTTCTTATGCAGCATATAATACAACGTATTATTGAACAAAATTTCTCAGCTACTTAGACCACGTGCATGCGTATTCATGTAAATCAAATATCTTTTAAACACCATTTTGAGGGGTTCAAAAAGTCATGCTCCAATGCACGCGTGCACTGAAAGTACGATTTAGTTCATCAAGGCATCTCCAATGCGGACAGCTAAATCAGACACCATATCCGTCGGCTGACAGGGAGAGACCAGCTTTGGGACACGGATTGAACCGTAGCCGCATCCATGTCAAACCAGATTTCAACTAACCATACAATTTTCATCAAACACACTGGAACTAAAAAAATTCGGATAAAAAATAGCACAAATCATCCATAAATAATATGCAATATGTTGAGTACAACAATAGTTCAAATTCAACGAGGTTAACGGGATGTTCAGCAAGTTTTTCATGGATGGATTATGTTATCCCACACATACTGGCACTTGAGTTTCATCCAAAAAATGTACGTGCGTAAATGGTCCACCCTCTGACATGTAGTACATCAAGGCAGCGCGTGCAGACTACACAACATGTAGAGCAATAATGGATGAATGAATAAATCAACATGCAGAGCAAGAAGAAGCAAAACTTACAATCTCCATGGTTGTCGCACTCAATGGCCACATTGCTTCCAGCCGATCAACAACGCCACAGTACTTTGCGATGGACCTCTGGTTGGTGTACCATTGATACGTTAATGACTTGATGGATGATGTGCATGTCATAGGGTGCAATGTGCTTTCGCGCATGAAACGAACCATGCATGTGCTGCCAAAAGACCACCCCTTCTACTCCTGCCTACGAAGTCCGTAGATACGACCAACCACGCATCGCACAACAACTCATCCTACTTAATAGAGTATCCCACCATCCTTCTTACTCTAAAAAAAATGAGATGAAGTTAAAAAATAAACTCAATGGCATTGGACCGTACACCTGGCGTGGTGTCCGCCATGGACGGCGTCGAGAGGGGGTGGGGGGTGGAGGGTATCTGGCTGGGGACGGATCCTGGGTGGACAATAAGATTGTACAAGGCGAGCGGGCACGTACGTGGGTGGAGGCTGAGGACGCCCAACATGCCTGGGGGCGGCCAGAGAGGTGCGCGATAGTGTCGTAGAAGGAGTGTGCGGATGCGAAGCAAAGGGGAGTAGGGGCGGAGTGAAAGAGAATGGAACCGGGATGGAGGGTTTGAGCGGGCCGGGGGTGTCGGAGTCCTACGTGGCGACAACCCGGACTCTCGCAATTGCTTCCAATTTGCGGGAAAAATGACGTCCAAACCGTCGAACCAACTAATACTTGGATAACAATACACGTTCGCACGAAGGGATCCATTAGGATATATAGTATAGAAGTGTACATATTGAGCTGGGGTTATATAAGAAGCGACCCTGCAGGCTGCAGCTACAGCACCAGACAACAACCATATTTGTTTCTTTTTTCTGACCAAACAAGAAAGAGCATGGATATGGCTTCCGTGGCCATACGCAGCCTGCTCCCCAAGCTGGTGGAGCTCCTCGGCGAGCAGTACAAGCTGCACAAGGGCGTCAAGGAAGACATCCAGTTCCTGTCGAGGGAGCTGAGGAGCATGCACGCTGCCCTCCGCAAGGTGGCAGAGGTGCCACGCGACCGGCTCGAGCTCGACGACGACGTCAATCTCTGGGCGAATCAGGTCCGGAACCTCTCCTACAACCTGGAAGATGTCGTCGACACCTTCCTGGTGCGCATCGAGCCTACCGAGAACTTGAACTGCATTAGCTGGCTGGTGGATACGGTAGGCAGCTGGCTGCCCAAGTATATCGCCCGCCACCAGATTGCCCAAGCAATCAAAGTTATCAAGGTCCAGCTCGAGGTTGTAGCTGCCCAACGTGACAGCACGTACAGGGTCGCCGACGGTGTTGTTGCCAGTTCAGCTTCAGCCAGGCCGACGACCCTTGTTCCTCGTCTCCGGGCTTTGTACATGGAAGCTGCGGAGCTGGTTGGCATCCACGGGCAAAGGGATCGAGAGCTTCTCAAGTTGCTGTGCGAGGGGGACGATGCACCGTTTGAAGAGAAGCTAAAGATAGTCTCCATTGTTGGCATTGGAGGATTAGGCAAGACCACTCTTGCTAAGGCGGTCTACAACCAGATCCAGGGATCCTTCCATTGCAAGGCATTTGTTCCGGTCGGCCGGAATGCTGATGCGAAGAAGATATTAATGGACATTCTCCTTCATCTCGGCAAGCCTGGTCTTAGTCTGACCATGTTGGATGAAAGACAGCTCATCGACAAACTCCGGGATTTCTTTACCAACAAGAGGTATGCATCACTTAGCTAATAATTGTCACCAACTTGCGCTGGTCAGGTTTCATCAGAACAAAATAACAACTTGCGCTGATCAGTATCTTCTCCTTATAGTACTAAATTAAGATTTGCATTATAATTGGCATTTGAAGCCTTTTGAATAACAGATCTCACACGAAATGTTACTTCTAAAGTCAATCAAGTTGCTGTTAGCACTAATCTTGAGCAGTTGAGGATCTTTGGCTAAAAGTTTTTCAGTGTTCGCGTGTTCGTCGTTATTTGACGTGATCCATCCCATGGGCGAATCCCAACAGTTGCACATGACATTGTGTATGCCTTCAACTGTACAAATGTGCATGTTGCATTATCCACTTACACAATGTTCAACCTGTAACAGGGTAGCACACAATTTCTGAAGGTGCATATCTATTTGATTCTCGCGTTGCTAGTGAATATCTCGTCCACCCACAAACAATAATTTCCCACTAAACTTTCAAATAGTTGCCCTCACCTTTCATTAAAAGGTTATGTTTGTATACGCAAGAAAATCACAAATGTACTAATAGGAAGCTCGAACGGATAAAGCATCGTGTCTGAACCAAATAGATTAGAAGGATGGGTATATCAAACATGCATACAAAATTCAACATCGACAATTTTAAGAATACTGATGCGAAACCCTTTACATCAGTCTTAAGAGGAGACAAATTAGAATGGCTGCACTAGCTAGTTAACAAAAAGAACTGTTAAAACGGCATGTGGGTCCACCTACCAAGGGTGATGTGGTTAAACAGCAGGGATGATTACCCAGGAGGAGTTCTTCCATCTGCTGGTCGTGTTTTCCCTCAATTGCCTCTTACACCTTTAATTGTTTCTTTCAACATTTTGTTGATAATTCATAATCCTATTTTGAATCTTATTTTTTGAGTTTGGCATGCATGATTCATGTCTGTTTTGGTACACATAAATAATGTATACTTTCTCTCATTTATGCTACTCAGCTCTTGGTGTGTAGACATATCACTAATGCTCATCTCAATTGATATAGATACCTCATCGTAATTGATGATATATGGGATGAAAAATTGTGGGGAGTTATCAAGTTGGCATTCTCTGGTAGCAACAATCTTGGCAGTCGACTAATCACAACAACTCGCATTGTTAGTGTATCTAAAGCATGTTGCTTGTCTAGTGATGATTCAGTTTTTCAAATGAAACCTCTTAATGATGAAGACTCCCAAAGGCTCTTTTATAAAAGAATATTCCCCCAGGATAGTCGATGTCCTCCTGAATTTGATCATGTATCCAAAGATATCTTGAAGAGATGTGGTGGGGTCCCTTTAGCCATCACTACTATAGCAGGTATTTTGGCTAATGGTCAACAAATAAAACCAGAGGGTGAATGGCATGTCTTGCTAAACTCTATTGGTTGTGGCCTTACAGAAGATGCGAGTATGGATGAGATGCAGATAATACTATCATTTGGCTACCATGATCTACCTTCTCATCTGAAGTCTTGTTTGTTGTATTTAAGCATGTTTCCTGAAAATCATGAGATCAAGAGAGATAGGCTGATATGGATGTGGATAGCCGAAGGACTTTTCCCATGTGAAAAACAAGAAACTAGCCTATTTGAGCTCGGAGAAACTTATTTCAATGAGCTGATAAGCAGAAATATGATCCAACCGGTATACAATTATATAGGGAAGGTACAATCTTGCCGAGTACATGATATGGTGCATGATCTTATTTGTTCCTTATCAAGTGAAGAGAACTTTGCTATATTACATGGCCGAACAGAGGAAATCAAATCATCTCACACGGATGTTCGTCGGTTGTCCTTCCAATATATAAAGGAAGATCATCAAGGCACACCTCATGCTTACATGAGTGAATCACAAGTGAGGTCCATAATTATCTTCCCACATGCTATTAATCAAAACAAAACACCATCATTTGTAAGCTTTAACATTTTACGGGTATTGGATATGAGTGGATGTTATCTCGGAGAAGGAAGAGGCCATCCTAACCTTAGGCACATTGGTAGCTTACTTCATCTAAGGTACCTAAGTCTTGCAGGTACAAATATTGATACACTCCCAACAGAAATAGGAAGGTTGCGGTTTTTGCAGGTGTTGAATATAAGACACAATTCGCTGCTAAGAGAACTTCCATCAACTACTTTTACTCTTAGAAGATTGATGCGGCTACACATTGACATTTCTTGTACAGGGCTACCAGATGGGCTGGGGAATCTGACATCCATGGAAGTGCTTGATAAGATCAAAGCCTGCATTAATATTGTGAAAGAGATGCATAAGCTAACAAGATTAAGGGAGCTTAGTATCGATTTCTATATTTCTCCCTTGGAGTTGGAGGAAGCTTTCATTGAGTGTATACGAAATATGCACAATATCAGAAGTTTAACTATTCATGGTTATTTTAGATCCATGGATCTCTTGGGGGAACGTTGGGTACCTCCTAGACATCTTCGTGTATTTCATATGTACTGCTTGCATGGTGAATTCTCTGCACTGCCAACATGGATAAAGGTAAACCCATGGCTTCTCTCAAACCTATGTGAGTTAGCCATCACAGTTGCAGACCTAAAGCAGGAGGACCTGGGTATTATCGGGAATTTACCGGCTCTTTGCCGTCTTCAGATAGAGAGCACCCGTCAAACTCAAAGTTTACTTGTCATCGGTTCTGATGGGTTTCGCTCTATGATATCTTTGTCACTTATTTGTCGGTCTCCCGGGCAAATT
Source organism: Secale cereale (assembly GCA_902687465.1). NCBI lineage: Eukaryota > Viridiplantae > Streptophyta > Magnoliopsida > Poales > Poaceae > Secale > Secale cereale. The sequence goes on along the minus strand of LR738715.1, from coordinate 5,246,320 downwards.
GTGTTTGAATCAGGAGCTCTGGTGAGGGTTGAGCATGTTGCATTGGATTTCTGTTCGCGTATGGCAAAAGATGTTGGCAATGGCAATGGTGATTTTGACTTGGGCCTGGGGAACCTGCCATCCCTCCGGTTTGCCCATATTCGCTTCTTTTATGGTGATAGACTATCATATTTGGAGGTGAAAAAATTTCATGAGGCTGTAGAAAACACAGAGAAACACCATCATAATCATCGCAAAGTTCATTGTGAAATCAAGTTTCGTCCGAAGCGGGCCCCGCCATTGCTTAGAAGGGGTATACACCGGGCTAGGCCCCTCCACCGAGTTGACACCCGCACAATGGAGGACATGCACTAAAGGTATTTATGTGATATTTGTTTCATACTGCGCTCTTTTAGAACATATTTATAACTTGAATTGTTTTATGTAGGATTTCTGCAAGATGATGGCGCATGAAGTCATGGTGGATTTTGGCGATTCTCCGGCGCCGGTGGCAGTGATCTCTTCTCCACGGGAGCTGAGCAAGGTACCTTCGATCTCGTCGCCCAGGGCTGCAGTAGTCCGGTTGACGGCGAAGGTGGTCATCGGCGAGGGACTGACTGATGCCACCCAGCCAGGCCCTCCCATCGCCGAGCTCCTCCCGCTACTGTCGTCCGCCGCCCATGCCGATGTGACGCCAACGACTCATTGAATCGACACCGCACCTGTCTTCCCCGCCAACGACGGCGTGCTGCGTGTACTCTGTGTGTGATGCGTGCGTGCTTGTGTACTACAGTGGGGCCGCGGCGTGGCTCTCGCTTCTTCCTGTCGACTGTTACTCCTGCTATCTTGCTACTGTATTTTATTGTTGCCGCTATATGTAGGCCATGGTACTGTATTTTCTAGCTTTTTTTTTTGCGTCGAATGTAGGAGCTTTATTAACTGATAATCAATGGTGTTACAGTCCGCCGGTAGGCAAGGATGAAGGAACTCAGAGCTTACATCAAGCCAACTCTCTGTCCATTCTCATGTGCTGGCTAGAGTGCACATTGGTGGGCCGGAATATTAACCTCTATACTGACATGGATAATGGAAAAAGAAGTGAAACTAGCACTAATCTCTTACTGCCCGCCTGCCGCTGTTGTATAGATATGAGTATACATGTTCTAAAAAAAAGAAAGATATGAGTATACATACCTGTACAAGTGTGGATGTGTGCAGCGGTATATATGAATGTGTTAATTAAAATTCTGTCAACCAACTCTATGTACATATCCTATCTTATATATCTAAATAGTTCATCTCCGTACTTCTTTAATATACACATGTCACATCATCAAAGGTCCACCACAACGTGCATGCGAATTATTTTTCATTATTAGTTGATTGATCCCCACCACGATTTATCTCAACATACACACATGTCACCTCATCAAAGGTCCACCCAACATACAAAAAAGAAAACCATTATATTATACTACCTATAGTCAATAAATATTTTTCAACTATATAATAATCCAATACAATATACACAGGTGTAGTGGCTGCGCCCATAGTGGACGTCGAGGCAGGGGATGGTGTCGATGCCCGGGAGCGCGCGTCGGCGGTGACTATAGTGCAGTATAGTGTGTCGACTGAAAGGTAAATACATCATTTCCTCTTTTGTTTGACACCCTTTGCACAGACTAAATTCTGGCCGTCGGAAATTGCAGTTCTATTTGATTCAGAGCTTAGAATTTGTACCCTGTCATAAACTCTGGCTGTCATAAATCCTACTCCTATCTGAACACACCTAACGAATTGGATTTAGGGCTTAGAATGAGATGCGGCAAGTTAGTTTGTCTAATAAACCCCAAACCCTGTAGATTGTTTGTTTAGTGAAGAAGCTGTGTCTGCTCCCAGTATAGTGCATCGAGTGAAAGCATCGACCATTGATTTGTGTGTGTGAATGGGAGGCCGGAGGCTGCTGCCTGTGACAGCTGCTCAACACACCCGGAACAGTGGACTCCTTACAGCCCCCCCTGGCATTACTCATTACACAACAATACCCAAACCTCTCTCCACAACATAATCTTCAAAACACACATCTGTGAAGAGTACTACGACAATGTGTACTTCAATAACATACATAACTCAAGGTAAACTACTCGAAGAAGTTTGAACCATGTATAATATTTCTCCAGTCAATAGTGTAAAGCATGTACTCTATTTTGAGTCACTTATTTTGAGTCAATTTTGGGCTGCAGGAGGAGGGGCTGCGCTGGAGTGTACGGGAGGCGGCCGGCAGGGACGCTCCGACCTCCGAGAGCGGGAGCGGGTAGTATCACCTGCGCAGACCAAATTCTCCTATGCCAGAAATCCTAGCCGTATTTGAACAGATAAGATGGGTTGGATTCAGAGCCTGAAAACAAGATGTGGCGAAACTAATTTGTCTGAAATACCCTGAGCCCCGGGCATTATTTATCGAGGAAAGAAACTGTGTCTGCGCGCAGTATAGTGCAGGGAATGAAAGCGTCCAGCTTTGGTTTGGGTGCACAGCACAGACCAGGCCCAAGGCTGCTGGGAGTTGTTGTGGCTGATCACCTTATACAGCCTTTGTAGCTTATAACTTTGCCATGCACACCGACACTTGTTGCAAACTTTGGCCACAAACACACCCGGAACAGGGGATCTGGTGCTGCCCCTGGCATTATTCGTTACATATAAATTTTGCATGTCCAAACCTTATTCTAACGCATAATCCTCAAATACATATCTGTGAAAAAAATAATAGTACAATAATATAAATACATTGATACATTGTAAAATGAATCCCACACTCTACGTGAGGCAAATGGAAAACCAGCGTGAGCTAGCAATCGCTCCGGTAAGCCCATATAGCTGCCACTTGCACATAGACCCAGTCATACCAGCCATCCCAAATGGAGTACCACTTAATTCTCCATTTCCTCTTGAACAAAAAGGTGCAGAAGACTACCCAGATACCCATCAAATATCCAGAACCCATGGCGATGAAAAACGATGCCACGTCATTTAGATCTTCATGGTGTTCTGGAGTAGATGGAATTGACTCAGGCTGTAAACATTTCCGCGAGAGAGACGGTCCGCAGAGGCCCAGGTTGCCAATATAAATATATTCTGGGTCCTCGAGTGTTTGCAGTTGATCTCCGGATGGTACCTCTCCCGTCAGTTTATTATAGGAGAGGTTCAACCGGCTTAATGATGTGAGATCTGATAGGCTTGCAGGGATTTCACCAGACAACTCATTGTGTGATAGGTCGAGTGACTCCACTTGCGCCAACGCACCAATATTCACAGGAATTTTTCCACTGAAGGTGTTCCATGATAAGTTCAGGTTCTTCAATTCGATAAGTCTGTGGATTTCTTCAGGAATATCTCCCATAAGATTATTACATGATAAGTCAAGATTTACCATGTATACGATCTCTCCTGTATATAATCTCTCTTGACCTTTTGTGACTACCGCAAAGTTCTCAGTATAGGTGAAAATGTCAGTAAGATCATCATCTGTCCATCCTCGTTTGAAGTTGAAAGCACCATTAAGTGCAGATAAGTCAATATAATCATCTCTCAGCATTGTCATCTCTTTGCAGTTAACGATAGATTTTGGTATACTCCCCGTTATGTTATTGTAGGCAAGGTCCAAATACCGAAGATTAACTAGCTTGGTAAGCTCCTCTGGAATATGACCATAGAACTTATTCGATCGTAGTCGTAAGAAAGCCAAATATGGCAATTTCTCCTGAATCCATGCCGGCAAAGTCCCAAAGAAATGGTTGTGTGCAAGATCAAGAAAGACGAGTTGTTCGCAGTATTGGAGAAATGGAGGAAATTCGCCCGAGAGGTTGTTGTTTCTCAAGCTTAGATTAAGAATACTCATACTTGTCTTGTTTGTTGTAGATGTATCAATGGCGCAGTCAGGAATTGACCCTGTCAGCTTATTGTCGGAGATATCCAACAGACGTAGTGATCGCAATTTGCACAGAGAAGAGGGAATGGTGCCGGAGATGGAGTTGTCAAATAGAATAAGTGTCACTAGATTCGGTGCTCCAAAGTCTAAAGGTAGTGGCCCATCAAAATTATTTTTGCTAAGGTCCAAGTCATTCAGACTCATGGGAAGCTTAGGTATTGGGCCATTGAACTGGTTAGAACTAAGACCAATTGCAGTTGCTGTCATATATTCCATCGTAGGTGGTAGAGAACCACTAATTTTGTTCTGTCGCATATTCAAAGCTATCGCGGTAGAAGCCAATATCCAAAACCAATCCGGCACTGTGTCGGATATGCCTGTGTTTGAGATGTCAAGATATTCTAGACGTTTTATCCATCTAAGCCACAATGGGAATTTAGGCCCGAGAAGGCATGACCGAAGTGAAATATATGTTAGATTGGAAGGAGGAACCCACCACAAATTCATTGTGAGGGTTAAGTTAGATAACCACAATGACTCCAAGCTTTTTAGGCCTGATAAATGACCTTCATGTATGAAACCCTCTAGGTTATTGTAACTCAGGTCCAGATAAATTAGCTTTGTGAGCTTTCCTATCAATAGTGGCACATGACCAGTGAGATTGTTACTACCGAGAGAAAGGTCGGTCAGATTGCTTAAGGGTTCTAGTTTGGTTGGTAGGATTGCTGTCAAATTGCTGGAACGTTGATACATGTATGTCAACTTATTCCATGAACAACGAGGCAAGCGTAGGAGGAACTCTGCTATGCTTCCACTCATGTTGTTGCTAGATACATCGAACTTTTGCAGGCTACATAGATTCTTCAGGTTTGATGGTACCATGCCGACCAGGAAATTTGATGATAAATAAAGCTCTACTATTGAGGTCATGTTACCTATCTCGTCCGGAAACTGGCCATAGAAACCACTCCTTACAATATATAGATACTTAAGGCTAGTTAAGTCCCAAAACCAGTTTGGTGTGATATGTCTATGGAAGCTATTGAAGGAAAGGTCAAGTGTTTCAAGAAGTGTCAGATTTGAAAGATGAAGTGAAGCAGAGCCAGTTCTAAGACTGCAACTTCTAAGAGAAAGAGCTTTCAGAGATGGAAGCATGTTCACAACCGGAAGCCAGTGAACAATTGTACTGAGGTTTGTGCCGCTCAGGTCCAAGTGCACAAGGGAAGTTAAATGTGACAACCAGGTGATATCCATAGAGTATGTGGAACTGATGAAATAGTTCGAGTTGAGATTTAAGTATCGTAAGTTGGAGAGATTACCCAGCTGTGGTGGTATCCTTCCTATGAAGCTTAAACTCGATAGGTCGATATATCTCAACTTGTGGAGAGAACCCAAGAACTCCGGCACTTGCACCCCATAGAACCCATTGCAGCTAAGATCGAGGTATTGTAGATGTCGTAGACTGAGCAACGAGGAGCTAATATTGCCTCCTAGCATCCACGCATCGCTGCTGGGGTCACAACCATGGCCCGGGAGATCAAGCTTGACGACATGGCTGTTTCTGGTGCTGCAGCGGACACCCTTCCATTTGCAGCAGTCATCACCCTTCCATGATGAAAGGAGGTATGCAGGGTCCGAGAGGCCTGCTTTGAAGCCGAGAAGCGCGGACCTCTCACTAGCGATACAGCTTGTGACCGTATGGTTTGGATGTCTGTGAGAAGATGATGGCTGTACAAAGCTCTTGCCTCTGGTGAACAAGAGAAGTCACTATGTGGATGGAGAGGAGAACCTTGTCCATTGGTGCCTTTTCAATGGATCTATGTTCTTCTTGCTATAGGATGCAAACTCCGTGTCATCGGGGCGCCAGGCTCGCCGGCCCAGACGCCTGCCTCGGTCGGCATCCCCCGCGAGCTGCTGCGGTTCCGTGACCACGTTTCCTCCTCGTCTGAGTCGCGGGTCTCCCTCCTCTCTGACTCCTCGCTCTTGTCGGGGAACTCGCTCCCGTCTGTCATCGCGGACTCCGAGCGCCCGGACGCCGTGGAGGTGTTCATGCCGGAGGGCGACTACGCGGCTGCGGAGCGCCTGGCGGTGGTGGTTATCGTCCCCCCCCAACGCTTTCCACAACGACACCCTCGCGGTGCAAGCGGCCGTGCTCGACAACATCGGCCACCTTCTCCCTGAGGTGGTCCCGTCGTCTATCGGCGCCATGTACTTGCGCTTTGCGTCTTGGGAGGATCGGCGGGAGGCTCTCCGGCGCCAGCCTTTCATGTACGAGGGGGCGCGCATCGACCTCTTCCCCGAGGAGGGGTATGACCGCGTCGCCCCGCGTTTGGACGTGTGTGCGGTGCTGGCGGCCACTGGCTTCCCGGCGGAGTTCATCAACCCCACCTGCATCCCTGCCATGTTCTCTGGGTTCGGGAAAGTCCTTGAGATCGATCCGCTCGTGATCTCCGGCAGGGAGCTGGCCACGGTTCGTGCCGTCGTCCTGCTCAAGAACCCGCGGTCCATGCCCTGCGACGTCTGGCCTCTGGGCGGCCGTTGGGGGGCGCGCATTGTCGCTGTCCGCCCCGTCCGGGCTTGGAGCCGCGATGACTCCTTCTCCGATGACGGGACTTACGTCCCTTTCTTCGCCGAGCCGCCTCCCCCGTTCGCGCACAATCGGGCGGTCCTCCTTGGGCAGCCAGTGGCCGCGCGGGCTGGGGGGCCCGCCGCCATGCACGTTGGCGCCCGCGGGGGCGGGCTCCAGCTTTCTACCATGCGGCGGCTCTTGGGTGCCCCCCCGCTGTCCTGCGATGCACTGCACCGCCCCCTTGCTCCGTTCTCTGACGCGGCCTCCTCGCCTGCTCGCGCTCCTTCGGGCTCGCCGGCGCGGGCGTCCGTGTCCAGTGGCCGCTCTTGCGTGTCACTGGTGGAGATCACGGAGCCTGCCGTGGCCACTGTCGCGCCGCTTCCCGAGCGCCGTCGGAGCGCTCGGATTGCCAGAGACGAGCCGTCCAAATGGATGGGTATGGAAGAAAAGGCCATGCGTCTCCGTGCTCTCCGCGATGCCCTGTCTGGCTGCTCGCCCCGCCTCAAGTCCAAAGTGGCGAAGGATAAAATGCTCGACGGCGTTCTCAAGCCGCTGAACTCTGTGGATGCGGCTGCTCTACGCGCGTCTGCGGCGATCCCGATCGCCCCGGTGCCCTCCCCCCGTGCTGATGATTAGGGAGCCTTTTCGTGTCTGTGCCCGTCGCGCGATAGCGCCTATCCCCCCCACTGCGGCTGGCATCCTTAGGATGCGTGGGCGGGATTCTACAGCGTTTGTGCTGCCTCGCTCTGCCGTCTACGTCTGTTCGTTTGCTATCTGTAAGTCCCCGTGGTCGCGTGGTCGGGGTCCTGTTGCCGGTGTCCCGTTCTGTAATGGATAATTCTCCTCGTGTTAAGTTCTCGTTCCTGTGTTGGAACGTGCAAGGACTCGGGGACGTCGACAAGTGCGACATGGTCCGAGATGCTATCCACGGGGTGGATCCTGTCGTTGCCTGTATTCAGGAAAGTAAGCTTTCAGTGCTGTCTAATTCTAAAGCTCGCTCGTTCCTCCCCTCTCGCCTGGACTCCTACGTTACTAAAGACGCGGACGGTAGCTTGGGACAGCCGTGTTTTGGCGCTCACTTCTTCCTCGACGTCTCGCTTCTCTCTCACGTCTTGCATGTCCTCTACGTCAAACGCCCTCTCCTTCACGATCACCAACGTCTACGCCCCCGCGGATCACTCTCTGACGACTGTCTTCGTTGATGATCTCCTTGAGGTGGCCGCATCCGTGTCGGGGCCGTGGCTCCTGCTCGGGGATTTTAATCTGATCCGGTTTTCTCACGAGAAGAACAATGATCGGTTCGACGCCCCGCGCGCGGCGACTTTCAACTCTCTGATCAACACCCTGGCTCTTCATGAGCTGCCCCTGTCCGATCGTCGTTTTACCTGGACTAACAAACGCGACCCCCCAACGCTGGCTCGTCTGGACCGAGTTTTCTTTGCCTCTGCGTGGGATACGGCCTTCCCAGACTCAGCCTTGTCATCTCGCCCCCGCCCCACCTCGGATCACGTTCCCCTGGTTGTGGAGGCGGCGACCAATATCCCCGTTTCCTCGCGTTTTTTCTTCGAGAATGCTTGGCTCAGAAACCCCCAATTCCTCCCCTTCACTCTCCCTTCGTGGTCTAGCGTTGGCGATGGCAGGTGCGCTGTGGGGTGCCTGGCGGCTCGCAAGAAACGGTTCAGGGGCTCGGCCAAGGTTTGGAAAAGATTACACAAATTCATTCCGGCTTTTGATAATGGTTGTAAATTCTTGATTGACTTGGTTGACTTCTGGGAAGAATGCCGCCCCTTGTCTTCTGCTGAGTTGCAGCTCCGTGGCGACTCCAGGCTTGCGCTGGCCGACTCGATCAGGCGCCAGAGCTCGTACTGGAAGCAGCGTGGGAAGTGCAGGGCGGTCTGTGAGGGGGACAAAAACACCGGCTTCTTCCACGCGAGCGCCTCTCATCGCCGCCGTGCGAACATGATCCGTGCCCTGGACGTGGGAGGGGCAACAGTGCTCGACCACGCGGGGAAGGCGGAGGCGCTGTTTTCCTTCTACTCCGAGCTGCTGGGAAGGGCTCGTTCTTCTGTCTGGAGGTTTGACCTGGCCGCCCTTTACCACAACGCCGCGCGGGTCGATGCGGCTGCCCTGGTTGCTCCATTCTCGCCCGACGAGATCAAGGATGCGGTCGGTCTGCTTGATCGGTCCAGTGCGCCGGGGCCGGACGGCCTCGGCCCCGCGTTCTACCAGGCTGCCTGGGACACCGTCGCCGGGGACCTTCAGCGCCTCTTCGCCGCGGTCCACGCCGAGACGGCGAACCTCGACGCCATTAACCGGGCGTACATCGCGCTACTGCCCAAGGGGGGTGGTGTGCCCACGCCTGGCGCCTTCCGGCCCGTCTCCCTTCAGAACGGTGATGTCAAGATCCTGTGCCACAGCCTCACCTCGAGGTTGCAGTCACAGGTCGGGGGCATCATCGACGTCGACCAGTCGGGGTTCTTGGCGGGGAGAAGCATCTCTGAAAACTTCGTCTACGCCGCCGAGGTGATCCAGTGCTGCCACAAGTGTAGCACGCCAGCCCTCGTCTTCAAACTTGACTTCGCCAAAGCGTTCGACTCGGTCGACTGGGGGGCGCTCCGGCGCATTCTTGAGGTCCGCGGCTTCCCCGGGAAATGGTGTGCCTGGTTGGACCTAATCTTTCGGTCCTCCCGGTCGGCGGTTCTCCTCAACGGAGTTCCTGGGAAGTGGTTCACGGTGCGCCGCGGGCTGCGCCAGGGGGACCCGATCTCGCCCTATCTCTTCCTCATCGTCGCCGACGTCCTCCAGCAGATGATCCGCCAAGACGACGTGCTTTGCCACCCGCTCGTGGATGGGGCACCCCCTCTGGTGTTCCAGTACGCCGACGACAGGTTGGTCATCCTCAAGGCGGAGCCTGGTGCGGCTGCCCGCCTCCGCCTCATCCTCGACGACTTCACGGCGGCGACGGGGTTGGACATCAACTTCTCCAAGAGCACGCTTGTCCCCATGCACGTGCCTGCTGAGGTGTTGGAGGAGGCTGCCGGCGCTCTTGGTTGCGCCGTCCAGGGGTTCCCGCAGGCCTACCTCGGGCTTCCGCTATCGTGGGAAAAGCTCACCTACGCTGACTTCCTCCCCATGATCGCGAAGGTGGACAAGTACCTGGCGGGCTGGCGAGCTCGGCTGCTCTCCCCGGCCGGGCGGCTCGTTCTGCTTAGCGCTGTGCTGGACGCCCTTCCGACGTACGCGATGGCCGCCATGCTCCTCCCCCCGACGGTGATCAGGAAATTGGACTCGCTGCGCCGCGCCTTCCTCTGGAACGCTGCCGAACGTGCCACCGGAGCTCAATGCCTCGTGGCCTGGGAGCGGGTCTGCCGGACCAAGGAGGAGGGGGGGCTCGGAGTTCGAGACCTCGCGACGCAAAACCGGTGCTTGCTGATCAAAATGCTCCACCGTCTCCACGCGGCGCCTACGTCCTCGCGGTGGGCTGCGTGGGTGTGGGCGGGGCTGGGCGTACACTCCCTGCTCTCTGCCTCAGCCCTCCGGTCGGCCGGCGAGCACGCCCGGTCGCTGTCCAAGATGCTGCCGCTCTATCGGAGCCTGACGACGGTGGTGGTTCGTGACGGGCGTCGGACGTCGTTCTGGTTCGATCGTTGGCTGCCGTGCGGGGCGGTCTCGGCGGCTTCCCTGCCCTTCTTTCGCACGCCACGGGTACGGAGGCCACCGTGTGGCAGATGCAAGCTCGCGGCCTCGACTGGATGCTCGTTCCCAGGCTCACCACCGCCGGGCGCGCGGAGCGGGGGGCGCTTCTGGCGTTGCTCGCCGAGGTTCAGGCGTCCCCCGGCGACGACGAACGTTTCCCGGTGCTATGCCGGAGCGCGAGCGGGGGCGTCAAGACGGCGGCTGTGTACGCCCTGGAATGCTTCGGCGGCACGCAGGCCGCTTTCGCCGGCTTCATTTGGACGTGCGCCGCGCCGTCCCGTGTTCGCTTCTTCGGGTGGCTTCTTGTGCAGCGCAGGATTCACACGAGAGATGTCCTGCTGCGGAAGACAATTGTGACGGCTGAGGAGGCGGCATGCCCCATCTGCGAGCATGCGATCGAGACGGCGGATCATCTGATCTTCGACTGTCCCCTTGCCTGCTCGTTCTGGCTGACCGTGGGGGTGGAGGTAGCCGGAAAAGGTTACCAGGTTGGGGCTCTCCAGGCCTTGGATGTGCGGGGGGGTGGTCGGGGATGCTGCCCACGCCTCCTTCATCCTCCTTTGCTGTTGGCAGTTGTGGAAGCACCGAAATGCCGTTGTGTTCCAAGGCGCACGGCCTTCCCTGACCCGCTTGCTTGGGTGCTGCCGAGAAGACTCGGTCCTCTGGAAAAGCCGTTTGACAGTGGCTGATCGGCCGTGCGCAGATAGGTGGCTGCGCGCGTTCTCTCAGGAGAATTAGCCTTTTGTGTTAGGGTTGTGGCGCCTGTGCCCGCCCTCCCCCCGCGCTTGTGTAAAAAACCTTCCCCGACACAGGGTGTGTGATGCAATAGACAAAAAGAAAAAATTCAGGTGGAGGGCGTCGCCCTCCCCGGGTGACCTTCAAAAAAAAAAAAAAACCTCCGTGTCATGATATATATAGTGTAGATTGTCCCATGGGATATGTTGCGTTTTCTCGTGAAAATTAGTGAGAAACTTTAAGTATAGTATAACTGAGATTCCTGCGACACTGACCTGACAGAAATGTGACTACCCCTGGAGAAGAAATTTGAACCGGTGAAAAGGACACTGGAGAAAAAATCTGTTCACATGGTCATCACTCACCAAGTTGCCTTTCTTTTTCTTGGTGTACTGATTGATGGGAGTAATGAGTGCAACAGCATGCTTCTTCCGTTCGTAGAGTACGGTTGATATGGTCTCCAATATGCATACCAGATCGATATTTTTTTATAGATATTTAAGTAGAAGTTTTTATATTATATGTTCTTGACAAACTTGCTAATATTTGTTTCATCTTGTCAATCTAATTTGTCTGTGCATATTAATTAGTATATAGTCACATGAAAAAGCTTGACTACACAATAACAGAGTTTGTATCTTTTAGTTTTTCAGATTATGCAAGTATATATTTGGTCTGCATATTAGTACCGACTAGCGAGCACAGGAACGACGACTTGGATCTGATGACTTGGAATTCCAAACGACTGAGACATCAATTAATTGACTCAAAATGATGGTAAGGTGTCACCAAAAGTACCTTGCCAGATGCGTCGTTTTCGTCCCCTTCTATTCTTCCCATGCACAACAAAGGCAGAATTTGTTTGTTCGAAAGCGTGTGAACCCTTGGCATTATTTTTTGTCCGTTGAATAAACATGTGTGAATACATAGACCACAACATGTCCCTAGTGAGCCTCTAGTTGACTAGCTCGTTGACGATAGATGGTTATGGTTTCCTGACTATGGACATTGGATGTCGTTGATAACGTGATTACATCATTTGGAGAATGATGTGATGGCCAAGACCAAATCCTAAGCATAGCACAAGATCGAGTAGTTCGTTTGCTAAGAGCTTTTCTAATGTTAAGTTTTAAAATTTGCAGCTCGATCTAAATGCTTAATACAGTAGCAGGCTGCTGTTCATGATATGAAAGGACATCTGCCCCTGGTCCGTCTCTCTCTCACATGCAGCCTCTGACAAAGTTTTTCACCTCATGTCGTTTCTCTCTCACATGCAGATGAATTGACAGCCCCTGGGAAAAGTTTTTCACCTCATGTCGTCTCTCTCTCACATGCAGCCTCTGACATGCAGCCTCTGACAAAGTTTTTCACCTCATGTCGTCTCTCTCTCACATGCAGCCTCTGACAAAGTTTTTCACCTCATGTCGTTTCTCTCTCACATGCAGATGAATTTGAACCGGTGAAAAGGACACTGGAGAAAAAATCTGTTCACATGGTCATCACTCACCAAGTTGCCTTTCTTTTTCTTGGAGTACTGATTGATGAGAGTAATGAGTGCAACAGCATGCTTCTTCCGTTCGTAGAGTAAGGTTGATATGGTCTCCAATATGCATACCAGATCGATATTTTTTTATAGATATTTAAGTAGAAGTTTTTATATTCTATGTTCTTGACAAACTTGCTAATATTTGTTTCATCTTGTCAATCTAATTTGTCTGTGCATATTAATTAGTATATAGTCACATGAAAAAGCTTGACTACACAATAACAGAGATTGTATCTTTTAGTTTTTCAGATTATGCAAGTATATATTTGGTCTGCATATTAGTACCGACTAGCGAGCACAGGAACGACGACTTGGACCTGACGACTTGGATCTGATGACTTGGAATTCCAAACGACTGAGACATCAATTAATTGACTCAAAATGATGGTAAGGTGTCACCAAAAGTACCTTGCCAGATGCGTCGTTTTCGTCCCCTTCTATTCTTCCCATGCACAACAAAGGCAGAATTTGTTTGTGCGAAAGCGTGTGAACCCTTGGCATTATTTTTTGTCCGTTGAATAAACATGTGTGAATACATAGACCACAACATGTCCCTAGTGAGCCTCTAGTTGACTAGCTCGTTGACGATAGATGGTTATGGTTTCCTGACTATGGACATTGGATGTCGTTGATAACATGATTACATCATTTGGAGAATGATGTGATGGCCAAGACCAAATCCTAAGCATAGCACAAGATCGAGTAGTTCGTTTGCTTCTAATGTTAAGTTTTAAAATTTGCAGCTCGATCTAAATGCTTAATACAGTGGCAGGCTGCTGTTCATGATATGAAAGGACATCTGCCCCTGGTCCGTCTCTCTCTCACATGCAGCCTCTGACAAAGTTTTTCACCTCATGTCGTTTCTCTCTCACATGCAGATGAATTGACAGCCCCTGGGACCCATGAAGGTGTGCAGGACGCAAATATTTGTACAAGTGGGTTGTTGGTGGTTGGATGTTAGAAGTTGGGGGGTAGGCAAGTAGGCAGAGCGAGATAGTGAATGTAATGGACGGCGCCTATATATATAAATCTAGCCAGTCCACAACCCACGGCAAGTCAATTGAAAAAGGCCAGCAAATAAGCACAGGGAGAAGCTTAGCAATGGCCATCACCAACCTTGGGGTCGCTGCCATGCTGGTGATACTAGTGCAAGTGTCCACGTTATGCGCCGTGGCACAGCACCACGGCGTGATGACGCTGAACGGGTTCGAGAAAGGCCAGGACGGCGGGGGGCCGTCGGAGTGCGACGGCAAGTACCACAGCAACAAGGAAATGATCGTGGCGCTGTCCACCCGCTGGTACGGGGGCGGCCGCCGGTGCCTGAAGATGATCCGCATCACCAGCGAGCAGAACGGGCGCACCGCAAGGGCAAAGGTGGTGGACGAGTGCGACTCCAGCAACGGATGCAAGGACAGCATCGTGGACGCCTCCGCCGCCGTGTGGAAGGCGCTCGGCCTCAACACCGACATCGGCGAGGTCCCCGTCACCTGGACCGACGCCTGAAACCATGCATCGATCCACCGGTAAGCAGCAGCCGGCGACCGCAAAGACGGCCGTGCTCATCGGTGCAGTCATGTCGAGTACGTATATATGCATGTGGCAGAATAAACTACCCGTATGGATAGCACTGCGGGTTCACGGAGTATCTTGTACTAAGAGTCATGTCGGTCTCAATTTAACTAGTCGGTGTTTTCTGGTGTGCAATAACCCGACCTATATGCTGGAGTACTGTACTCCCTCTGTAAAGAAATATAAGAACGTTTAGATCACCATTTTAGTGATTTAAATGCTCTTATATTTGTTTACGGAGGGAGTACTATTCTCGTACTGTATCACGGGAGAAGAAATGCTTGCATTTCAGTAGTCTTCACTAAATATCTCTATCTCAGTTCATCTTTTGTGCTTGTGTACATTTTCTAGATCCTCCAGTGGTGTAGAATCGTCCTATGCGAACGGTTAAAAACCTTTTCCTGACACAGTTTTGAACCGCCGCATTGTGAAGGTATGTGATAGGAGGGTCCATCGCACACGACACAGATTAATAGTCTGTGATAGCTCCTCTGATCACGCACCTTAAGCACAAAAGTGCACGTCTGTGATCGGGATTCAGGAGGGCCATCACAATCAATTAGGCGGAAAAAGTCGTGTGAGATGTGATGAGCATCCCACACAATTTTCTTAAAAACAAAGACATTTGTGTTAGTGATGCGTAACACACACAATGCGTCCCAAAAAATCGTGTGAGATAGGGTGATCCATCACGTACGCCTTCCTTCCTACTGAAAATGTTTGTGGCTTGGCAGCATTTCATAAACGTTTTCCTAGGACGGCATCGTTTGTGGTGATTCATTTGTGTTTGGCACCCTTTGTACATACTAAATTCTCGCCATTAGAAATGCATGTCCTATCTGAATAAAAATGATGAATTGGATTCAGAGCTTAGAATGAGATGTGGTGAGTTAGTTTGTCTGAAGAAGTTTGAACCATGTATAATGTTTCCCAAATGATAAGTGCCACACGTCAGGTGCGTGGCACTCCGTCCCTGTCGTTTTTTGATGACAATTCCAGTCACGCAAGTATTTCAAATTCCAGTGACACATCCTCGTGTCCTACGTTGTGCAGATACTTCAGAAAGCACGCGTATCAAGCTGATACTGTCTCGATACTCGCATACTACCCCGATACAGCCCAATACGTATCCCTCAACTTTTTGATTATAAAAAAGTAAAATAATGTTTGATACTCTTGGGATACTGCTGCGATACATTTTGGATACGTGAAACCCCTCATTCGATGTGAAACCCCCTCAAGAGCAAAGGCGCACCTTTTGAAGATTCCCAAGATTGAGGTGAGTTCATGTCAAAAGGTGACTATCGATATTCTAGTTCAGTTGAAAGGTCAGCAAAAGAGAGCCGGTACACTGATTGAGAGCAGTAAACCTAGGGAAATCCCACTGCCAACTGATGGAAGTGGACCAAGTGCACGAAAATAAAGGAGGGGTAATCCTATTGAGGCATGCTTTGAAGTGAAATCTCCTTATTTTTTTCATAGTTTTAATAATTGACATATATATAAAACGTATCCATGCATCCTAGTTTTTAGAAAATTAGCGTATTGGGCATATCCCTGCATCACGTATCCCATACGTATCAAAGTATCCATACAACCCTAGCTCGTGTCACTAAACTTGTCTTCAAAAACGTTCGAAGTTGCCATGTGCTCGTGCCACACGTTAGGTACTTATCAAGGTCCTATTGTTTCTCTAGTGAAAAGTCAGAGCCCTGTACTTGTTTCTCTTGTGAGGGAACTGTGTCCGTGCCCAACGTGAAAGAATAGAGCTTTGCTTTGTGTGTGCACGGGAGGCTGAGGGCGTTCAAGTTCAACTTTGGTCACCAGTTAATTTCACACATTGACAAACACACACCCGAAACAGGGGATTTGTTGCTGCCCCTGGCATTATTCATTACACATCAACTTTACATACCCAAACCTTAGTTTACACATCACAATCTTCAAATATGAATCTCTGAACTGTACTAGTACAATACCTACACACCGTTGATACATGGTAAAATCCCCACACTCCGCATAGTACCAAACGGAGAATCAGGGGGATCTAGCAATCGGTCTAGGCATCTGCAATTTTTTCTCTTGTCCAAGAAGCCCAGGTAACGGCCACTCGTACATAGACCCAATCATACAAATTGTCGCAGACCGAGTACCAATTAACTCTCCATTTCCTCTTGAACAAGAAGGTGCAGAAGACTAGCCAGAGACCCATTACATATCCAGAACCCATAGCAACGAAACATGATACCTTGTCGCTCAGGTCTTCACGATGTTCACGCATAGCTGGAATTATCTCAGCTTGTGAACAGTTCTGCGATAGAGGAGGACCACAGAGGCCTGGGTTACCAATATAAATATATTCTGGGTTCTCAAGTGTTCGCAGTTGATCTCCAGATGGTACCTCTCCCGTCAGACTGTTATAGGACAGGTTCAAATGACTTAATGATGTGAGAGCCGATAAGCTTGTAGGGATTTCACCTGACAACTTATTATGTGATAGATCGAGTGACTCCACTTCTACCAAGGCGCCAATATTCTCAGGAATGTTTCCCCTAAAGGTGTTCCATGATAAGTTCAGGTTCTTCAATTCGAGTAGAGTGGCGATTTCTTTGGGAATATCTCCAGTAAGATTATTACAGGATAAATCAAGATTTACCATATATACAATCTCTCCTGTATATAATCTCTCTTGACCTTTTGTGACTACCGTGAAATTGTCGGTATAGGTGATCATGTCATCAAGACCAATTGACATGCTACAGTGGAAAAGACCATGAAATCCCTTGTAACCATTTCTCACAAGCATCATCCATTTGAAGTTAACAATAGACTTTGGTATGCTCCCAGTTATCTTATTGTAGGCAAGGTCCAAATATTGAAGATTAACTAGCTTCGTAAGCTCCTCTGGAATGTGACCATAAAACATATTCGACCGTAGTCTTAAGAAAGCCAAAATTGGCATTCTCTCCCCAATCCATGTTGGCAAGGTCCCAAAGAAATGGTTGTGCGAAAGATCAAGAAAGATGAGTTTTTGACAGTATTGAAGAAATGAAGGAAATTCACCAGAGAGGTTGTTGTTTCTCAAGCTTAGATTAAGAATACTCATGGATGTCTTGTTTGTTGTGGATGGGTGAGCAGAGCAATCAGGAACTGAACCACTTAGCTTATTCTCAGAGAAATCCAACAGAACTAGTGATTGCAATTTGCACAAGGAAGAAGGAATGGTGCTAGAGATGTTGTTGCGAAATAGAATAAGTCTTCTTAGACTCGGTGCTCCAAAATCTAATGGCAGTGGCCCACCAAAATGATTTCTACTAAGATCCAAGTCAGTTAAACTAGTGGGAAGCTTAGGTACTATGCCATTGAACTGGTTAGAACTTAGATCAATTATGGTTGCTCTCATGAATTCCATGGTAGATGGTAAAGAACCACTAATTTTGTTATATCGCATATTCAGAGTTTCCACCGTGGAAGCCATTATCCAAAACCAATCTGGCACCGTGTCATATATGCTTGTGTTTGAGATATCAAGATTGTGCAGACGTGTTAGCCATCTAAGCCACAATGGAAATTTAGGCCCAAGAAGGCATGACCGAAATCCAATATATGTTAGATTAGATGGAGGAACCCAAGTCGAATTCACTGCGAGAGCTATGGAATTATTAGACAACCGCAACCTCTCCAAGCTTTCTAGGCCTGATAAATGAGCTTCACGTATGAAACCATTCAGGTTATTGTAACTAAGGTCTAGTTCGGTTAGCTTTGTGAGCTCTCCTATCCATAGTGGCACAGGACCAATGAGCTTGTTACTAGTGAGATTAAGGCTGATCAGATTGCTTAAGGGTTCTAGCCTAGTTGGTAATCTTCCTGTCAAATTGCTGGAAGCTAGATGGATGGATCTCAACTTATTCCATGAACAGCTAGGTAAGCGTTGGAACAATTCTGTTATGCTTCCATTGATGTTGTTTTCATCTGCAAAGAATTCTTCCAATTTACATAGGTTCTCTAGGTTTGATGGTATCATGCCTACAAGGTTATTCGATGATAAATCAAGCTTTATTATGGAGGTCATATTCCCTATCTCGTCCGGAAATTGGCCATAGAAACCACTCGATGAGATAGCTAGATACTTGAGGCTAGTCAAACCCCAAAACCAGTTGGGTGTGATACGTGTATGGAAGCTATTGGCGGAAAGTTCAAGTGTTTCAAGGGAGGTCAGTTTTGAAAGCTGGAGTGAAGCAGAGTTACTTGTAAGATTGCAATTGACAAGACGAAGAACTTTCAAAGATGGAAGCATGTTCACCACCGGAAGCCAATGAACAATTGTACTGAGGTTCGTGTTGCTGAGGTCTAGGTGCACAAGGGAAGTTAACTGTGACAACCACGTGATATCCGTAGAGTATGTGGAATTGGAATATCCCGAGTTGAGATTTAAGTATCGTAAGTTGGAGAGGTTACCCAGTTGTGATGGTATCTTTCCACTGAAGTTTGACATTGATAGGTCGATATATCTCAACTTGTGGAAGGAACCCAGGAACTCCGGTAATTGCACCCCGTCGAAGTCATTGCAGCTAAGGTTGAGATATCGCAGATGTCGTAGACCAAGCAACGAGGAGCTAATGTTGCCTCCTAGCACTTGTATCACCGCATCATCGCTGGAGTCACAACGGTGACCCGAGAGATCGAGCTTGATGACATGGTTGTTTCTGCTGCTGCAATGGACGCCCTTCCAATTGCAGCACTCATCACCCTTTCATGATGAAAGGAGGTTTGCATCCGATAGGCCCGCTTTGAAGCCGACAAGCGCGGACCTCTCACTGGTGATACAATAGGCGACCGTATCATTTGGATGTGAAGAAGAAGATGATGACTCTACAAAGCTCTTGCCTCGTGTGAACGAGAGAAGGGCAACTAATATCACTACATGGATGTGGGAGAGTAGAAGCTGGTCCATTGCTGTTTTTTCCATGGATCAATTTTTCTTGAGGTAGGATACTAATGCCATGGTATGCTATATATAGTGTATATTAACCAAAAGTATATGTTCGGTTTCCTCCAGAAAATAAATGAAAATTTTTAAGTGCCGTATTTTTGCGATTTCTGTGATGCAGACCTGTCATAGATGTTACCATGTCTGGAGAAGAAATTTCTACAAGTGAAAAGGATACTGTTTGACATTTTTAAACGACCAAGACTACTGACAAGCAAAGCGGCGATGACCGGACCTAGGTTTCATGAGACGTGGAATTCCAGTAATCAAAGGTTGTTTACGCCTTCTTTGGGTGCACCTTGCCGACTTGCCGTATAGGGCAGGGCCCTCAGTTCGTTTCCCCTCACAAGCTAGAGATGTAACGGCGCAACAAGTGAGTGAAAGCATCTGGACCTCCCAAGTCGAGGGATGCAGATCAATTCTTGCTTTTCAGTAGTATTATTCGAGTAGTCCCTCTAATTAATTGTGCAGAACGGATGAGCTCATAAAGCAAGAAAAAATTTCTTTACTTTTTAGGTTATTGACATATATTGTGTGTGTATTTTTTTCATATTCAGAATCAGAGAAGTTGGATTGCATACTAGAGGGTGTGCATGGCATCTTTAGTCGTTGAGACTAAATACACATATGTTGGGTCTGATGACTTCAAATTCCAGTCGATTGGGACATGAACTGATGCAAATGCATGCCAAGGTGAGCCAAGTAGTGCCGCTTAAAGCGACTTCCAAGATGCGTCGTTTTAACCTTTATGAGTTTCTCGGTGCATCGATCGTACCGTACACGACGGGGCAAGCAAGAACATATCTACTGCTACCATAACTTGAGAGCCGCTAAAAAAGACAAATGTTGAGAAAAAAATCAGATTTTTTGTGAGTTAGTACTTAACGCAAGATTCCGAATTAACACAAGATATGTTGCAGAAATTATGTCTGCCTGGTATCGTGCATCATGTGATGGACAACTTTTTCGATAAAGGGCAATATTTACTATATGGTGATATTTTCTTTTGAAAAATATATCAAGTTAATATAGTACATCCAGTATCACTATGCGGATGTTGGAGAGTAGAATCTTGTCATCTATTGGTGCCTTTTCCAATTTCCATGGATCTATGCTCTTCTTACTATAATATACAAACACCTTGGTATGATATACTATGTAGAATATAAGTATTCCAAGGGGATATGTTTGTTTTTCTCATGAAAATAAAAGAGACACTGTAGTCGTCGGGTGATTGAGATTTCTGTGGCGCTTGGAGAGGAAGTTCCTACTGATGAAAATGACTAGTTGCTGTTCTAGACTATTCTGTCCATTTGAACTAATTTTTCTCTCTTTTTCTTCATAAGACCTAGTAGGGATAATGGTCGATGAAACTAATGAGCGCAACAACATGATCCATCCGTTCATAGAGTGTCATTGATATGATCTCCAATATGCATACTGGATCGCTATTTCTTTTATACACATTTTAGTAGAAACTTTTATGTTCTATATTCATGAACAACATAATATTATAATTTTCATCTTATACTGATCTAATTTGTGTGTGCATATTAGTGTATTGTCACATTAAAAAAGCTTGACTGCATACTAACAGATTTTGGTATCTTTTAATTTTGGCAAATTTTAGCAGGGTCCCTCTTACCCCCTATCCAGTGCGCCGCACGCTCGCTTGGACGCTTCTGGGCGTCGGTGGCACTCTAGCCCGACCACGCCGGCGACTGCCACGGCAACAGCGCCGCCCGTGGTGGCTGACAGAAGCAACCCCGCAGCTCGACGCCGTTTCGCGCCGCCCAAATCACCCCAGCGCTCCGCGTGTCCTCCTCCAGCGCCAGCGCACGCCTGCCGCACCGTCGCCGTGGCCTGGCACGCGCAGAGCGCGGTTTCTGCCGCCGACGTGCCGCGCAGCCGTTCCGTCGAGGGCAGCCCGTAACTCCCTCTCCCCTGCTAAGTTAGGTGCGGGAATGGAACCGCTACAGCTCCTAGATGATGCTCAAGCCCCTAACTCCGCCGTCCGACCACTGCAGCACCGTAATCGACTCGCCGGACTTATCCGTTCACGGCAGCCACCTCGAGCCGGCTATATAAGGCACCCCCGAGCTCGTTCTCGAGCCCGCACATCTCCACTACCCCCCTGGACCACGCCCAGCCTCTGGAAGAGTCTCGAGGGGCCCTTCTTCCCCAACTCCGGCCAACCCCCTCCGCCTCGGGCTCCAGCTTCGTTCACTCCGGTGAGAGCTTCTCCGCCGCCGTGGACTTGAGCGTAGCACCCTAGCACCCACCTAAACCTAACCCCCACCTCAATTTGATCCCAGGAACCCTCTCCGACGAGGTCCACGACCACCCGAGCCGCCGTCCGCCGGAGACAGGGTCGCCGTCGACGTGGGGCTCGCCGACACCCAAATCCACCACCGTTCGACGCAGAAGACCACCGAGAAGCCGTAGGTATCACTCCCCTCCCCTAACTCGCCGTGGATCGAAGCCGGCGACCACCGCAGCACCGGCGCCGGCGCGGCTCTGTTTTTCCAGTTTTCAAACCCGACGGGTGGGGCCTCTTGTTAGCCTCACATCTCTCCCCTCCGAACCGTTTTCTGTAAGCGTATTCGGGCAAAGTACGTTTTCTCCTTCAGTTGACGTACTGCGTACCGGTTCGCTTTGCTGTTTTCTGTTCTAGCCCCTGGAACTTTTCTATTTCATTACAGATGAGTCCCTAGACAGAAACTCTAATATCTTTTAAACTAAAAATGATTTTGAGTTGATTCTTTTTCTGTCCTCTTTAGTTTTCTGCCTAGTTTTTTGTAATATTTATGTGGAAATTTTTGGAGCAACTTTATTTGCACGCGCGGTATTTATGTTAGTATTTATTTGTTTGGAATACATAGATACCGGAGGCCGTGACAGAGACGCAAATCACACCGAGTTTGGCTCCGACTTCTCAGAACCAGGCAAGCATGTTTGAACTTTTGATATGATGAGTGTGTTGCATGTTTGCTCGAGTAGTTCGTTTCATAAGCATGATCATATGGGCATATGTGTATGGTATATTTCATGCAAGTAAGCTTCGGGTGAGCCCCGAAAGATGATGTTTGAACCACCTCGATCATATGGTGATATGATGGGTGGAATGCTGGTATTGTGGGAGCATGCCAGTAGTTGGTTAACTCAGTATCAACGGAGATCATGTCATGATTCCGTTCGTCTCCTTTTTCGGTACTATCATAGGCCGTCCGTTGGGATTACGGTCTAGTCAGTTGTAAACCACTTCCCGAGTACACACCAAGTAGAGGGGCCGGGATGAGGGTTCCATGGCCCTGGATTAAAGCACGTCATCCGGTCAGGGGGCATGGGTGTTTCCGGTTGGGACCGAGAGGGGGGCACCCCTTAGAGCGCGCATATATAAATTTGATCCCATGTTATTCGAGGTTGTAGCCTCCCCGTCTTAAAGTTTTTCGTGAATGTCGTCGCGGGTGATTCCGGACGACAGGATGCTAAATGGGTGTGTACTCGTTAGTTGGGTTTCTACTAAAACACCGTAGACGGGACTAGCCCACGTGGCTAGTAGAACCCGTTGGCTATGAGTTAATAGTACGATCTCTGCAGAGTTAAATTCCTTCAGTAGCCATGTTTATGGCCTAGGGTCAATCTTCATGTCAACCCGGGGACCGTCTCTAGTATATTCTTGTTGGTAACCAGAGTAGTGTTTTCGTCAAGTTCATTTGGTAGATGAACTCACCAACTATCTGTATTAATTTACTTCCAGAAGTATTTCATCATTATACCCTTGTTCTATATAAGCCCTTTATGTGATGTCGCTCAGACGTCCGACTGTGGCATTCTTTTTATTTATAAGCCATTTATGTGATGTCGCTCAGACGTCCGACTGTGGCATTCTTTTTACTTATAAGCCCTTTATGTGAGGTCGCTCAGACGTCCGACTGTGGCATTCTTTTTTATTTATAAGCCATTTATGTGATGTCGCTCAGACGTCCGACTGTGGCATTCTTTTTATTTATA
>LR738715.1:5194332-5223194 GCA_902687465.1 Secale cereale | reverse complement strand
TAGAAAAGCTTTAGCATACGAACTACACGATCTGTGCTAGGCTTAGGATTGGGTCTTGTCCATCACATCATTCTCCTAATGATGTGATCCCGTTATCAACGACATCCAATGTCCATGGTCAGGAAACCGTAACCATCTATTGATCAACGAGCTAGTCATCTAGAGGCTTACTAGGGACATGGTGTTTGTCTATGTATCCACACATGTATCTGAGTTTCCTATCAATACAATTCTAGCATGGATAATAAACGATTATCGTGAACAAGGAAATATAATAATAACCAATTTATTATTGCCTCTAGGGCATATTTCCAACAGTCTCCCACTTGCACTAGAGTCAATAATCTAGTTCACATCGCCATGTGATTAACACCCACAGGTCACATCGCCATGTGACTAACATCCAAAGAGTTTACTAGAGTCAGTAATCTAGTTCACATCAATATGTGATTAACACTCAATGAGTTCTGGGTTTGATCATGTTATGCTTGTGAGAGAGGTTGTAGTCAATGGATCTGCAACATTCAGATCCCTATGTACTTCGCAAAAACTTTATGTCATATCATAGATGCTGCTACCACGTTCCACTTGGAGCTATTCCAAACTGTTGCTCCATTATACGTATCCGGTATCTCCACTCAGAGTTATCCGGATAGGTGTTAAGCTTGCATCGACGTAACTCTTTACGTCGAACTCTTTATCACCTCCATAACCGAGAAACATTTCCTTATTCCTCTAAGGATAATTTTGACCGCTATCTGGTGATCCACTCCTGGATCACCTTTGTACCC
Organism: Secale cereale; assembly: GCA_902687465.1. Lineage (NCBI taxonomy): Eukaryota > Viridiplantae > Streptophyta > Magnoliopsida > Poales > Poaceae > Secale > Secale cereale. The sequence continues at coordinate 5,222,403 of LR738715.1, read as the reverse complement.
TCTTGCCAGACATTTGGCAAGGCACACATCAGGTGCGGTACTCAGCATGGCATATCGTATAGAGCCTATTACAAAAGCATAGGGGACGACCTTCGTCCTTCCTCTTTCTTCTGCCGCGGTCAAGCTTTGAGTCTTTCTCAACTTCACACCTTACAACTCAGGCAAGAACTCCTTCTTTGACTGATCTATTTTGAACTCCTTCAAAATCATGTCAAAGGTGTGTGTTCTTTTGAAAGTATTATCAGGCGTCTTGATCTATCTATATAGATCTTGATGCCCAATATGTAAGCAGCTTTATCTAGGTCTTCCATTGAAAAACTCCTTTCAAACAACCCTTTACGCTTTCCAGAAATTCTACACCATTTCAGATCAACAATATGTCATTCACATATACTTATCAGAAATGTTGTAGTGCTCCCACTCACTTTATTGTAAATACAAGTTTCTAACAAACTTAGTATAAACCCAAAAACTTTGATCACTCCATCAAAGCGTATATTCCGACTCCGAGATGCTTGCTCTAGTCCATGGAAGGATCGCTGGAGCTAGCATACCTTTTAGCATCCTTAGGATCAACAAAACCTTTTCTGATTGTATCACATACAACCTTTCCTTACGAAAACTGGTAAGAAAACTTGTTTTGACATCCATCTGCCAGATTTCATAAATGCAGCTTATGCTAACTTGATTCCGACGGACTTAAGCATCGCTACGGGTGAGAAAATCTCATCGTAGTCAACTCCTTGAACTTGTGAAAAACTCTTCGCCACAAGTCGAGCTTCATAGACGGTGACATTACCGTCCACGTCCGTCTTCTTCTTAAATATCCATTTATCTCAATGGCTTGCCGATCATCGGGCAAGTCCACCAAAGTCCATACTTTGTTTTGATACATGGATCCTATCTCGGATTTCTCGGCTTCTAACCATTTGTCGGAATATGGGCCCACCATCGCTTCTCCATAGTTTGTAGGTTCATTGTTGTCCAACAACATGACTTCTAAGACAGGATCACCGTACCACTCAGGAGTAGTACATATCCTTGTCGACCTACGAGGTTCGATAGCAACTTGATCTGGAGCTTCATGATCACTATCATTAGTTTCCTCTTCAACAGTCGTAGGTTCCACAGAAACATCTTTCTGTGTTGCACTACTCTCCGGTTGAAGTGAGGGTTCGACAACCTCATCAAGTTCTATCTTCCTCCCACTCAATTCTTTCGAGAGAAACTCCTTCTCGAGAAAGGACCCGTTCTTAGCGACAAACATTTTTGCCCTTGGATCTGAGACAGAAGGTATACCCAACTGTTACCATTGGGTATCCTATGAAGATGTATTTGTCCGCTTTGGGTTCGAGCTTTTTCCCGGCTGAAGCCATAAGCATCGCAGCCCCAAACATTAAGAAAACGACAACTTTGGTTTCTTGCCAAACCAGACAGCGTCGTCTCAACGGACTTAGATGGTGCCCTATCTAAAGTGAATGCAGCTATCTCTAATGCATAACCTCAAAATAATAGCGGTAGATCGGTAAGATACATCATAGATCGCACCATATCTCATAAGGTTCGATTACGACGTCCGGACACACCATTTCGCTGTGGTGTTCCAGGTGGCTTCAACTGTGAAACATTTCCACAATGCCTTAAGTGATTGCCAAACTCATAATTCAGAAAATCTCCCCTTGATCAGATCGTAGGAACATGATCTTCTTGTTATGATGATTCTTAATCTTCACTCTGAAATTGCTTGAACTTTTCAAACGTTTCAGACTTTTGATTCATTAAGTAAATATACCCATATCTACTCAAATCGTCAGTGAAGATGAGAAAATAACGATATCCACTACACGCCTTAATTCTCATTGGATCACATACATCAGCATGTATGATTTCCAACAAGTCACTTACCCGTTTCATTGTACCTGAAAACGGGATCTCAGTCATCCTGCCCATGAGGCATGGCTCGCATGTGTCAAGCGATTCAAAATCCAGTGACTCCAAACGTCCATCAGCATGGAGTTTCTTCATGCATTTTATGCCAAAATGACTTAAGCGGCAGTGCCACAAGAAAGTGGTACTATCATTATTAACTCTTCATCTTTTGGCATTAATATTATCATCATGTGTATTACTATGATCGAGATTCAACAAACCATTGGGTGCATGACCATAAAGGTATTATTCATGTAAACAGACTAACCATTATTCTCTGACTTAAATGAATAACCATATTGCAATGAACATGATCTAATCATATTCATGCTCAATGCAAACATCTGATAACATTTATCTAGGTTCAACACTAATCCCGAAAATAGAGGGAGCGTGCGATGGTGATCTTATCATCCTTGGAAACACTTCCAACACACATCGTCACCTCGCCCTTAGCTAGTCTCCGTTCAGTCCGTAGCTTTTGCTTCAAGTCACTAATAATAGTAACTGAACCGGTATCCAATACCCAGGTGCTACAAGGAGTACTAGTAAGGTACACATCAATAACAATATACTTTGTTGAAGTTTCCAGCTATCATATCTACCATGTATTTGGGGTGGTTCCGCTACCATGTGACCGTTCCCCTTACAATAGAAGCACTTAGTCTCGAGGTTTGGGTTCAACCTTGGGTTCCCTCATTAGAGCGACAACTGGTTTGCCATTCATGAAGTTTCCCTTCTAGCCCTTGCCCCTTTTGAAACCAGTGGTCTTGTTAAACCATCAACACTTGATGCTCCTTCTTGATTTCTACTTTCGCGGTACTAAGAACCGCTAACAGCACCGGGATCATCTCCATCCTTTGCATGTCATAGTTCATCACGAAGTTCTAGTAGCTTGGTGATAGTGTCTAGAGAATTCCGTCAACCACTATCTCATCTGGAAGATTAACTCCCACTTGGTTCAAGTGATCTTAGCACCCAGACATTCTGAGCACACGCTCACTAGTTGAGCTATTCTCCTCCATCTTTTTTGGCAAAGGAACTTGTCAGAGGTCTCATACCTCTCAACACGGGCATGAGCCTGAAATCCAAATTTCAGCTCTTAGAACATCTCATATGTTCCATGGCGTTCAAAACGTCATTGGAATCCCGATTCTAAGCCGTAAAGTATGGTGCACTAAACTATCAAGTAGTCATCAGGACGTGTCTCTCAGGTGTTCACAACATCCACAGACAACGTTGTAGGGGTTTGCACATCGAGCGGTGCATCAAAGACGTAAGCTTTCTGTGCAGCAGTGAGGACACTCCTCGGACTACGGACCCAGTCCGCATCCTTGCTTACAATATCTTTCAACTTAGTCTTTCTCTAGGATCGTATTAAACAGGGAGCTACAACGCAGTTATTGGTCTACAACATAATTTGCGAAGACAACTTAGACTATTGTTCATGACAATGAAGTTCATCTAATGAACTCCCACTCAGATAGACATCTCTCTAGTCATCTAAGTGATACATGATCCGAATCGACTAGGCCGTGTCCGATCATCACGTGAGACGGACTAGTCATCAACGGTGAACATCTTCATGTTGATCGTATCGTCTGTACGACTCATGTTTGACCTTTCGGTCTTCCGTGTTCCGAGGCCATGTCTGTACATGCTAGGCTCGTCAAGTCAACCCTAAGTGTATCGCGTGTGTAAATCTGTCTTACACCCGTTGTATGCGAACGTTAGAACCTATCACACCCGATCATCACGTGGTGCTTCGGAGCAACGAACCTTAGCAACGGTGCACAGTTAGGGGGAACACAATTCTTGAAATTTTAGTGAGAGATCATCTTATTCACTACCGTCGTTCTAAGCAAATAAGATGTAAAACATGATAAACATCACATGCAATCAAATAGTGACATGATATGGCCAATATCATTTTGCTCCTTTTGATCTTCATCTTCGGGGCTCCATGATCATCATCGTCACCGGCATGACACCATGATCTCCATCATCATGATCTCCATCATCGTGTCTCCATGAAGTCGTCTCGCCAAACATTACTTCTACTACTATGGCTAACGTTTAGCAATAAAGCAAAGTAATTACATGGCGTTATTCAGTGACACGCAGGTCATACAATAAATAAGACAACTCCTATGGCTCCTGCCGGTTGTCATTCTCATCGACATGCAAGTCGTGATTCCTATTACAAGAACATGATCAATCTCATACATCACATATATATCATTCATCACATCCTTTTGGCCATATCACATCACACGGCACATGCTGCAAGAACAAGTTAGACGTCCTCTAATTGTTGTTGCAAGTTTTTACGTGGCTGCTATAGGTTTCTAGTAAGAACGTTTCTTACCTACGCCAAAACCACAACGTGATATGCCAATTTCTATTTACCCTTCATAAGGACCCTTTTCATCGAATCCGATCCGACTAAAGTGGGAGAGACAGACACCCGCTAGCCACCTTATGCAACTAGTGCATGTCAGTCGGTGGAACCTGTCTCACGTAAGAGTACGTGTAAGGTCGGTCCGGGCCGCTTCATCCCACGATGCCGCCGAATCAAGATAAGACTAGTAACGGCAAGAGAATTGACATGATCTACGCCCACAACTACTTTGTGTTCTACTCGTGCAATATACTACGCATAAACTTGGCTCTGATACCACTGTTGGGGATCGTAGCAGAAAATCAAAAATTTTCCTACGCATCACCAAGATCTATCTATGGAGTAATATAGCAACGAGCATAAAGGGGAGTGCATCTACATACCCTTGTAGATCGCGAGCGGAAGCGTTCAAGAGAACGGGGATGATGGAGTCGTACTCGTCGTGATCCAAATCACCGATGATCCTAGCGCCGAACGGACGGCACCTCCGTGTTCAACACACGTACGGAGCGGGGACGTCTCCTCCTTCTTGATCCAGCAAGGGGGGAGGAGAGGTTGATGGAGATCCAGCAGCACGACGGCGTGGTGGTGGAAGTAGCGGGATTCCAGCAGGGCTTCGCCAAGCGCTGCGGGAGGAGGGAGATGTGTCACGGGAGAGAGAGGGAGGCGCCAGGGCTTCGGGTGCTGCTCCCATGCGCCTCCCCACTATATATAGGGGTGGAGGGGGCTGGTTTCTTGCCCTCCAAGTCCATTGGGGCGTTGGCAAAGGTGGGGGAAAGAAATCCCATCATTTCCTTTTCCCCACCGATTGTTATCCCCCCTTTTTAGGGATCTTGATCTTATCCCTTCGGGATATGATCTTATTCCTTCTAAGGGGTGATCTTGGTGCTCCTTGACCAGGGGTGTGGGGCCTTGCCCCCACTACCCACGTTCATGTGGGCCCCCCCATGCAGGTGGGCCCCACTTCGGAACCTTCTAGAACCTTCCCGGTACAATACCGAAAAATCCCGAACATTTTCCGGTGGCCAAAATAGGACTTCCTATATATAAATCTTTACCTCCGGACCATTCCGGAACTCCTCGTGACGTCCGGGATCTCATCCGGGACTCCGAACAACTTTCGGGTTTCCGCATACTTATATCTCTACAACCCTAGCGTCACCGAACCTTAAGTGTGTAGACCCTACGGGTTCAGGAGACACGCAGACATGACCGAGACGACTCTCCGGTCAATAACCAACAGCGGGATCTGGATACCCATGTTGGCTCCCACATGCTCCACGATGATCTCATCGGATGAACCACGATGTCAAGGATTCAATCAACCCCGTATACGATTCCCTTTGTCTATCGGTATAGCACTTGCCCGAGATTCGATTGTCGGTATACCGATACCTTGCTCAATCTCGTTACCGGCAAGTCTCTTTACTCGTTCCGTAACACATCATCCCGTGATCAACTCCTTGATCACATATTGTGCACATTATGATGATGTCCTACTGAGTGGGCCCAGAGATACCTCTCCGTCATACGGAGTGACAAATCCCAGTCTCGATTCGTGCCAACCCAACAGACACTTTCGGAGATACCTGTAGTGCACCTTTATAGTCACCCAGTTACGTTGTGACGTTTGGTACACCCAAAGCATTCCTACGGTATCCGGGAGTTGCACAATCTCATGGTCTAAGGAAAATATACTTGACATATAGAAAAGCTTTAGCATACGAACTACACGATCTGTGCTAGGCTTAGGATTGGGTCTTGTCCATCACATCATTCTCCTAATGATGTGATCCCGTTATCAACGACATCCAATGTCCATGGTCAGGAAACCGTAACCATCTATTGATCAACGAGCTAGTCATCTAGAGGCTTACTAGGGACATGGTGTTTGTCTATGTATCCACACATGTATCTGAGTTTCCTATCAATACAATTCTAGCATGGATAATAAACGATTATCGTGAACAAGGAAATATAATAATAACCAATTTATTATTGCCTCTAGGGCATATTTCCAACAAGTATGTGGGACTATCATTATCAATTTTACATCTTTTGGCATCTACACTATGAATATGTGTATTACTACGTTCGAGATTCATCAAAAATAAACCATTGACCAGCGGGGCATGACCATAAAACATATCTCTCAAATAAATAGAACAACCATTATTCTCCGATTTCAAAGAATATCCATCTCGCATAAGACGAGATCCAGAAACAATGTTCATGCCCAAAGCTGGTACTAAATAACAATTATTGAGGTTTAAAACTAATCCCGAGGGTAGATGTAGAGGCAGCGTGCCGACGGCGATCACATCGACCTTGGAACTATTCCCGACGCGCATCGTCACCTCATCCTTCGCCAGTCTCCGTTTATTCCGCAGCTCCTGTTTTGAGTTACAAATGTGAGCAACTGCACCGGTATCGAATACCCAGGAGCTACTACGAGTGCTGGTAAGGTACACATCAATAATATGTATATCATATATACCTTTGACGTTGCCGGCCTTCTTGTCTGCTAAGTATTTGGGGCAGTTCCGCTTCCAGTGACCCGTTCCCTTGCAATAAAAGCACTCAGTCTCTGGCTTGGGTCCATACTTTGGCTTCTTCCCGGCAACAGGCTTGCCAGGCGCGGCAACTCCCTTGCCGTCCTTCTTGAAGTTCTTCTTACCCTTGCCTTTCTTGAACTTAGTGGTTTTATTGACCATCAACACTTGATGTTCCTTCTTGATGTCAACCTCCGCTGATTTCAGCATTGAATACACCTCGGGAATGGACTTCTCCATCCCCTGCATATTGAAGTTCAACACGAAGCTCTTGAAGCTTGGTGGGAGCGACTGGAGGATTCTGTCAACGACCGCTTCATCTGGGAGATTCATTCCCAGCTGAGACAAGCGGTTGTGCAATCCTGAAATCTTGAGGATGTGCTCACTGACAGAACTGTTCTCCTCCATCTTACAGCTGTAGAATGCGTCGGAGACATCATATCTCTCGACTCGGGCATGAGCTTGGAAAACCATTTTCAGCTCTTCGAACATCTCATATGCTCCATGGTGCTCAAAACGTTTTTGGAGCCCCGATTCTAAACTGTAAAGCATGCCGCACTGAACCAGGGAGTAATCATCACTACGCGACTGCCAGGCGTTCATAACGTCTTGGGTCGCCGGGAGAACGGGTGCATCACCTAGCGGTGCTTCTAGGACATAAGTTCTCTTGGCAGCTATGAGGATAATCCTCAGGTTACGGACCCAATCCGTATAGTTGCTACCATCGTCTTTCAGCTTGGTTTTCTCTAGGAACGCGTTGAAGTTGAGGGAAACCTGAGCGTGGGCCATTTGATCTACATGAGATATTGTAAAGAATTTAGACTAAGTTCATGATAATTAAGTTCATCTTTAATCAAATTATAATGAACTCCCACTCAGAATGACATCTCTCTAGTCATCTAAGTGATACACGATCCGAATCGAGTAGTCCGTGTCCGATCATCACGTGAGACGGACTAGTCAAAAACGGTGAACATCTTTATGTTGATCGTATCTTCTATACGACTCGTGTTCGACCTTTCGGTCTTCCGTGTTCCGAGGCCATGTCTGTACATGCTAGGCTCGTCAAGTGAACCCTAAGTGTATTGCGTGTGTAAATCTGTCTTACACCCGTTGTATGCGAACGTTAGAACCTATCACACCCGATCATCACGTGGTGCTTCGGAGCAACGAGCTTTAGCAACGGTGCACAGTTAGGGGAAACACATTACTTGAAATTTTAGTGAGAGATCATCTTATTTACTACCGTCGTTCTAAGTAAACAAGATGCAAAAACATGATAAACATCACATGCAATCAATTAAAGTGACATGATATGGCCAATATCATCTTGCTCCTTGGATCTCCATCTTCGGGGCACCATGATCATCTTGTCACCGGCTCGACACCATGATCTTCATCATCATGATCTCCATCATCGTGTCTTGAGGAAGTCGTCACGCCAACTATTACTTCTACTACTATAGCTAACGTTTAGCAATGAAGTAAAGTAATTACATGGCGTTATTCAGTGACACGCAGGTCATACAATAATTAAGACAACTCCTATGGCTCCTGCCGGTTGTCAAGTTCATCGACATGCAAGTCGTGATTCCCTATTACAAAAACATGATCAATCTCATACATCACATATATCATTCATCACATCTTCGTTCTTGGCCATACCACGTCACAAAACACATGCTGCAAAAACAAATTAGACGTCCTCTAATTGTTGTTGCAAGTTTTACGTGGCTTCTATAGGATTTCTAGCAAGAACGTTTCTTACCTACGCCAAAACCACAACGTGATTTGTCAACTTCTATTTACCCTTCATAAGGACCCTTTTCATCGAATCCGATCCGACTAAAGTAGGAGAGACAGACACCCGCCAGCCACCTTATGCATCTAGTGCATGTCTGTCGGTGGAACCAGTCTCACGTAAGCGTACGTGTAAGGTCGGTCCGGGCCGCTTCATCCCACAATACCGCCGAATCAAGATTGACTAGTAACGGTAAGAAAGTTGAACAAGATCATACGCCCACAACTGCTTTGTGTTCTACTCGTGCAAGATGCTACGCATAAAACCTAGGCTCAGATGCCACTGTTGGGTAACATAGCATAAATCAAAAAATTTCTACGTCTTCACCAAGATCCAACTATGGAGACATCTAGCAACGAGCAACTAAGAGTGCATCTACATACCGTTATGAAGATTGCGTGCGGAAGCTTTCAACGAAGTGGGGATGAAGTAGTCGTACTCTTCACGTTCTTCGTCACCGATGATCTAGCGCCGAACGGACGGCACCTCCGCGTTCAACACACGTACGGTGCAGCAACGTCACCTCCTTCTTGATCCAGCAAGGGGGGAGGAGAAGTCGTCAGAGATCCGGCAGCACGACGGCGTGATGACGGATGCAGTGGAGATCGCAGCAGGGCTTCGCCGGGCGCCCTGCGTGGGAGTTGGGAGGTGTGACGGGAGGGGGAGAGGCGCCAGGGCTGAGGTACGGCTGCCCTCTCCCCCCCCCACATATATATAGGGGGCCAGGGGGGGCGCCAGCCCCCTGCAGATCCAATCTGCAAGGGGGGGCAGCGGCCAGGGAGGAGTCCCCCTCCCCCAAGGCAAGTGGTGGCCCCCCTCCCCTTAGGGTTTTAACCCTAGGCGCATGGGGAGGTGGGCCACCTTGTGGTGCGCCAGCCCAGAGGGCTGGACACATCCCCTCGCGGCCTAGGGGCCCCACCGGGATGGGTGGCCCCACCCGGTGGACCCCCGGGGCCCCTCCGGTGGTCCCGGGACGCTCCCGGTGACCCCCGGAGATCACCCGTTTGCTGAAACTGGACTTCCCATATATCAATCTTTACCTCCGGACCATTCCGGAACTCCTCGTGACGTCCGGGATCTCATCCGGGACTCCGAACAACTTTCGGGTTTCCACGTGCATTAATCTCTATGACCCTAGCGTTACCGAAACTTAAGTGTGTAGACCCTACGGGTTCGGGAGACACGTAGACATGACCGAGACCACTCTCCGGTCAATAACCAACAGCGGGATCTGGATACCCATGTTGGTTCCCACGTGTTCCTCGATGATCTTCATCGGATGAACCACCGTGTCAAGGATTCACTCAATCCCGTATGTTATTCCCTTTGTCCATCGGTACGGTACTTGCCCGAGATTCGATCGTCGGTATTCCCAATACCTTGTTCAATCTCGTTATGGCAAATCTCTTTACTCGATCCGTAATCCATCATCCCGTGACTAACTACTTAGTCACATTGAGCTCATTATGATGATGTATTACCGAGTGGGCCCAGAGGTACCTCTCCGTCATACGGAGTGACAACATCCCAGTCTCGGTTCGTACCAACTCAACAGACACTTTCGGAGATACCCGATGCGTACCTTTATAGCCACCCAGTTACGTTGTGACGGTTGGCACACCCAAAGCACTCCTACGGTATACGGGAGTTGTACAACCTCATGGTCTAAGGAATAAATACTTGACACCGAAAAGCTTATGCATTACGAACTATACGATCTCGTGTTATGCTCAAGTTTGGGTCTTGTCCATCACATCATTCTCCTAATGATGTGATCCCGTTATCACCGACATCTCATGTCCATGGTCAGGAAACCGTGACCATCTGTTGATCAACGAGCTGGTTACTAGAGGCCTACCAGGGACTCATTTTGGTCTATGTATTCACACATGTATCGCTGTTTCCGTACAATACAATTCAAGCATGAATAACAGACAATTATCATGAACAAGGAGATATAATAATAATGCTTTTATTATTGCCTCTAGGGCATATCTCCAACAGGAGTGACGAGGAATAAGGAGAAGTATTGTCGACAAGGAAGGCGTAGTACAAATCGCCCGGCCCAGTACAAGTCGGTAGGCCAATCGTTTTCCCTGACCTAGCCGCCAGGAGCGGCGACCAGGCAGGCGACCAGCCTACCATCGATCTTCACCGGCGAGATCGCTGGTCCCCTCTCCCTCCGTCTGCTGCTCCGGCGGCGGGAGGGAGGGGGGACCCGTTCCTCCGCTCTGTAGTTAGGTTTTGGTTTTGTATGTCGTGGTGCGTCATTGGGGTGGTGGGTGCGGCGTCCGGGCGAATAAATCTGCCTCAGCTTCACTCCCACACCGACGTTGTTCTTCATGGCGGCGTCTTGGAGTTGATGGCATCGTGTGTTTGCCGATCCTTCAGATCGGCGAAGTTAGGGTTCATGGATGGTGTCGGCGAGGCGGCGGTGGCGACTCCATCAGGTGTGTCTCTCCTTCTGCTCTGTCCCCGTTGCTGCGGCATTGTCTCCGACGTCATGGTGGAGCAGGGAGGTTTTGTCATTCGGGTGCACGCGCAGACGGCGGTCTGCGCAGTTGACAGCTGGAAGATGGTGCATCCTGTGCTGGGTGTGTGGTTGGAGGCTGACAGTTCTGGTTTTCTCCTCCGACGTTGTAGTCGTGCGGGGATGTCAGGTCTGGAGTTCGATTGCGTGTCCGGGGACACGTTGCCCCGGTCTGATTCTTTCAACGACAATGGTTTTGCTTTTGGCAAACTACTTTGGAGGTCCGTAAAGCTGCTGATCAGCGATGGAGACACGTCGAGCTCGGGTGAAGAGGTGATATATCTTCTCTCTTTTGGTGGTCGCTTCGGTGGTGCCGAAGGAGAGGGACAGGCGCTGGTTCTTTTGCATAGGATTATCCTATCCTTTCAGTACTGTAATATCGGTGTTTACGTGTCTTGTAACCGGATCTTTATTTTATTAATGAGAGATGTATTACCTTGGAAAAAAAAAGTACAAGTAGAGCCGTTTCCGTATCGTGCGGGTGTTCGAGTTTATAAAGATTTTCAGGATCGTATCCGCGTAGAACCGTTGTGATCTGTAGAGTCCGGGTAGACTCAAGAGAATCAATCTGTTAGAAGTTGGTTCTTCTTCTCCTCTCCAATATAAATTCACAAGAGGGGAGGACGACGCTGGCAACACAACCCGACGCAACTCCAAACAAATCCATGGATTACTTGCCAAAGACAAGCAGCATGGCGTCGTCGCCGGAGGGGGCGGCGGTGGTGGACGCGTACAAGAAGGCGCTCGCCACGGCGGCCACGGTGAGCGCGTACGCAATGCTGGCGCGCGGCATGGCGCGGGAGCTCCTGCCCGACGAGCTGCGCGCCGCGGTGCGCTGGGCCGCCGCGTTCGTGCGCTCCCGCTACAGCGCCCCCGCGAAGGAGCGCCACACCATCGTCATCCGGCGCGTGCTCGGCGGCCTCGGCCTCGGCGGCGGGTACAACGAGAACGACCTGTTCGACGCGGCGCTCACGTACCTGGCCACCAAGATCGACCCGCAGAGCATGAGCCGGCTCTGCCTCGCGCGCACGCGCATGAAGGAGCCCGGCGGGAGCGCCAGCTGGAGCACGCTCCTCAGCATGGAGAACGGGGGCTCCACCACCGACACCTTCCAGGGCGTTGAGTTCCGGTGGACGTCCATCGAGAGCGGCGGCGACGACGGCAAGAGCAGGGCCCAGGAATCCCTCGAGCTCAGCTTCGACGCAGAGCACACGGAGACGGCGCTCCACAAGTACGTGCCCTTCATCATGTCCGCGGCGGAGGATCTGCGGCTGCGAGACCGCGCGCTCAAGATCTTTCTGAACGAGAGCTCGAGCTGGAGAGGCATCAACCACCACCACCCGGCCACGTTCGACACGCTCGCCATGGACCCCTCCATGAAGCAGGCCGTGATCGCCGACCTCGACCGCTTCCTCAAGCGCAAGGACTACTACCGGCGGATCGGCAAGGCGTGGAAGCGCGGCTACCTCCTCTACGGCCCGCCGGGAACCGGCAAGTCCAGCCTGGTGGCCGCCATGGCCAACTACCTCCGCTTCAACCTCTACGACCTTGACCTCTCCGGGGTGTACGACAACTCGTGCCTGCAGAGGCTGCTCATGGACATGCCCAACAAGTCCATCCTCGTCATCGAGGACATTGACTGCAGCTTCGACACCATGTCCAGGGATGACCATAACCGCAAGCTACCCCGCCAGCCGACCGACACCTACACCGACACAGACGAGGACGACGGCGGCGAGTACTACGACGACGACGTCCGAGGGGCACGAGGATACTTCCCGGGGCGGGAGCGCAAGATAACACTCTCGGGCCTGCTCAACGTCATTGACGGCTTGTGGTCCACGACCGGCGAGGAGTGCGTCATCGTCTTCACCACCAACTACATGGACCGCCTCGACCCGGCGCTGCTACGCCCGGGCCGCATGGACATGCACGTCTACATGGGACACTGTGGCTGGGAGGCCTTCAGAACCCTGGCCCGGAACTACCACCTCCTCGACGACCACGCTCTCTTCCCGGAGATTCAGGAACTGCTTGCGGCGGTGGAGGCTACACCGGCGGAGGTTTCCGAGATGCTGCTGCGTAGTGAGGACGTCGACGTTGCCCTGGGAATGCTCATGGAGTTCCTCCGAGAAAGAAGAAGCAAAACAGTAGTAATAAATCACAAGCAGAACGGCGGCATAACAGGATAGATTAGACGGCTATTGATATTTTTTAATTATTTTTTTTAGTATAAGATATGCCCGTGGGGCCATTTTGATGACAAGTATTTTCGGACGGAGGAAGTAGATGGTAAAGAACCGATAAGGCGATAATTTGATTATGTCGCATATTCAGATTTCCCACAGTGGAAGCCACTACCCAAAACCAATCTGGCACCCTGTCAGATTTGCTCGTGTTTGAGATATCAAGATTTTCTAGATGTGTTAGCCATCTATAAGCCACAATGGAAATTTTAATTTGGCCCAAAAAGGCATGACCAAAGTCTAATATCTGTTACTCCCTCCGTTCCGATTTACTTGTCATGGTTTTAGTTCAATGAACGGAGGGAGTAGATTGGAAGGAGGAACCAACGTCGAATTCAGTACGAGGGCTATGGAATTATTAGATAGCCACAACTTTTCCAAGCATTCAAGGCCTGTCTAGTCTCCGTTCCGGTGATGCATCTAGCAACGTCGGTGGGCGTGTAGAGGTGTGTCTCCGATGGATCCATCTTTGGTGGATTTGCTCGGATCGGTTCGCCGTTCGTCTTTGTTCATGTGTCTTCGGGTTGGATCCTTCTTATCTACAATCTTCATCGGCCGTGGTTGCTCTTCTGTGGCGTTGATTCTATGGGGCCTTAGCACGACGACTTCCCGACTGTCTACTACAACAATGTTTGCCCGGCTCCGGCGAGGGAGGGCGATGACAGCGGCGCGCCTTCGGCTCGCTTCAGTGCTTATAGTTGTCGCTAGGTGGTCTACGGATCTGGATGTAATTTTTATTATTTCTATTGTTCGTTGTACTACCATGATTGAAGATGAATAGATCGGAAATTTATCCCGCAAAAAAAAGACAGTCGTGAAAGTCATCATGCTAAGGCCCCCATAATCAGCGCATGAGATTTAATTTAATCCCTTCATCTATGTATATTGGGCAATGAGCACCTCGTTTGCATGCATGCGCAGGTTGTGTGCTATGCAGACGTCGCCCTAATTGAGCTAGAAATATCTGATTTTGGGAAAGATCTTATGCACCCGGGCAAGGAGTAGTACAATATTTTTTTTTGGTGGGGGAAGATTTGCAAAATAAATGTACATCGTTATGCATTCTAATTACAATTACTTTTATATTTATGATAAAAATCTTGTAATACCTTCTGACAAACAAGGAAGATTCACATATTTTAAGAATACGACGTTAATGTGTTGGCATAAGTTCTTCACAATGAATGATTATGTTCTCACAAATTAATGCATATCTTTTTTCTTAGAAACTTCTGTAATTATTACTCCCTCCGTCCGGAAATACTTGTCATCAAAACGAATAAAAGGGGTTGTATCTAGATGTATTTTAGTTCTAGATACATCCCTTTTTGTCCATTTTGATGACAAGTATTTTCGGACGGAGGGAGTACATTAATTAACGTATATATCTCGTACAACCCCGTCTATATTTACAATGAGGCAAGAGGAGGTCGTGCTCATTGCCTCGCACGTTCATATAACTCTCAAATAGAACATTTGATCCAGCAAGAAGCAAGGCTCAAACATGAAGGGGAGCCGCTTGGTGTTCATGGCTACTCTTTTCTCCATCGGCTATCTTGCAGCTACCGGACGGCGTAAGAAACTAATAAAGCTCTTCAAGCGCATTTTTGTTTACTTACTTATTTTTGATTGAAAGGGTTCTCCCCGGCCCCATTTTACATTTGCGCACATGTATATATACATCTGGTTGCACTGACAAGCATATACTGTTTTTTTTGGCAAATAATATGCAGGTGACCTCGGGGATGAAAGGAGCCACGATGCCAACGCAAGTGCTAATGCTCCTGTATTACGCTCGTCATTGGATGAGAGCAAGATTAGCGTGAGATTTTGTCTGGTTAGGGATTGCAAGACCAAAGACGTGGGCTGGACCGAGGCATGCTACTGCTGCCTTGTGCTCTCGGATATGCCATGTTGGCATAAGCTACACGAGTGTCAAGCAAACTGCCCCGCGTGCCACCCCAACTGCTAGCTAGCTCCTTGGAGCCTCAACCGGCCGGCGCTAGCTAGATCTAGAATTGCCCTATTTTTTTTTGAATAAAATGATGGTTGCAGTTAACTGCTGTTTTACAATAATTTGTCGAATGGATGTGTTTTCTTTCTCATGGAACGTCTGTACGTCGAGACGAACTAATGACGGCGCAAGACATGGGCAGGCTTGCTCTGGTAGGGAGCGGCGATAACGACACGTCAATGACTCGTTCTAGTAGCGGCGATAAGAAAAAGGTCTCACTTCCATCTCCTAAAAATAATCTCCAAAGAAAACTTTCCTCAAAAGAAAAAAAAATGTCTCACTTTCATCTTCCAAACAGAATCTCCAAGAAAAAAATAAAAAAGTTTCTCATGACGGCCAACCAGCAAGCGCCACATGGCCATGTTGGTTGGCCGCCCTCCCCCCGCACGTTAATGTGTTTAATTTAAGATGCTTTATTCTTCTAATGAGATTTTATAATAGATTCGGGTGCTTTTTCCTAACAAAAATACTTAGTGATTCAGTCTGCCAATTTATGAGCCGCGCCGGCCTACGTGGGCTTACCTCTAGATGCAGTCACATTTTGCATAATACTGGCCTGAGCTAGGCATCCTCTCCATCCCAACTCCACACAAAAACGGAGAGCTCCTATTTGACGCCCGCCTGCCCATTTGCAGGCGTTGAACGGGATAGCAACTGACTTTGGCCAAAGCATATCATTAAACTTAAAGAACATAGTACAGCGGCTGTTTCGTTTTATTTCAATTTTGTAAAAAATTATTGGAAAAAATGTGAATGATTTTATAAAAATGCGAGTAATGTTTGAAAATTGCGAACAAATTCTGAATTTGAGCAAACCGTCAAAACATGAACGATTTTTTTTAAAGAAATATTCTTGTTGGAAACATAAACAAATTTTTGTAATTCCGAACATTTATTGAATTTTCATATATGATGAACAATGTTTAACTACGTATATAACCATTTTGTAATATACGCTGAATAAATTTTAGAATAGACACTGAACATTTTTGTGATATACGCTGAACAATTTTTAGAACAACGGAGCGACCATGGCCCGGCCTAAATTTGTGCGTCGGGAGGCCGAGATTCAGTGAATCCACATCGTTTTGATGCTCAAGAGCGTCAAGTAGGATCTGTGACAAAAACCATCCACACGACGATGCTACATATTTGTCTCACCGAGTCATTCTCTTCTCCTTGCACCCGCACTCACCTCGTCGCATCTCGTCTAGGAAAGAAAATCAATGGCTCGAAGAGCGCCATGGGTACTTGCCCGAGCTGCAATACAAGAGAAACCCCACGGCAACTACTTCATGTGTTGCACCGAGGAAAGCGTGGCATTGGGTTGTCCCGCGCGGAAGCTTCAACACTTGCTCTGACCAGGGGTCAAGTCCAACATTCTCTGAAGTAAGCCATGAATGTTTTTTTAATGGCCCTGGTCAATGGGGGGCACCTTCATATTTTCATTCTTTTATTCATTTTTCTGTGTATGAAGGTTTACGGCCTTGAGAAAATACATAGCAGATGGAACCTACTATATCTAAATAGTAGGCCCCCACAAACTAATTTGTCTGTACCACCGAGCATACTAAAATTGCATTTTTGTTGTTAGCTTACCAAGCTAGCCACTTGGTCGAGCATACTAAAATTAACAACATATATTTTCAACTTTTCCCCAAATGTGTTATCGGCTCCATGGCATGCATGCTTGGTTTGTTCATCTCCTCCATTATTCGTCCGCTCTTCGTCTTACTCGGCACGCTCATGCAAACAAATCCAAATTTATAGTACTATGCTAATCTTTATAATTGATATGATCCTTTTTTTCTTACAAAAGAAAATTCGCTCATACAACTACAAACCAAACACACAGAGTGGTGAAGCTTGAGCCACATTATATTGTTTTGTTTCAGCCACGTTATATTATTTTTTAGGGCGCACGTTATATCGTTGGTAGTGGGGCATTCTTTTTGGGCCGGTTTTAACTGCATGTACGCTAATTAAACATGTGGTACCGTGTACAATGAGTCAATCAAGTATGCACTTCAGAAAACCTCAAAAAAAGTATGCACTTCAGAAATTCTCAAAAAAAAAAGTATGCACTTGAGAAAAAGAATGCAGTTTCCAGTGAATGGAATCTGATTTTTGGGAGCCTACTGCTACTACGGTAATACGGCAAAGCAGCACACCCGCTCAGAAAAGCAGGGTTTGGTGGGCACATGAGGAGGAGGTGGAGCCATCACCGCGTGCTGCGAAAATCATTACACCGGCACATGCCCTGCCTGCCTTGACGGGTCTGACTACACTACGCGGTCTGCAACAGTCGCAGCTGCAATTCCAATTCCAATTGGACGAGGAAATTGCACAAACCATCTCTAATTTGTTGCAGTTAGGTCCAATCCATCATTTAGGTGCGTTGACATGATTTCTGGCGACACCCTTCACAAATCTTGCTCATCTATGTCCTCCCCTTTCCTTTCCCCTATGCCGCTTGCTAGGGGCGGCTCGGGCGAAAACCCTACCACTGCTACCGCCGCCCCTCCCCCTCCTCCCTCGTCGTCGCTGTCGGCGGGAAAAGCCTGTTGGTGCTGGGATCTGGCTCGCCCGTGCTCACGTTGGTCTCGGGCGTGCCCCTCGGTGGTGCAGGCGACGGGGTTGCTCGTCGCGGATCCCAACCTTGGCTTGTCAGTCGGCCTTGTTCGGGTGATGCTCCGGTGTGCACGAGGGAAGGCTGGGTCGTGCTGCGCGCGGCAGTTGGTTAGCTAAGCATGGCCAAGTGCGAGGTGTTGTTGTGATGCGGCTCCATCTGTGAGGTGTTGCGGTGACGATGTTGGTGGGACGCGGTGATGCGGTGTGGTGGTGTTGTATCGTTGTTTCGGTGGTTTTGGTGGGACGCGGCGATGCAACTCCATCTGCGAGGTGCGGCGGCGGCGGCGGACTGAATCCACATGAATGGTGTATCCCATTTTCGGTGGGCTGGGATGTAAGTGTGCGACGTTTCGCACAAAAGTCTTACCTGCCTTCGGCCGGTGCCAGCTGTGGCGACGCATGTGGGTGATGCGCCCTGTGTTGGAGGAATCGATGTGGTGTGTCGGCACATTTCTCCCTCTCACTTGACTGGACGTCTCCGGACGAAAGCCTAAGTTTGGATCCGGATCGGTGATGGCGGCACCCTCCACGTCGTTCCTCTGTTGGGAGCATTGCTTTGGGAGATATGGCTTGGAGGTCCTAGTTGGTGTTTCTTCGGCACACTCCTACATCGTCAGCTAGACATGTCTTCAGTCCTAGTTGGTTAGGTATTTTGCTCCCCATGAAACCCTATATTTTTAAGCGAAAATTTTGTCGTCCATCGATGTATCCAATAAATCCATCGGTGCACTTAACTAAACCCACTTGTCAGGAATCATGTCAACGCGCCTAAATGATGGATTAGACCTAGCTGCAAAGAATTACCCCGATATATGGTGTTTTGTGCAACAAACTACACTCCAATTGGATGGATGTGCAAATGCAATGCATCTTGCAGCCTGCCAGTCAGTCACATGTTCAAGTACCAACTGCCTGCACTGCACTGCACTGCTTTTTTGATTGGCTGGCTGATTGCACACATTTTTCATTAGACATTTTTACTGCAGTCAGAGCCAAAAGAGGGGAGAAGAAGAATACAATGTCGCCGGAGGTTTCCTCCGGTTTACATAAAATAGATCATTACAACTACTTACTAATGGCAGTAATAATCCTGTAATCAGCTGCAACCTTTGGGAGCCTGACATAGTCCATGGTACTATACTGCTGCTACTACAGAATGACTAATTAAGCAGATCCGTTCATCCATCAGTCACCCACCACAACTAATCATCATCAAACTCTTCATTGGATCAGTAATAATATCATGGTTACTGGATTGGGTTATGAATCAGATCAGTGGAGCGTGGCGACGTAGGCGTCGGCGAGCATCCTGCCGAGCCGGACCTGCGCCGGCGTGGTGAGGTGCGTGAAGTCGTTGGCGACGGGGAGCCCCATGGCGTCCACGTACCTCAGGCTCGGCGCCCGCACCGCCCGCTGCGCCCTCCGCACCAGATCCACGAACTTGCCCTGCCCCGTCGCGATCCCGACCTGCACACCAACAAGATTACAGAGCTGTTAATGGAGTGTTCATTCACTGGAGTAGCTAGCCGGGGTTGGGAGAGACGGACGGACCTGGATGACGAGGAGGTTTGGGATGCCGAGGTCCCGCCGGACGTCCCGGATGAGCGCCTCCATCCGCCCCGTGTAGGCCAGCGCGTCCTCGCGCCGGATGGTGTCGGTCTCGCCCTGGAACCAGAGCAAGGCGGCGATCCTGCCCTTGCCATTGGTCTGGGCGACGGCGGCGCGGGCGCGGGTGAGCATCCGGTCGTAGAGGTGGGAGCCGCGGGACCAGTTGGCGATGGGGGTGCCGCCCTGCGCGCAGGGGACGAGGCCGACGACGGCGCCCCTGGGGCAGCCCGGGGCGCGGAGCAGCGCGTGCGCGAAGGGCATGCCGGGGCCGACCCCGAGCACGTTGCCCACGTCGATGCCGGCGTGCAGCGGCTCCCGCGCCTCCTCCCAGCGCAGGGCCGGCGAGAGGCGGAGCGTGCGGGGGGACGGCGCGCACTGCGGCGGCACCACCCCGTCCCAGCGGTTGTTGAGCGTCGCCCCGCCCCGGCCGCCCATGTTGGACTGCCCCGCCAGGATGAACACCAGCGTGGGCGCCCTCCCTGCTCCGGCCGCGGTGGACGCGAGCAGGGCGAGCAGCAGGAGGACGGACGGCATTGCCGGGGCCGCAGCTGGGTGCATCTGACGGAGCTGGCCGGTGAGTGGTGAGGGAGTGGCAGTGGTGGTGATGGCGCCGGATCGCACCGTTGGAGATGATATGGTGGTAATAAATACGGCGCGTCGGGTTTGTTGGAGGAAAAGTTATGGCGATGCGGTGCACGGCGTACCACCACAGTGAAAGGTTCCGGTGAAATGAGCTGTCGGTGTTTGGATGTTTACTCGGAACCAAAAGGCAACGGCGCCCGCCGAAAGGTATGTCGTCCCGTCTCGTTTGTAGCGTCGGATTGGACGCTTGGTCGATGGATGCATTTGCATGGTGTGTACGCTGCCGGTGCCAGCCAAAGGGAAAACGGCGGCCCGTTGGTGCACCAGTATAAACAGTGGCGGATTCAGGAATTGGGACGTTTATTAGGGTCGACAAGTTTCGAGCAACATTTTCAAGTAGCCAAAACACGTAGAATTTCAACTAGTACAAAAGTATGAAGAAAATATTCGCAAAAGAAAAATGGAAAAAGCTATCCTTCAGCCGACGGATGCATGTGCAGCGTCCGCCGCCCGCGTACCCGTCGGATCAATCTTGATCGAGCGCTCACGCTGGCCACAAGTCCTGTACAGTCAATTTTTTGCAACAACCGTATTGTTTCAGAAAATTTCTGCAGCAGAGATCTTGTTTCAGAAATAAAAAAAACATGATTCAGTGGTGAAGTTCTTTTTTCAGCAACAGGGTCTCGTTTTAGAAAGTTTCCGCAACAGAGGTCTTGCTTCAGAAAAAAGAAAATGGTTCAAAATCAAAGATTTTTTCTTCTGCAACACGGGTCTTGCTTCAGAAACAAAGCCCCGGTTGCAGAAAGCCTTGGAGAAGCGCACGATGTTAGAGTGTACAAGGCCAAGCATTGCAACACGACGCATGTTTCAGGAACATAGCTTCAGTTGCAGAAATGGTCAAAGGAGTGACCGGCGTGGGAGCTTTGTCGCCGTCATGCTGCAGTAGAGCTCGCGCCTGTGCAGGGGCCCCTCGCTGAGCTCGATTTGCGTCTGATCCAATCCGTCATGCTGGAGTAGAGGTCGCGCCTGTGCAGGGGCCCCTCGCTGAGCTCGATTTGCGTCTGATCCAATCCGGTGGCGGCGCCGCGTTGGGCGCAACTGTGTTGGGGCCGGGGGCAAGTTTGTTGTCTTGTTTCTGCAATAATGCGCATGTTGCAGGAATAATGAGGAGACATGCACGACGCGCACACTATATCGGACGGTCAACAACTCCGGGATCCAACGACTATCCAGGCGGCGGATAATTTTAATACATCTGTCGGCGGACGCGTAGCAGCGCCAAAAATATATATATGAAGTAGCGCATAAACAAGTCTTATCAAAACTTAAGATTGTCGCAAGTAGCGTCTTGCATTAGGTAGTGCACTTCGGATTCTCTCCACCGTTCTGCTTACGGTGATCTGGCTTTTGGAGATTAAAAGCCCTTTTGGTCGATAGAGTTTATTCCACAGATAATACTCCCTTCATTTTTATATACAAGGTCACAATCAAAATTACAATTTGTAACTATACAAGGCCACAAACACTATTGGAGACAAAATCGATGATGTTTGCCTCGTATTACAAAGAAGAACACTAATTTTCCTTTGCATGCATGTAGATGTGAGAAAGTTGGCTTACACGTCCCTCATTAATCAACCAAAAGGAATGAGAGCATTGGCTCGTTGTAGAAGGGACACAAAAATATATGAATTAGTTAACATGATAAATAAGGAGACAAGCTAGCTTTCAATATTGACTTAATCACACATTTACTTTTACCTTGCTACATGTAATATAGGTTTGCGGCATCGTATAAAAAATGGAGGGAGTGCAACTATAGTATAAAAAACCATTTTGAAATAGTCGCGTAGCACAACTGTTTGGTTACATAGAGGGCCCCCGCGTATGGAGCAAATCTTGCCTCTTCATTGTAACTATAGTATATGGAGTAAAATCTCTTTCGCCTCACAAAAAATGATTAATCGATTAATTTCTCCCTTCTCGTCGGGGCACGGCTATATCTCGCTTGTAGCGACACAGTAGCTCCCCTCGCCCAGTAGGAACGTTGGGCATCATGCCGATGTCACTCAATTTTTTCTTCTCTTTACAAATTTTATTTCTATACGAAATGCATGTATTACATTTTTTTTAATTCCTTAAGAAAGTTAAAACAATGAATTAAAAAAAATCCTAACCTAGTATTAAAAAATTGTTATCGCAGTTTTCCTAAAATGTTGATAATTTCCGAAAACTATATTTGTGACTATGAAAACTGTATCCATCTTTCAAAAAATGTATGCTATTGTTTTTTTTAATGTATAGACAATACAGATATGTTATTGTAATGTAAAAAAAAATCGTACCATTAAAAAATGGGCGTGAAATTATATGGGCGTAATCCCGTTTTTCCAAAAAATGTTAATGACATTTAGAAGAGGTTATATGCAATATAAAAAATAACCTAGTTCAAAAATGCACATCACATTAAACATTCATGTGTGTCAAAAAAAATGTCGGTGAAATTTTGAAAATATTTACACGATACAAACAAAAAAAAACTCACGTGGTTTAGAAAGTGCTTGTTTTCCATTCAAAATGTACAACATGTATACAGAAAAGTTCATGTGTATAGAAATATATCTAACCTGTATCAAAAAAAAAAGTTCATGTGTTCTACAAATGTACATTGTGTGCTGCTAAAAAATATACATGTGTTGAAAAAAGGAAACCGACAAAACCCAACAAAGAAACAAAAATAAAACAAAGAAAACTAAAGTATAGAAAAAAAAGGCAAAATGAAAAAAAAATCAAAGAAAACCAAGAGTAAAATGAAGAAAAAACAAAGAAAACTGCTGAAAAACAAGAAAAAAAGAAAAAAACATAGATAAAGAGCAAGATAACCTACTGCGACCCCCACGAGAGAAACGATCAACTGTGCTAAATGGGGCGGTCCGCTCACTAGTGCAGAAAACGCTAGCGCCGACGCGCCAAAAACCACTTTGCTGGCGTCGGAGATCAACGTCACTAATATGGCATCATTGTTAAAAAATACTGATGGCTTCAGGCGCCACGCAATCGGTTTTTTACATACTGGTGAAGTGACACTGTTCACTCACGCCACCACTAAGTGATATAGCAATGCCGTGGGTAAATGCACCACGTTACTAGTGACGTGAGACAAACCCACCAACACCATCACGAAGTATTTGTGGATTAAAAAACAGTTATTCAATTCATCCACGCTCCAAATACTTGTACGTTCATCCATATATTCAAATCATCTACACAACTCATACATTTAACCATATAATGGCAGAATAAGTTATTCTTCACCCGAGGTAATCTTATGATCACTTCACATTTAAATTGCATCTGGAATTCAAATAGTTACATTCATATTGATTCAGTACGTACAAGATGCCTTCCTCGGTGGAGCTTGGGGAAGCGTCGGACTGGCCGACGAACGATCCCCGGTGGGAAGTGTTGACGTATAATGTGCTGCCTAGTTTCTTCTATCAGATCGGTCTTTTGGTTGCATTGGCTAGAGCGTGCACTTCTACATGGTATCAGAGCCAAGAGGTCTTGAGTTCAAGACCCGGCTGGCGCAATTAAATTGCAGCCCACTTTCGGTCCACGTTTAGGCCTGAGGGAGCCACACGTGAGGGGGAGTGTTGACGTATAATATGTTGCCTAGTCTTTTCCATCAGATCGGTCTTTTGGTTGCATTGGCTAGAGCGTGCAATTCTACAGGAAGATGCCTTCCTCGAGTCGTCGTCGTCGTCGGACGACGGCATCGACTGGGATGGCCTCCTCGAGTCGTCGGACGATGACGAGTAGTTTATTAGCTTTTTAGTTATAGTTTAAAAATTTCAGTCTATCTATCTAGTTTTTATGTATCGAATGTATCGAACTATCTAGTATCGAATGTATCGAACTATCTAGTTTTTTAAGTTTTTGTGCGTGTTTTTTACAGCTTCTGTTGAAGCGACGCCCACGCGTTAAACTTTTGCGCGTCTGCTAAAGCAATCGCGCCGTGCGGCGCAAAAAGTAAAAACAGCGTGCTGTAAAGTAGGATTTAGCGCGCCGCGCGTTGAGCGTCTATTTGAGATGCTCTAAGATGTGTCAACGAGTGACTTTTCCCCGGAATACCACAATTGTAGCGGGAGATGACTCCCTATGAGTTAAGAATTTAGAGGTAAATATGTCTTTTTAAAAGTTCTTTTCAAGAGGGAACAACGTGCATGTGCTTGGATCTGGGCAGCGTCCATTGGATCTGGATCGGAGCCCGGAGGTCCGAGATTTTTCTGAACGATAAAAAAAAAATCGTGGGTGATCATCCTGGAGCTGCCTCGATCAGCACGCCTGAATTAAATAGCAGCCGGATCCCACTCCGGTTGACTCCGGTCCGCCGCGGGCCCACCTGCCAGCGGCACCGACCGCGCCGCTTATTCAAACCCCGCCGTCCGCCTCCCCACTCCGCCCGAAGGAACGTTGCCGGACCGACCGCAGTCCGCGACCAAGATGCTCCCTTTCCTCTGCCTCCTCGCCGCCTCCGCCGCCGCGCTGCGGCACCACCACGCGGCGGCCGACGTGCCCCCGTCCGACAAGGTCGTCTTCATCCTCGCGGGTCAGTCCAACATGGCCGGCCGCGGCGGGGTGACGGGCGCGCACTGGGACGGCGTGGTGCCGCCGGACTGCGCGCCCTCGGCCGCCGTGCTCCGCCTCTCCCCCGCGCTGCGCTGGGAGCAGGCGCGCGAGCCGCTCCACCAGGGCATCGACGGCAACCGCACCTGCGGGGTCGGCCCCGGGATGTCCTTCGCCAACGCCGTGCTCCGCTCCGGCGCCGCGCGCGGCGCCGCCGTCGGCCTCGTGCCCTGCGCCGTCGGGGGCACGCGGATGGCCGAGTGGGGCAAGGGGTCGGAGCTGTACGGGGACATGGTGCGGCGCGCCCGGGTCGCCGTCGAGACCGGCGGCCGGATCGGGGCCGTGCTGTGGTACCAGGGCGAGAGCGACACCGTGCGCTGGGCCGACGCCAGCGAGTACGCGCGCCGCATGGGCGCCCTCGTCCGCGACCTCCGCCAGGACCTCGCCATGCCCCACCTCCTCCTCATCCAGGTCCGTCCGCCCGCCATCTCGATCCATTGCTTCAGTAATTCTTCCTGCTAGATCTGCATGATTTACTTGAGATCGAATGATTCTCAGTGTCAGTGGAGGGACTGTAAAGCTAGCAGCTTTACTTGTCACTTGGGCATGGTTGGTGGAGATCATCTTTTCCACTCCTCCTTTTGTTAGTGGGCAGTGGGCACACACGTAGTAGAACAGAGTTGGTAGTAGTCGCTGGCCTAACATTCATTTGGGTAGACAGCTGAAGCCACACTATATGTGCACCTGGTCCTATCGAACTGGAGTAGTAATAGGCCATGGGTATGAGTACTAGCTACTGGCCATGTTTGTCAAAGAAATTGAACAAATATAGTTTAATTCCTGCTTTGGTTGCAGCTTGCATCTCCCAAATTCGGTATGCCGACGCTTTAAGGTTAGCCGTGCTACGGCGAATGTAGAGCAGCAAGATTTACATATGACGTTTTGTCTCTACTTACAGTTACAGCAATTAGATGTACTTATAAGTACTGGTTATGGTTATGGACAGTGATGATGTCAATGTGCTCACTTCTCATAGATTCGATCGATCTTTTGACGTTTCAGGTTGGGCTGGCATCAGGGCTTGGGCAGTACACCGAAGTCGTAAGGGAAGCTCAGAAAGGATTGAAACTTCGCAACGTGAGGTTTGTCGATGCGATGGGGTTGCCGTTCCAAGACGGCCATCTGCATCTTAACACCCGGGCTCAGGTCCAGCTGGGACATATGCTGGCTCAGTCCTATTTGACTTATGGTACATTCAAACACTAGTTCTCCCTGTAGCTTTAAAGAGATACTTTATTTATTTGTTCTCCACTTTGGTTAATTTCCTCTCTGAACTCTTCGTTGAGCACCACCATTCTTAAAACTCTTGAATTGTATTGGTATAAATATGCCAATGTAATTCAGTACAAGTTCTTCATGATCAATGAGTATGGAGAACCACCGGAGTCCTGCAGCTCCATAATGGAAGCTGCTCCCTTTTTTGCCAATTGTGTTTTTGGAATTGTAGCATGCTGGTGATTGTGCATTGGAAAGACTGAAGGCGTAAGAAGAAAAATCATCTAGCATGTACTCCCTCCGTTCCTAAATATTTGTCTTTCTAGACATTTCAAATGGTTACAACATACAGATGTATGTAGACATATTCTAGAGTGTAGATTCACTCATTTTGTTTTGTATGTAGTCACTTGTTGAAATCTCTAGAAAGACAAATATTTAGGAACGGAGGGAGTAGAGTGGAACTGAATATGAGATAACGCATCAATAAAATTCAGCAGAGCATGAATGATTCCCCACCATTAGTTGTGGGGGCTGGAAATGCCTGATTAAACGATGTCAAGTGCATATTTAAAGCCAACCATACCATCAAAAGAAATAATATGTCTGACTGAATCTGTTAAAAAACTTGGAAGCTTTTTTAGTATTATTTTGGTTTATCGAGCTCGTGTTTCATTGAGAGGCATTCTTTGGATTTATGTAAAAAAATTGGCGGTTGTGAAAAATTACAGAAAAAGCATTGACATGGTAATGTTCCCATTACTGGTTAGAAACAATGTATTCAATATGCAGTGGCTGTCCAATGTTGAGATGGCCGACTATGGAACCGACCTGAGTACTGTCAATGTTTATAATGTGATGAACAGGCAAAGGTAAGTGTTACAGTTGAGCTTCCGAGGAGTGGCTTGAACTTGGTAATGGTGATAGTGGTAGTGTTTCTGATCAACATAAGGTGTTGACTCATCCATGGGAGATGAAGTCATCTATAAATCTTATTCATTCATTGATGAACACAAGAAGACATTGTGACTCTAGTTATATACTCCCTCCGTCCGAAAATACTTGTCATCAAAATAGACAAAAAGGGATGTATCTAGAACTAAAATACATCTAGATATATCCCCTTTTATTCATTTTGATGACAAGTATTTCCGGACGGAGGGAGTATACTACTAGTGTTTAATTTGATAGCGACTTACCAAGCTATATATATTCAGCCTGGTACTATACATATTATACAGTAATTCTCTAGTCAGTTCAAATAGCAGCATATTTATTCCTCTCTTGTTTCACTTTTGTCTGGGGTGCTAGGGCATGCACATCCTCTTCGAACACCCACCCCATGGTGGCTGCAAGTTACTACCTTGGCTTGTTGCTTCATAATTCTTTGGAGGGAGCCATACACATCTGTGCTCATATAATCAAACAAACAGAGGAGGCTGAAGAAGTAAGCTACCAGGCTCCGTGCACATAACCATACACCAACACACAGGCAATGCGATGCCGATACATAGAAGATTCATTCTGTCAGGTCTATATATACACACATTCAGAAGAAATGAAATACCCATAGAGATCATACAGTAGAAGATTCATGACACATGTTGGTTTCTCCTTTGGTAAACCTGGCTAATTCTAGTGTGTGTATGTATGTAAGTAAAGTCAGTACATAGATCAATTGAAATCCTGCGAAACAACCCGGTCTATCGCGGTGTCCAAGAAGAGCATCGGTCCAACTCGAGTGTCTGGATAGGGGAAAGAAAGAAACATGTAAAAAAAAAAAATCATAGGCTTCTTGGCAATGCCGCAACAAGCGTCACCGAGATGGAAATAGAGCCGAAGGACTTTTATTCGAAATAACACTGCTAGCCAGAGC
>LR738715.1:5167352-5194213 GCA_902687465.1 Secale cereale | reverse complement strand
CCCCCCCCCCCCCCTTCTGTCTCGTGGTGCCGAAACGACAACCGGAGACGTAGGAGAGAGGACATTGTTCTTGTGGCAGGTAGGGTTTGGAAGGGGTACATAATCATGTTGAATTTCCTTCTGTCCCAGAGCCCGCCGGAGCTCATCCTAACGAAAAGACTTTCTTCGTGTGAGCATTGATGTCAATTTTTTGTGATCATGCCGAATTGCCTGAGGAAAACATTTAAAATCAGTCGGATGCTTTATTGGCTTTGTCAGCCATGTCCGGCGCCGTCCAATCCTACGCAATCGTGTGGTGCAAGCGCCTGTGTCCCGACATGAAGGCATCATCGAAGCAGCCATGCCCATCGTCTCAACTCTCAACACTACCATGACCATGAAACACGATGTCGCAGCATCATCGAAGCAGTTGGACCTCCATTGTAGCATCGCCACACTTGTCGAAGCACAACATCGTTGCATCACCACGATTGTTCGAGGCACGCCGCAGCGGCCGTCGAAACACCCCACAGGAGCTAGAAGCATGTCGTCGCGCCATCGCTATGGCCGTCGCGGCATCATTGCGGCCAAAGCACCCCATAGGTGTTAAAAACGCGTCGTCGTGTCATCGTCGCGGCCGTCACATCACACATCAAAGCATCACCACGGCCGTCGCAACATCATTGCGGCTGAAGCACCACACGTGCATTAGAAGCATGTGGTCGTGTCGTCACCGCGGCTGTCGCATCACGCCTAAAAGCATCACCACGGTCGTCGAAGCATGCCGTCGCAGCACACCACGGGTTTTCAAAGCATGTCGCCGTGTCAAGGCCGCGACTGTCGTAGCATCATCGAAGCACCCGAGATGCCATTGCAGCACCGTCGTAGCACATCGGGCGATCGAAGCATGTCGTCGTCGCAGCGCCAAGGCCGCTGCCACATTATCGAAGCAACCGGGATGCCATCGCCGCATCATCGTTGCCGTCGAAGCACATCATAGGTGTTCGAAGCATGTCGTCACGATATCTCCGCAGCCATCACATCACGCCTCGTAGCATTGCTGCAACCATTGTAGCAGTTGGGCGCCGTAGAGACCGCCATCCAGCGCCGCACCACTGCCCGCGGCCTCAAAGATACACCCGTAGCAGCCGGACCACCATCACAATTCACAACATCGTTGTCTTGACTTACAATGCGTAAGCCCTCGTACGCAACAGCCACTCCACCGATGACCTTTGAATCAGCCATGACGTCGCTGCAACGGCGGTTGTCAATTTTGACTTACAAATATGTCGGGAAGTCGTCGATGAGAATGCAAGTGGGCGTGTGGCTGTGAGGCATGGAAGGTAAAAAAAAAAAACAGTTGAAATTAACGGTCAAGATCATGCCAATCAAGCGGCTAGAGAGGCGGCTTATTCCTAGCACTCGCCATTGCCTGTAGGACGTGTCGTGGTCGTTTTGACCGACACGATCTTGAAGTCGTAGAGCATGCTATCTCTTGTGATACTAATCCGTAACGATCATGTTGCCAGTTCGTTCCGGTTTGGGTACCCTTTTCCAACAGTCTCCCTCAATCGATTCCCCTTCCTTCCTTATATATGCTACTAACGTACTACAGTACAAGATAGTCCTCTTTTCCAATAGTCTACCTGGGCTGCTTGCTTGCATAGAGGCAGCTGCTTAGCGATGCCGTTGACGGTCACCGAGACATTCGCCGTCCATTCACGGCCGTCCTCCTCCTCCTCCTCGCCGATACGTCTCCATGTGGGCAACAGCTGGATCGTCTGCGTTTCCACCACGGGTAACAGCTTCTCCATCCATGCCGACCTCAACTACGAGCTTCCCTACTACCATATTGCAAACCTGCCCATGAGCACCCACGTCACCTTCGAGATCCTGGACCGGACGGGGGAGCACGTGCTCTTCCACAGGGCGCAGATGGTGCATCATTATCGTTCCCGCCACAACCCACTCTCGGTCGACCGGGAAGAGCTTGAAGGGGCGTCGTGCATCCGCCACGACAACACCTTCACCCTCAGGTGCACCATGTCGCTGCCCAAGCCCGCCGAGGGCAAGATCATGCGATGGTACCGATGGCTCAGGGGCTCCAAGCCGGAGGACGTCGTCGTCGTCTTGTCCGAGTCCCGTACCATCGCCGTCGACAACTTCTCCAAGATCAGGGCCGCGTCCCAGGTCCGGGAGTTCTATGCCCACTCCACACGTTTGAGACTAGGAAAAGACATATGGGAGCTGCGGCTCTGCCCTAATGGGTACGGCGTGTGGGACCAGGTGACCTTGTCGCTCGTCTGCCACGCGCCATTTGCAGACAGACATGATGAGTCGGCGGTGATGCTCAGGTTCCGATTCGAGCTGCATGCGGGTGTCCATGGACGCAAGTTCGACGAGTCCGTGGAGGTGACACACGGTTTTAGCCATGGCAACCCGCACATGACCTCGTTCAAGATGCCCATCACGTCGCTCATGGCCAAACTCGGTGGCGGCGACCGCCTCATCATCCGGTGGTGGTTCGCCATCCTCCCGGCTGTCCCTGCTGCCACTGTTGTGCCCATCGCGCCAGCCGCCCAAGCAGAAGAGTCCGTCCTCACTCCATTACCGAGCGCCATGTGAGTACATGTTAAACGGAAACGGACGATGTAAGTACACATGCATGTCATCTGCTAGTTCTAGCTTGTTTGTAGAGCCGTGTCCAACATGTAGTGAAGCATGTATCGACACGAGTTTTTATATGTGTACATCAAAATAATACTCCCTCCGTCCAGAAATACTTGTCATCAAAATGGACAAAAATGGTTGTATCTATAACTAAAATACATCTAGATACATCCCCTTTTATTCATTTTGATGACAAGTATTTCCGGACGGAGGGAGTACATGGGATATTCACTCTGGTTACCGCAGTTGAAAAAAGTCTTGATTTATACGATACCTAATTAATATTACCACCGAGTCGTACGCATTTTATTGATGTGGTCTATTCCTAATGTAGGTATATCGTTGCCTAGCCTTAGGCTGGTCACAATGGGGTGGAACTTATGAGTAACATCACATATTTCAATACAACGTTGCTTATGTGGCACATATTTAATGAAGAGTGAGGTGCTTGTGATAACTAGCTAAGTTACCGGAACATCACACACTTCAAAAAACAATGAGTCTATAAGCTAATAAATGCATCGTTGCATGACACTACATACATGTTCCTACCCACTGTGGAAGTAGTAACATAGTCTAGATAAGTGTGTATGTTACTACCTTATGTTCCTGCCCATTGTGACCAGCCTTAGCTTCCTTCGTAATGTATATACAGATACTAATGCGGCTCTACATTTAGTGATGCATTTAATCGTACCCATATATTACTGATAATGCCGAACAAATCAAACTACAAAGAGGGTAAAGGAAAAGACTTGAGTCCGTCCACACAAGACATCTCAGGTGACAGCGTCCCTAAATTATACTCCCTCCGTTCCTAAATACTTGTCTTTCTAGATATTTCAACAAGTGACTACATACGAAGCAAAATGAGTTAATCTATGCTCTAAAATATGTCTACATACGTCCGTATGTTGTATTCATTTGAGATGTCTAGAAAGACAAATATTTAGGAACGGAGGGAGTACAACCAAATCTCCAACGACATATTAAAAGACAAAGGGCGCAACACTCAAAGACAACATCTTCAAGAAGGAATGGCCGCTCGTGCATTGATGTTGACTAGTGTCAAACAAAGGGCTATCAACCCAAAGTAGGTCTTTAAACCAATACTTTCAACAAGGCAACGACTCACGGATGTCGACACTGCCTGATCAAGCTGTAAGGCAAGATCATGAGTTTTCACTCGGAGAAGATGCATTTGCGATGCTTGCCATCTCGCACCGATAACTGTTGACCTCGTCTCGCCGATGGTTGCCGTGCACCTCGTCTAACCGAAGGTTGTCATACGTGCACCCCACAACCACACCTAGTAGAATCGCCGCGGATGTGCCACCTCAATGACCCTTACCGGCAACAGTAAGGTGAGATGGGTTGCGCCTTGCACAAGATCCAATTGCGAATAAGAATGGTCGGTCCATCGCTTCAAACTGAGTTACACCAACCCACGCCGCTGCATTTGATTGGCACATAAGAACGCCTCATCCGCGCCGCTGAGCACCACTGACCGAGTAGGTCGTAAGCATGTGACTCCAGGATAACTGGCAAATCATGCTTCAGATTGAGTAGATCTTACAGGTATGTTGAATGGATTTCTAATATTGTGCCTATAGAGAAATTGAGGGTGCGCACTGATTTGACATATATAAATAAAGTTACACCTAAGATAAGTATCATATGCCCTGCGAATTGCATACACCTAATCATGATGAAGAGGAGTCTTTGAGCCGGGTGCGGTGAGGCCTAATGACATGGCGAGGAGAAGCCCCCAAGACTGAATAAGGTAAGGCCGGAGCCTCTGAGCTAGATGACATGATACACCATTCAAGATGTCGTCAACAAATATTGCAGCCATTACAAACTACTCAAAAACCGATGGCCAAGTGGTGCACATATCACCAAGTAAGTAACTTGTTTTATGAGTTGGTCGATTGACCTGATATGCTCTACGGGTTGGTCATTCAGACGAATATACAACTAGTATCTCTTATCTCATTTGCATCTCACTCAACAGTATTATCAGCTATTCTTTAAAGAAACTTTACCCAACGAGCATGATGCGGTTATTATCCATGGTGTTGTTGCTCTTTTTGCTTGAATAGTTGACGTGTCATTAGAAACACAACCATACACAGATTTATCAGCATCAACAGGTACACTTCTCACTTATACTAAACATTTTTTTATCTTTTCAACAAATCTTTTTGTCTCTAAATTTACAACAAAAAATATGTACATTTTTATCAGTGTTTTTTGACTTTTCTCTTATTGAATTTAACAAAATTAGCATAGTTGTCGATAAGGTTAATATATTTAACTTAAACATATAAGAATCAAATAAATTAGTGCTAAAACTAGAACAACATCATTAATGACTTCTTCAGATTTCAAAATGAACATTGCTGAACATAAGTGAAAAATGGTAAAACATTCATATATGGAATAGTCTGAGTATCATAGGCGTGCCATGATGTGTTTCTATTTAGTATCTTTAATATCTTGATAGAGAGGTCTTGCAATATACAAGCATAACAAATATCATTATGAATTCCAGTATAATTTCATATTCTAGCTTAGTTGTGAGTTGTGACTAATGGAAAATCTAGAGCGTAAGTGTTTAATAAGTCCTGCAATTATTTGTATTTTTGTAGCTTTCACTATAGAATCTTGTCAAAAATGCGACTTTTGTTATTTATTTCGAGTAAACATGTATGTTTTCATTCCTTCTTTTTTGTCGGAACAACCTTAGTGTAAATTTGCACGTTTGTAGTTTCAGTTTGCAGGTTTATAGTCGAACTATGTTTGGAAGTTTGGATCGAAGTATGCAATATGATTGAAGTAGTTTGAATGTTCGTTTTCAGAAAAAGAACGATGTTTAGCTGTTTTCGACTCCCTATTTTAGAGCAGCTATTGGAGACACTCATATTTTCGTGCCCTAAAAAGTTTTTTTGGGGGGCCCAAAATTTTACTCCAAAGCTTTTTTTATGCCCTATAACAGGGCAGCCATTGGAGATGCTCTAATATGCTGCACCATTTGATGGCGTCGCACAAGAGGAGGCCGGCGGCGAGCATCGCCTACTCTGTTCCCCGGGTGGACCAAAGGCAGTAATGCTACACTTACGGACGTGTTACGGACGTCTTACGCGCTGATTGGGATTTAGTCCGACGTGTTCCGAAGCCCGAAAGGCAGCAGATCGCTATTGTTAACCAAAAAAAAAAAAAACAGAGCAGTCGCTGGGACTCCGTCGTTTCCAATTCACGAGACCGCCGCCTCCTGTTCTCCAGACGGCCGCTGGGATTCCAGGGCGAAAGGCATCGTGGTTGCCGCCGGCCTAATCTCCTTTGGCCGCAGCCGGTCACTGCCTTACTCCGACGCCGCGGCCAACGTTCTGCTGGAGTACGCGTGTGCCTGGGAGCTCATGGACGGGGGCAGCCAGAGCAGCCGAGGTTCTTCTCCAAAATTTTGTGATACTATGTTCAGTTTTTGCATCTACGATCTACTCCCTCCGTTCCTAAATATAAGTCTTTTTAGACATTTCACTAGGTGACTACATACGGAGCAAAATGAGTGAATCTAAACTCTAAAGTATGTCTATATACATCCGTATGTAGTTCCCTAGTGAAACCTCTAAAAAGACTTATATTTAGGAACGGAGGGAGTAGTTTTTCTTGATCAGGTCCAGCCCGTTGCATGTTGATCTATTATTATTTCTTCTTTTCTTTTTGAATCTACAGAACTATAGCACATTATTCATCTTTTCCCCTCTGCTTCTAACTGTATAAATCTTGTCTAGTTCATGGTTCACACGCCAAATTTCAGTGAATAAGTAAGCATATCAATTTAGTTATATTGCCTTTGACCATGAGCATTTAAATTTTTCATGATTTATAGGAATGGATGCTGAAACTTATGCCGCTCAAGAATCAAGTGATATGTCTATTTCAAGCGATGATGACGGCATTAAGCCACAAAAGGAAAGCAATGTGGAACTTGAACATGACCATGGTGAAGCTCAACCGGATGTGTTTCTTGGAGACCCCAAATTGGGGATGGCCTTTGATACGGAGAATGAGGTGCGAGAGTACTACAACAAATATGCTAAAGCAAAAGGCTTTGGTGTGACGAGAAGAAGCTCAAATAATGATGATAATGGACAGTTGAAGTATCTTACACTTTCCTGCTCAGTCTAGCTCAAGAAATATGTTGAAGCCAAATCCAACAACCGGGTTAGGATGTAAAGCTAAAATTAATATTACCCGTGGTCCTGATGGGAAGTTCTATCTTTCGACGGTCATTTTAGATCATAATCATACATTAAGTCCACATAAGTCTCGGTTATTCAGATGCAACAAAAAGTTGGACTTCCATGTCAAACGAAGGCTTGAGCTGAATGATCGGTCTGGAATACGAGTAAACAAGAATTTCAATTCTTTGGTTGTGGAAGCAAATGGTCATGAGAACCTAACTTTTGGTGAGAAAACTTGCCGCAATTTTCTAGAGAAAACCAGAAGGCTGAAACTTGGAAGAGGTGATGCTGAAGCAGTTCGCGACTATTTTGTCAAAATGCAATCCGATAACCCAAATTTTTTTAGTGTCATGGACCTTGATGATGAGTCCCGGCTAAGGAATGTTTTTTGGGCAGATGCAAGAAGTAGAGCAGTGTATGATACTTTTCATGTTTTGACACAACATATTTGACAAACAAATATGATATGCCATTTGCTTGTTTTGTTGGAGTCAATCATCATGGCCAATCAGTGTTGCTAGGATGTGCTTTATTATCAAATGAAGATACTGCAACATTTGTTTGGTTATTTCAAGCATGGCTCAAGTGTATGTCAAACCGCCAACCAAAAGCAATTGTAACTGATCAAGCAAAAGCAATTCAAAATGGTGTGGAAATAGTATTTCCAGAATCTCGATATAGATGGTGCATGTGGCATATAATGAAAAAGATACCCGAGAAGTTTGGTGGATATGATGAATATGATCACATCAAGAGTGCTATTGGCAGGGCTGTTTATGATTCATTAACAATTTCAGAGTTTGAAGTTGCTTGGATGCATATGCTTCAGAAATATGACCTTGGTGATAATGAATGGCTTAAGGGGCTTTATGAGCATCGACACCGTTGGGTTCCAGCATTCGTGAAAGACGCCTTTTGGGCAGGTATGTCTACTACACAACGTAGTGAGAGCATGAATGCTTTCTTTGATGGATATGTTAACGCAAAAACTACATTGAAGCATTTTGTTAGCCAATATGAGAATGCTCTTCGTGATAAAGTTGAGAAGGAGAATATTGCTGATTTCAATTCTTTCAACTCAACCATACCTTGTATCACACATTTTGACATCGAGAAGCAATTTCAATCAATCTATACAAATTCGAAGTTCAAAGAATTTCAAGAAGAGCTCACAAACAAGATGTATTGTGATCGGAAGTTAATAATGAAAGAAGGGGCGATAGAAACATATGAGATAATCGAGGAAGTGCTGATTGATGAAGAAAAAGGATGGAGAAAAGATATTGTGTACCATGTATATTTCAATGAGGAAGAGTTTGAAGTTAAGTGTTCATGTCGCCGCTTTGAGTTCAGAGGCATTCTTTGTAGGCATGTGCTATGTGTGCTCACTCATAAGAAAATCAAGGAGGTTCCTCCACAATACATCCTTGATCGGTGGAGAAAAAATGTGAAAAGAAAACATAACTTCATCAAATGCACATATGGAGGCATGGAAGACACTCCTGTTGCAAGACGTTTTGATAGATTGTGCAATTCTTTTTATCACTTTCTTTGGAGCAGGAACCATTTGACTTGGGCATTACAACTGACAACTTACCCCAAGGATCGACTACGGTACCATTTGGAGGTTCATCGGCAATGGTTATGCCTCAAGTTCTGGGAGAATATACAAGTATGCTGTTTCGAGTTCAGCAAGGATCGACTGTAGTGTCCAGTTCTCCGGAATTATACTTTGATGGAACCGGAGGGCTCAACATTACTATGGATCAGAGTTAGGCATGATTTATGTAGTTACCAGATGTTGGATGTAGTACTTTTGTTTACACCTGTCAACTTTCATTCTATGTAGTACCTGATGCATGAATGCATGATATGCAACAGGGCACTAGAAAGTAGATGGATTTATGTTTTGTCATCTTGTTTCTCTCCAAGGTACTTGAATTTGTGTCTATCATGTGGTTTAAGTATCAGTTTATTTCCAGCTTGATGCTGTATATTTGTCACTCTGCAAGGTACATGAATTTGTGTCTATCATCTGGTTCAAGTATCACACTAGTATCTTCAGCTTGATACTGTATATTTTTCACTCTGTAAGGTACATAAGGATGGACAAATTTTTTATTTCATGATTCCGTTTGGAAAAAAGAACACAACATACAAGCTACAGCCAAACAATATTGCTAGAACTAAGCGACCCTGTAGACTGATTTCAGTATTTCAGCATGTGTATACGACACATCCCCATTTCTTGGCATCTTGACAACCCTGCTCGCTTCACCTTGAGCTGCTCTTCTTTCAGACAAAAGCCTGAACTGGTCTTCTTTTAGACAAAATGCAGGATCAGACTCAACTCTTTCAGACAACTTTTTGGTCAACAGAGCACAATGGCTAATGAGGATTCACCATGCCATCTCGATGGTGCAATCCAAAAACACCGCGGACGGACGATGAAGGAGAGCTCGCGCTGCACCCGCCGACGGCCAAGAGCTCGCGCCGCCGCCGACGGACCTCCGCCGCACGGACGATGACCAAGATATCACCACTCTGCCCGCTGACGACTAAGTGATTGACCCGCCGAGCGGCCATGTGAGGAACTCGCCGGCCGGGCTGCCTCGGAGGACCCTCGCGATGTTACACCGGCGCTGAACTGCGGGAACGCCCTCTCCACCGTCGGCCGTCGGGCTGCCTGGGAGAGAAAGGGGATGGGGATAAGTTTTCTGTGCGAGTTGATTTATTTTCTGCGAGAGAAAGGGATGGGGATGACGTGGACCAGGAACCGTCGCTTCCACATCAGCGCGTAGCGCTTCGTCCGTAGCATGAGTCCGTAAGTGTAGCATTATTCGGGTGTATTCGGACCAAAGGGTATGTCCGCGGGAACCAAGACAGAAAGAAACTTGTCTTGATTCCATCCACCGTGGTGATTCCTGTCCCCTCAAAAAGTGTGCACATGGTCCACGCATCAGATTTATATTGATAACAAGAGATGCACCCGATCCGCTTTTTGATCTTGATTTGTAAGTACGTAGATGCAATGCATGCCAGTGGATTCGATTTGGTTTGGTTTCCAGATCAGAAAAGATTTGGGTCAAGAAATTTCCTCCTTGGTTCAGTTGGGATGGATGGAAATTAAGGCAGGCCGGATGGTTCAGTTCCCATTTCCAAGTATACATCGCTTTCTTTCCTTCTTTTTAGTCCATTCCATGTACTTGACGGGCACAACAGGCATCACTTTGCCACGATCAACCAGCAAGCTACAACTATGCCGACGTCCATCACCAGGATCTTCACCGTCAACAAGTCGGTGCGGCCGCTGTCCTCGCCGGTAAATCTCCCGGTGATCTACTTCCGCCACTGCGTCTGGCTCGTCAAGGTGCACCCATCGGCAACCATCTTATCGTTTTATATCCACGCCGTCCACGAGCCTGGAGCCCATCCCTTTGGCACCCATGTCTCCCTGGAAATCCTGGACCGGAGCGGGGAGCAGGTCGTCTTCCACAGGGAGCAGACGCTGCGACGCGGCTGCCCCTTCTCCGACTTCCTCTGGATGGGAAGGGACGAGCTGGAGGCGGCGGCGTGCGTCCACAACGACGACAGCTTCATCGTCAGATTCACTCTGTCCAAGGTCCGGTGGTGGCGCCGGCTGGGAGGAAGCTTCAACTTTTTGAATCCCTCAAGGTCGGAGGACGTCCTGGTGGCCGGGTCTCACACGATCATCGTCGACAATTTCTCCAAGATCAAGGACACGTCCAGGGTGGGGGAGTATGCTTGCTTCACATCTTTGACGCTGGGAGGGAACATATGGCCGCGGTCCTCCTCCTCGCCGATACGCCTCGAGGTGGCCCGGCTCTATGATGACCTCGGCAAGATATGGTTCATCTAGGTGTACACTCAGGCCCCCTACTTCGATTTCCACGTCGACCTCAAGCTCGAGTATTCGTACTACCAACTCCCGCTTCGAGACTGTGCCCACGTCACCCTGGAGATCCTAGACCGGAGCGGAGAGCGCGCCGCCTTCCATAGGGGGGAGATGGTGTCAGACGTACATTCTGTGTTCGAACCCCTCTACGTCACGATACAAGAGCTCGAGGCGGCGTCGTGCATCCACGACAACAACAGCTTCACCCTAAGGTGCACCGTGTCGTACAAGCTCCCTGAGAGCAAGATAAAATGGTGGTACCGGCAGTTCAGAGGGTTCAAGCCGGAAGACGCTGTCGCGCGAACCGAGTCCCGCACGATCACCGTCGATGACTTCTCTAGGATCAGGGCATCGTCTCGGGTTCGCGAGTGCGCCCACTCCACGAGCTTGGTACTAGGATGGAGCATATGGGAGGTAGGGCTCTACCCTAGCGGGTACAATGTCTGAGACCAGGCTGTTGAGTATCGTGATTATTAGGAAAGCTAGGATAGCGTAGGATATTATTCTACCTTGCCTTGTACTTCAAGTAGATCATTGTACTCCTATATATATGCCCACGAGGCTCAAGCAATACATCAACAACTATTCCACCAAACCTCTCTCTCCCTTCTAACACAGGCGACCTTGTCGCTCACCGGCCGCAAGAGATTTGCTGACCAAGAGGAGTCGCCGGGGACGACACTCAGGTTCCGCTTCGAGCTGCATGCGGGGCTCTACGGCCGCAAGTACTATGAGTCCACGGAAGGGGCGCACGTGTTTGACGGTGGCAGCCCTGAGCACATGACCCAGATCACGAATTCACGATGCCTACCACGTCGCTCATGGACATACTCGCTGGCAACGACCGCCTCGTCATCCGGTGGTACTTCGCCATCGTCCCGTCTGTCCCGGCTAGCACCATCGTTGCCCACCGCACCACCTTCTGAAGTAGAGGAGTCGATCTTCACTCCTTTGTTTAAGCGCCATGTACGCTAGAGACCACTACTACTCCCTCCGTTCCAAAATATTTGTCTTTCTAGATATTTCAACAAGTGATTATATACGGAGCAAAGTGAGTGAATCTACACTCTAAATATGTCTACATGCATCCGTATGTTGTGTCCATTTGAAATGTCTACAAAGACAAATATTTAGGAACGGAGGGAGTACTACTGTAGAACGCATGCAATCAACCGGTGTCAGTACGGATCAACCGATGTGAGTAAGCATGCATGCATGCCTGATTTGCTCCCTACTCCTCGCTTCTTTGTAATGACGCATCCAACATGTAAGGAAACATGTGTGTGGACCCGATTTTTTTTTTAGGTGAAACTAGGGCTTTATTCAACAACCAAATCCGACCGAATGCAAATAATGTCTGGTAAGTTCCCTAGCGCCACATGTCGACCAACAGGGAGTGTTGATGCTGCCTTTGCCAAGGCATGTGCCTCAACATTTGCCTCCCTATTCTCAAAACGAAAACTAACTTTAATAAAATCTAAAGCTCTAACTCTTATTTCATCTAGAACAAAAGCATAAGAAGAAGAATGCTCAGCCCCATTTATATCTGAGACGACTTGCAGGCAGTCCGAAGCTATTATCACATGTGATTGTAGGGAGTAAATTGTAGAAAACCACCAGTTTGAAGGCTAGTTCATCAGAACGTCCCCCGTCCGAACGCGGGCCTGACCCATCTCCACGATGAAGGAGAGCGTGAACCACCCCAAGCTCCTCATTTAGGGTCGCTGGCCCCAACACCGTCGCAGCGGGCCTCTTCCTCTCCAGCATCTCGCAGCCGGCCGCATCCGGAATGGCCTCAACCTCCTGCTGCTGGACCTCCGTCTCCCTACTACTATCTCCTGCTGCATCCTACCGCTACCTCAGCTCCGATGTCTGGACTTCTACTCCTCACCGTCTACAGGTGCTGTATTATTTTTCTGCTATTTCTAGACAATTTGTATGCACTGCATTTGGCAATTTGTAACCAACATTAGGCCATTTTAAGTGTAGTTGCAGATGATAGTATTTCTGCATCTGTCTGTTAATTATCCACTAATTAGCTACTATTCTTTTACAAAATCACCTCTATGTAGCTAGTGAGATTTTACCAAAATTGCTCCAATTCATTAGTGTTCCTGAACTGTCTACTAGTACCATCATATCTAAATCTACACACATGGGTGCAGATCACATGCCCCTATGTAGTAATTTGGGGGAAATGAGAGTGTGATTAACAATGGATTGATGGATTCAGGCCATAGCTGCACATGGTCGGTTGGTTTCGTGGAGTCTGTACATACAATTTTCTATGTATGGATTGAACAGGGGTACATGGTTACACATGTTTGTTTCCCAGATGGATTGAGCAGGGGTTCATTTTCATGGATGGATTCAGTCCATAGCTGCACATGTTTATTACATAGATGGCCATGAACTGCCTATGGCTCCATTCAGAGATGGTCCTCTAGACATCCTGCGCCCTGGAATCTGCAGAACATTCTGAGGTCAGCACTAGCGCACTACCTCATAGCTACACATGTTTATTTCGTAGGTTTTTTTTTTTGACAAAACCATCAATTGCCTGCAAAGCATTCTGTACTTGCCTACATCTCAACAAAACTTGCCTATTTTTTTTTCAAAATGCATACAAGACCAACCCAGCTGCTCATGCACCCTAGAATCTACAAACCCAAAACACAAACCAGCCCCAAAACCCCAAAGGAAAAATAGCCTAAAACATGTTCTACGAGGGCTTCTTTGTGTTTCTTTCTAGTTCTATGTTTTCAAGGCGTCGCCTAGGCGACGCCTAGGCGTCAGAGCGCCCTGCGAGGTCGAGGCGTCCACCTCGCCTTAGGTGGCTGAGCAAGGCGTCCGCCTTAAGCTCTAAGGCGTCCGAGGCGTCTGCCTAGGCATCCAGGCTGGCGCCTTAGTCCATTTTGAACGCCTTAGTTTGCCAGGCAGGCAGAGCAGCTGTTTTAGGCGGGAAACAATGTTTTGGCGGGAAACAGGACCTATTGTTGGCGCCAACAGGTAAGAGGGGAGAAAGAGAGAGAGAGAGAAACAGCCCCCAATCCACACACTCCTCCCCCTCCTCATCTCCAGTGGTTCCTCTCCAGCAGATCTGCTTCCTCCTCTGCAGCTGATCCTCTCCAGCAGCTCCTCCCCCTCCTCTCCTCCTCCTCCTCCTCCTCCTCCTCCTCCTGTCCAGCAGCTCCTCCTCCTCTCCAGTACAGCAGCAACAAGCAAGAAGCAACAGCAAGGAACCAACTGCCCCTCCTCCTCCTGTCCAGCAGCTCCTCCTCCTCTCCAGTACAGCAGCAACAAGCAACAGCAAGGAACCAACTGCCAACAGTGTAAGGTATACCTCCCTCTCCCTTCTCCCACACCCTCCTCTGCTCTCTTTCTTCTTTGCTGGACTGTTTTGTGCTAGCTGATATGCTGGTTGCTCACTGCCGCTCTTATAGTGGTTAGTGCCTTA
This sequence comes from Secale cereale, assembly GCA_902687465.1. NCBI lineage: Eukaryota > Viridiplantae > Streptophyta > Magnoliopsida > Poales > Poaceae > Secale > Secale cereale. The sequence goes on along the minus strand of LR738715.1, from coordinate 5,179,941 downwards.
GTGGATGCCTGGATGTTTAGTTTAATGCATGCTGTTGGTACTTGGTAGTGATTAGTTTAATGATAGTGGTTGGTGCCTTAGTGGATGCTCCTTGGTTGAATAAAATAATGCATGCTGTTGTTAGTGATTAGTTTAATGCAGTAACTTTTGCTACTAGGCTAGAAGATCTGTAGATTATAATAAGGAATGACGGGCTCTTGAATTGATTAGAATATTGTTAATTGTTTGCACTTTGCAGTCCCACAATGGCGGATGCAAGAGCTGGTGGGGATGGTGATGCTTATGATCCAATGAAAGATCCAGAACGCAGGCCACGGAGGTCAAATGATCCGGGCTGGAATTATGGGTATTGGTTGAAACCTGGCAACATCAATAATGTTGTGTGCAATCTTTGTGGCAAGATAACTTCTGGAGGGATCAAGAGACACAAAGAGCATCTTGCTGGCACTGGTGGGGATGCAATAGGTTGTCCAAAGGCTACCACACAACTTAGGAGGGAGATGTTAGAATATTTGGAAAAGAACAGGAGAAACATAGGACAGCCAGATGAGTTCGATGATGTAGTGGAGGTAGATGTAGCAGGGACAGTTCAAAGCTCCACTAATGCAGCAGCAGTTGAAGTTCGAGGCTCCACTACAAGACCAAGTTCAGGGACAGCAGCCAAGAAGAACAAGAAAGCCTTTGCGGTAAAAATGTCAGGCACAAAATTTCAATCTGTTGCAACCAAGTCAATTGTTTCCATGCTTAGGAAAAAATCTGAGGATGTTGTCGATGAAAGACGCTCCGGTTGCTTCAAGGAGGGGGTAATATCAAAGATTTCAAGAAAATCATGACTTCATCATTAGCCGGAAATGACAAGCGCATAATGGTACGAGAAGCTCTTCAAAGTTGTTTTGGATGGAGTTCCCGATAGAATAATTTTTGGATTTCTTCAATACTTTGACACTAGCTAGGCAACCTCTCGACCCCTCGACCCTCGACTGCTCGGCGATCCACAACCCTAGACCCCCTCATGTCACATTTTGTCTAGTGTCAAAGGATTCAACAAAACCATGTCTTCATCATTAGGCGAAAGTAACAGGCGCATGATGGTACGAAGCTCTCCAAAGTTATTTTGGAACGGAGTCCCGGATAGGATAATTCGTAACAAAAGACGGATTATCCTATCAGGAACTCCGTTCCAGAATAACTTTCCAGAACTTCGTACCAACATGCCCCGGTTACTTCTGGCAAATGATGAAGGCATGGATTTCTTCAATACTTTGACACTAGGAAATATCTCGACCCCTCGGCGATCCTCGACCCTTGACGACCCTCGGTCCCTCGACGACCCTCGACCCCCCCCCCTCATGTCGAAGTTATTGGGGAGGGGGTATATCGACAACGACATACCCGATAAAAAAGAAAAAGAGGAAGAAGAAAAAAAGAGGAGAAGAAGAAAGGAACAGCTAGAGGAGAAGATCGAAGAAGAAAAAGAAAAAAGGAGAAGAAGAAAGGAATAGAGGAGAAGAAGAGAATCTCCTCTATTCCTTTCTTCTTCTCCTCTTATTTTTCTTCTTCTTATTTATTTCTCCTCTTCTTCCTCTCCTCTTCTTCTTTCTTTCCTCTTCTTATTTTCTTCTTTCCTATCCTTCTTTTTCTAAATTTGTAACTTTTGCATATATAAAACTTTTCTACAATTGTAACTTTCTATATATGAACAAAAAACTTTCTATGAACAAAAAAACATTCTTCTCCTCTATTCCTTTCTTCTTATTCTCTTCTTTTTCTTCTTTTTTCTTCTTCTTATTTATCTCTCCTCTTCTTCCTCTCTTTTCTTCTCCCCCCCCCACACGAGAACATTTTAACTTAGTAAATTTATCGAGGAGGGGGTATATCGACCCCCCTCATGTCGAAGTTATCCGGGAGGGGGTATATCAACCCCCCCTCATGTCCCAGTTTCTCGCTTATTTTCCTTCTTACTCGACGACCCTAACCCTAAATAGTACAACTAACAACAACGAAAAAAATCATATCTATCAACAATAAAAGAACATCATATGATATATGAACAAAAAAAATCAACAAAAAAACATCATATATATGCAGAAAAAAACATCATATATATATATGCAGAAAAAACATCATATATATATATATATATATACATCCATACATTAACATATATGCATCCATACATTAACATATATATATGTTGGGGAACGTAGCATAATTCAAAAAATTTCTACGTCTTCACCAAGATCCAACTATGGAGACATCTAGCAACGAGCAAGTAAGAGTGCATCTACATACCGTTTATGTAGATCGCGTGCGGAAGCTTTCAACGAAGCAAGGATGAAGTAGTCGTACTCTTCACGTTCTTCGTCACCGATGATCTAGCGCCGAACGGACGGCACCTCCGCGTTCAACACACGTACGGTGCAGCAACGTCACCTCCTTCTTGATCCAGCAAGGGGGGAGGAGAAGTCGTCAGAGATCCGGCAGCACGACGGCGTGATGACGGATGCAGTGGAGATCGCAGCAGGGCTTCGCCGGGCGCCCTGCGTGGGAGTTGGGAGGTGTGACGGGAGGGGGAGAGGCGCCAGGGCTGAGGTGCGGCTGCCCTCTCCCCCCCAACATATATATAGGGGCCAGGGGGGGGCGCCTGGACCCCCTGCAGATCCAATCTGCAAGGGGGCGGCGGCCAAGGGGGGTTCCTTGCCCCCCAAGGCAAGTGGAGCCCCCCTCCCCTTTAGGGTTTGAACCCTAGGCGCAGGGGAGGTGGGCCTCCCTTAGTGGTGCGCCAGCCCAGAGGGCTGGACACATCCCCTCGTGGCCTAGGGGCCCCACCGGGATGGGTGGCCCCACCCGGCCCGGGGCCCCTCCGGTGGTCCCGGGACGCTCCCGGTGACCCCCGGAGATCACCCGTTGGCCGAAACTGGACTTCCCATATATCAATCTTTACCTCCGGACCATTCCGGAACTCCTCGTGACGTCCGGGATCTCATCCGAGACTCCGAACAACTTTCGGGTTTCCACGTGCATTTATCTCTACGACCCTAGCGTTACCGAACCTTAAGTGTGTAGACCCTACGGGTTCGGGAGACACGTAGACATGACCGAGACCACTCTCTGGTCAATAACCAACAGCGGGATCTGGATACCCATGTTGGTTCCCACGTGTTCCTCGATGATCTTCATCGGATGAACCACCGTGTCAAGGATTCACTCAATCCCGTATGTTATTCCCTTTGTCCATCGGTACGGTACTTGCCCGAGATTCGATCGTCGGTATCCCCGATACCTTGTTCAATCTCGTTATGGCAAGTCTCTTTACTCGATCCGTAATCCATCATCCCGTGACTAACTACTTAGTCACATTGAGCTCATTATGATGATGTATTACCGAGTGGGCCCAGAGGTACCTCTCCGTCATACGGAGTGACAACATCCCAGTCTCGGTTCGTACCAACTCAACAGACACTTTCGGAGATACCCGATGCGTACCTTTATAGCCACCCAGTTACGTTGTGACGGTTGGCACACCCAAAGTATTCCTACGGCATCCGGGAGTTGTACAACCTCATGGTCTAAGGAATAAATACTTGACACCGAAAAGCTTATGCATTACGAACTATACGATCTCGTGTTATGCTCAAGTTTGGGTCTTGTCCATCACATCATTCTCCTAATGATGTGATCCCATTATCACCGACATCTCATGTCCATGGTCAGGAAACCGTGACCATCTGTTGATCAACGAGCTGGCTACTAGAGGCCTACCAGGGACTCATTGTGGTCTATGTATTCACACATGTATCGCTGTTTCCGTACAATACAATTCAAGCATGAATAACAGACAATTATCATGAACAAGGAGATATAATAATAATGCTTTTATTATTGCCTCTAGGGCATATCTCCAACAGTCTCCCACTTGCACTAGAGTCAATAATCTAGTTACATTGTGATGAATCGAACACCCATAGAGTTCTGGTGTTGATCATGTTTCGCTCGTGAAAGAGGTTTAGTCAACGGGTCTGCGACATTCAGATCCGTATGCACTTTACAAATATCTATGTCTCCATCCTGAACATAATTCCGGATGGAGTTGAAACGGCGCTTGATGTGCTTGGTCTTCTTGTGAAACCTGGGCTCCTTGGTAATAGCAATAGCACCAGTGTTGTCACAGAAGAGAGTCATCGGGCTTGACGCGCTTGGAATGACTCCTAGGTCGGTGATGAACTCCTTCATCCAGACTCCTTCCTGTGCTGCTTCAGAAGCAGCTATGTACTCCGCTTCACATGTAGATGCTGCCACCACGCTTTGCTTGCAACTGCACCAGCTGACTGCCCCTCCGTTCAAAATATACACGTATCCGGTTTGTGACTTAGAGTCATCCAGATCTGTGTCGAAGCTAGCATCGACGTAACCCTTTACGACGAGCTCTTCGTCACCTCCATAAACGAGAAACATATCCTTAGTCTTTTTCAGGTACTTCAGGATGTTCTTGACCGCTGTCCAGTGTTCCGTACCGGGATCACTTTGGTACCTCCCTACCAAACTTATGGCAAGGTTCACATCAGGTCTGGTACACAGCATGGCATACATGATAGAACCTATTGCCGAGGCATAGGGAATGACACTCATCTTTTCTCTATCTTCTGCCGTGGTCGGCGACTGAGTCTTACTCAATCTCATACCTTGCAAAACAGGCAAGAATCCTTTCTTTGACTGATTCATATTGAACTTCTTCAATATTTTGTCAAGGTATGTACTTTGTGAAAGACCAATGAGGCGTCTCGATCTATCTCTATAGATTTTGATGCCTAATATGTAAGCAGCTTCTCCAAGGTCCTTCATTGAAAAACTTTTATTCAAGTAGGCCTTTACATTTTCCAAGAATTCTATATCATTTCCCATCAGCAATATGTCATCCACATATAATATGAGAAATGCTACAGAGCTCCCACTCACTTTCTTGTAAATACAGGCTTTTCCATAAGTCTGTATAAATCCAAACGCTTTGATCACCTCATCAAAGTGAATATTCCAGCTCCGAGATGCTTGCACCAGCCCGTAAATCGAGCGCTGGAGCTTGCATACCTTGTTAGCGTTCTCTGGATCGACAAAACCTTCCGGTTGCATCATATACAACTCTTCCTTGAGGAAGCCATTAAGGAATGTTGTTTTGACGTCCATTTGCCATATCTCATAATCATAGAATGCGGCAATAGCTAACATGATTCTGACTGACTTCAGCATCGCTACGGGAGAGAAAGTCTCATCGTAGTCAATCCCTTGAACTTGTCGATAACCCTTAGCGACAAGCCGAGCCTTATAGATGGTCACATTACCATCCGCGTCTGTCTTCTTCTTAAATATCCATTTGTTTTCTATGGCGTGCCTGTCATCAGGCAAGTCCACCAAAGTCCATACTTTGTTTTCATACATGGATTCTATCTCGGATTTCATGGCTCCAAGCCATTTATTGGAATCTGGGCCCGCCATCGCTTCTTCATAGTTCGAAGGTTCACCGTTGTCTAACAACATGATTTCCAGTACAGGGTTGCCGTACCACTCTGGTGCGGAACGTGCCCTTGTGGACCTTCGAAGTTCAGTAGTAACTTGATCTATTTCTTCATGATCATTATCATCAACTTCCTCCCTTGTCGGTGCAGGCACCTCAGGAACAGTTTCCTGCGCTGCGCTACTTTCCGGTCCAGGAGGGGTGACTGTCACCTCATCAAGTTCTACTTTCCTCCCACTCACTTCTTTCGAGAGAAACTCTTTCTCCAGAAAGCATCCATTCTTGGCAACAAAGACTTTGCCTTCGGATCTGTGGTAGAAGGTGTACCCAATTGTTTCCTTTGGGTATCCTATGAAGACGCATTTTTCCGATTTGGGTTCGAGCTTTTCAGGTTGAAGTTTCTTGACATAAGCATCGCAACCCCAAACTTTCAGAAACGACAGCTTCGGTTTCTTGCCAAACCAAAGTTCATACGGAGTCGTCTCAACGGATTTCGACGGAGCCCTATTTAAAGTGAATGCGGCAGTCTCTAAAGCATAACCCCAAAAAGATAGCGGTAAATCGGTAAGGGACATCATAGATCGCACCATGTCCAACAGAGTACGATTTCGACGTTCGGACACACCGTTACGTTGAGGTGTTCCGGGAGGTGTCAATTGTGAAACAATTCCACAGCTCCTAAGGTGTGTGCCAAATTCATGACTTAAATATTCACCCCCACGATCCGATCGCAAGAACTTTATTTTTCTGTCACGTTGATTCTCAACGTCATTCTGAAATTCCTTGAACCTTTCAAAGGTCTCAGACTTGTGTTTCATCAAATAGATATACCCATATCTACTCAAGTCATCTGTGAGGGTGAGAACATAACGGTAGCCTCCGCGAGCTTCAACACTCATTGGACCGCACACATCGGTATGTATGATTTCCAACAAGTTGGTTGCTCGCTCCATTGTTCTGGAAAACGGAGTCTTGGTCATCTTGCCCAAGAGGCATGGTTCGCACGTGTCAAATGATTCATAATCAAGAGACTCTAGAAGTCCATCCGAATGGAGCTTCTTCATACGTTTGACACCAATATGACCAAGGCGGCAATGCCACAAGTATGTGGGACTATCATTATCAACTTTACATCTTTTGGCATCTACACTATGAATATGTGTATTACTACGTTCGAGATTCATCAAAAATAAACCATTGACCAGCGGGGCATGACCATAAAACATATCTCTCAAATAAATAGAACAACCATTATTCTCCGATTTGAAAGAATATCCATCTCGCATAAGACGAGATCCAGAAACAATGTTCATGCTCAAAGCTGGTACTAAATAACAATTATTCAGGTTTAAAACTAATCCCGAGGGTAGATGTAGAGGCAGCGTGCCGACGGCGATCACATCGACCTTGGAACCATTCCCGACGCGCATCGTCACCTCATCCTTCGCCAGTCTCCGTTTATTCCGCAGCTCCTGTTTTGAGTTACAAATGTGAGCAACTGCACCGGTATCGAATACCCAGGAGCTATTACGAGTGCTGGTAAGGTACACATCAATAACATGTATATCATATATACCTTTGACGTTGCCGGCCTTCTTGTCTGCTAAATATTTGGGGCAGTTCCGCTTCCAGTGACCCGTTCCCTTGCAATAAAAGCACTCTGTTTCAGGCTTGGGTCCATACTTTGGCTTCTTCCCGGCAACAGGCTTGCCAGGCGCGGCAACTCCTGTGATGGCCTGGCTTATTAGGGATGATAGACTACTCATATCAATAAGGAATTCCTTCTTTTCCGGGAGCCCATTCGGATAGAACTCCAAAGTTAAGCGTGCTTAGCTTGGAGTAGTTTCAGGATGGGTGACCGACCGGGAAGTTGCTCCCGGGTGCGCACGAGTGAGGACAAAGTGCGCAGAAAAGACTAGTATTGATATGTGAGGACAGTCTAGATCCCGCCAGGAGTAACGACCACCGGCGGGTGTGTCCGAGGCGTTACAAGTTGGTACCAGAGCCGACCCTCGCGGTTAAACGGATGTTTGCGGACAGTTTGCAGTCATGTTGTGCATGACGTTTGTGACCCGTCGTGGCACACGGCATGGCACATGTGCTGTCCTGGAAGCACAGACGGTTGTGCCAAGAGGGAACGTTCCTGTGGCCCGACGAGGACATCGGTTCCTCTGAGTGAGGGTGTATGTGATGGCCTGGCTTATTAGGGATGATAGACTACTCATAAAAATAAGGAATTCCTTCTTTTCCGGGAGCCCATTCGGATAGAACTCCAAAGTTAAGCGTGCTTAGCTTGGAGTAGTTTCAGGATGGGTGACCGACCAGGAAGTTGCTCCCGGGTGCGCACGAGTGAGGACAAAGTGCGCAGAAAAGACTAGTATTGATATGTGAGGACAGTCTAGATCCCGCCAGGAGTAACGACCACCGGCGGGTGTGTCCGAGGCGTTACAACTCCCTTGCCGTCCTTCTTGAAGTTCTTCTTACCCTTGCCTTTCTTGAACTTAGTGGTTTTATTGACCATCAACACTTGATGTTCTTTCTTGATGTCCACCTCCGCTGATTTCAGCATCGAATACACCTCGGGAATGGACTTCTCCATCCCTTGCATATTGAAGTTCAGCACGAAGCTCTTGAAGCTTGGTGGGAGCGACTGGAGGATTCTGTCAACGACCGCTTCATCTGGGAGATTCATTCCCAGCTGAGACAAGCGATTGTGCAATCCTGAAATCTTGAGGATGTGCTCACTGACAGAACTGTTCTCCTCCATCTTACAGCTGTAGAATGCGTCGGAGACATCATATCTCTCGACTCGGGCATGAGCTTGGAAAACCATTTTCAGCTCTTCGAACATCTCATATGCTCCATGGTGCTCAAAACGCTTTTGGAGCCCCGATTCTAAACTGTAAAGCATGCCGCACTGAACCAGGGAGTAATCATCACTACGCGACTGCCAGACGTTCAAAACGTCTTGGTCCGCATCGGGAGCAGGTGCATCACCTAGCGGTGCTTCTAGGACATATGATCTCTTGGCAGCTATGAGGATAATCCTCAGGTTACGGACCCAATCCGTATAGTTGCTACCATCGTCTTTCAGCTTGGTTTTCTCTAGGAACGCGTTGAAGTTGAGGGAAACCTGAGCGTGGGCCATTTGATCTACAAGAGATATTGTAAAGAATTTAGACTAAGTTCATGATAATTAAGTTCATCTTAATCAAATTATAATGAACTCCCACTCAGAATGACATCTCTCAAGTCATCCAAGTGATACACGATCCGAATCGAGTAGTCCGTGTCCGATCATCACGTGAGACGGACTAGTCAATAACGGTGAACATCTTCATGTTGATCGTATCTTCTATACGACTCGTGTTTGACCTTTCGGTCTTCCGTGTTCCGAGGCCATGTCTGTACATGCTAGGCTCGTCAAGTGAACCCTAAGTGTATCGCGTGTGTAAATCTGTCTTACACCCGTTGTATGCGAACGTTAGAACATATCACACCCGATCATCACGTGGTGCTTCGGAGCAACGAGCTTTAGCAACGGTGCACAGTTAGGGGAAACACAATACTTGAAATTTTAGTGAGAGATCATCTTATTTACTACCGTCGTTCTAAGTAAACAAGATGCAAAAACATGATAAACATCACATGCAATCAATTAAAGTGACATGATATGGCCAATGTCATCTTGCTCCTTGGATCTCCATCTTCGGGGCACCATGATCATCTTGTCACCGGCTCGACACCATGATCTTCATCATCATGATCTTCATCATCGTGTCTCGAAGAAGTCGTCACGCCAACTATTACTTCTACTACTATAGCTAACGTTTAGCAATGAAGTAAAGTAATTACATGGCGTTATTCAGTGACACGCAGGTCATACAATAATAAAGACAACTCCTATGGCTCTTGCCGGTTGTCAAGTTCATCGACATGCAAGTCGTGATTCCCTATTACAAAAACATGATCAATCTCATACATCACATATATCATTCATCACATCTTCGTTCTTGGCCATACCACGTCACAAAACACATGCTGCAAAAACAAGTTAGACGTCCTCTAATTGTTGTTGCAAGTTTTACGTGGCTTCTATAGGATTTCTAGCAAGAACGTTTCTTTCCTACGCCAAAACCACAACGTGATTTGTCAACTTCTATTTACCCTTCATAAGGACCCTTTTCATCGAATCCGATCCGACTAAAGTAGGAGAGACAGACACCCGCCAGCCACCTTATGCATCTAGTGCATGTCTGTCGGTGGAACCAGTCTCACGTAAGCGTACGTGTAAGGTCGGTCCGGGCCGCTTCATCCCACAATACCGCCGAATCAAGATTGACTAGTAACGGTAAGAAAGTTGAACAAGATCATACGCCCACAACTGCTTTGTGTTCTACTCGTGCAAGATGCTACGCATAAAACCTAGGCTCAGATGCCACTGTTGGGGAACGTAGCATAATTCAAAAAATTTCTACGTCTTCACCAAGATCCAACTATGGAGACATCTAGCAACGAGCAAGTAAGAGTGCATCTACATACCATTTATGTAGATCGCGTGCGGAAGCTTTCAACGAAGCAAGGATGAAGTAGTCGTACTCTTCACGTTCTTCGTCACCGATGATCTAGCGCCGAACGGACGGCACCTCCGCGTTCAACACACGTACGGTGCAGCAACGTCACCTCCTTCTTGATCCAGCAAGGGGGGAGGAGAAGTCGTCAGAGATCCGGCAGCACGACGGCGTGATGATGGATGCAGTGGAGATCGCAGCAGGGCTTCGCCGGGCGCCCTGCATGGGAGTTGGGAGGTGTGACGGGAGGGGGAGAGGCGCCAGGGCTGAGGTGCGGCTGCCCTCTCCCCCCCACATATATATAGGGGCCAGGGGGGTGCCTGGACCCCCTGCAGATCCAATCTGCAAGGGGGCGGCGGCCAAGGGGGGTTCCTTGCCCCCCAAGGCAAGTGGAGCCCCCCTCCCCTTTAGGGTTTGAACCCTAGGCGCAGGGGAGGTGGGCCTCCCTTAGTGGTGCGCCAGCCCAGAGGGCTGGACACATCCCCTCGTGGCCTAGGGGCCCCACCGGGATGGGTGGCCCCACCCGGTGGACCCCCGGGGCCCCTCCGGTGGTCCCGGGACGCTCCCGGTGACCCCCGGAGATCACCCGTTGGCCGAAACTGGACTTCCCATATATCAATCTTTACCTCCGGACCATTCCGGAACTCCTCGTGACGTCCGGGATCTCATCCGGGACTCCAAACAACTTTCGGGTTTCCACGTGCATTTATCTCTACGACCCTAGCGTTACCGAACCTTAAGTGTGTAGACCCTACGGGTTCGGGAGACACGTAGACATGACCGAGACCACTCTCCGGTCAATAACCAACAGCGGGATCTGGATACCCATGTTGGTTCCCACGTGTTCCTCGATGATCTTCATCGGATGAACCACCGTGTCAAGGATTCACTCAATCCCGTATGTTATTCCCTTTGTCCATCGGTACGGTACTTGCCCGAGATTCGATCGTCGGTATTCCCAATACCTTGTTCAATCTCGTTATGGCAAGTCTCTTTACTCGATCTGTAATCCATCATCCCGTGACTAACTACTTAGTCACATTGAGCTCATTATGATGATGTATTACCGAGTGGGCCCAGAGGTACCTCTCCGTCATACGGAGTGACAACATCCCAGTCTCGGTTCGTACCAACTCAACAGACACTTTTGGAGATACCCGATGCGTACCTTTATAGCCACCCAGTTACGTTGTGACGGTTGGCACACCCAAAGTACTCCTACGGTATCCGGGAGTTGTACAACCTCATGGTCTAAGGAATAAATACTTGACACCGAAAAGCTTATGCATTACGAACTATACGATCTCGTGTTATGCTCAAGTTTGGGTCTTGTCCATCACATCATTCTCCTAATGATGTGATCCCGTTATCACCGACATCTCATGTCCATGGTCAGGAAACCGTGACCATCTGTTGATCAACGAGCTGGTAACTAGAGGCCTACCAGGGACTCATTGTGGTCTGTGTATTCACACATGTATCGCTGTTTCCGTACAATACAATTCAAGCATGAATAACAGACAATTATCATGAACAAGGAGATATAATAATAATGCTTTTATTATTGCCTCTAGGGCATATCTCCAACAATATATACATCCATACATTAACATATGTACATCAACATATATGCAAAAAAACATCATATATATATGCAGGAAAAAAACATGCATATATCAAAGATGGGGCCACGGCGGTCACATCCACGGCGGCGGCGGCCACATCCACGGAGGCGGCGGCTGTGACGACCCCGGCCCGACCGTGCACTAATCATACACGCAAATGCACACGATCAAGCCTAAGGACTCACGTGAAGGAATCACAGCACAACTCTAAAACATAAACAAATACATACAAGTCATATATTACAAGCCAGGGGCCTCGAGGGCTCGAATACATAACATGATGTCTCACACATAGTCAGCGGAAGCGTTAGGTATCTGGGTACAGATACAACACAGAAGAAGATAAGCCTTTTACAAAGGCGGGGCAAAAATAAAAGCTACGATCGAAAAGGCGCAGGCCTCCTGCCTGGGACCTCCGATCCTACTCCTGGTCGTCGTCCGCCGGCTCCTCGCAGTAGTACTCGCCGGCCGGGTAGTAGTAGTAGCCAGCCTCGGGCTGGTAGTAGTAGTCGTCAACGGGGGCTGCAGGCACCATGGCTCCGTCGTCTGGTTTAACAAGTGGGTAGGACAAAAGAGGAAGCAAAGCAACCGTGAGTACTCATCCAAAGTACTCAGCAAGACTTACATCAGATCTATTCTAGCAATGCAATATTTTCAAAGGGGGCTTTATGTGGGTGGACTAGACTGCAGAAAGCCAGAGTAGAGAGGGGAAAAGCCTAGTCCTGACGAAGACTAGCATCTTCAGGGTCTTGCAGCAATGAGAGGGGAAACAGAGTAGTAAGGCTCATCATAATAATGTATAGTGTTTGCAGCAACATCATCTCATACCACATATCTCAAGTCACCAGTTCTAGTTGTACCGAAGTGGATACAACTCCGAGTGT
>LR738715.1:5122085-5155415 GCA_902687465.1 Secale cereale | reverse complement strand
GGTCCCGGTCGTGCCACGAACCGGGACCAATGCCCCCCCTTTAGTCCCGGTTGTTGCCACCAACTGGGACCAAAGCCCTTGTCCTGCCCCGCCGCGAAAATCTTTAGTCCCACCTCGCTAGTTGACAGGGGCTGGGAGTGGTTTATAAGCCCCACTGCAGTGGCTGTATTGAACTCCCTCTCTAATGCAGGCTTCTGGGCCTAACTCTGCGCGCTGCCTTGTGAGCTTGCTGGGCCTTATAGTCCAGCTGCATCCTGGGCTGTAGGCCTTGCAAGCTCACTGGGCAGCGCCCATTTTTTATATTTTTTTCCTTTTCTGCTTTATTTATTTCTAAGTTGTTTTTTGCTGTATTTAGAGTTTCTTTGTGAATATTATTGCTTTAGGTAAAACCAATTACAAACTTTCTGTTAGTGCAAGTAGTATTCAAATTTGAATAGTTTAAATTTGAAATTATTTGTTTTCTTTGTTGCTTTATTTATTTTATTTTGTTTCTACTTACAACAAAATACTTATTGTTGCTATTTTCATTTTTTGCAAGTTTTTTTGTTTTGTTTTCTGCATTATTTATTTTCTTTTGTTTTTTGCTTTATTTTTTAATTCTCTCTGCTAGTGCCATTAGTTTTAGAAAAATTATAAACTTTCTGTTAGTGCAATTAGTTTTCAAATTTGAATAATTAAAATTTGAATTCTTTGAAATTTGTGTGAATCACAAGTTTGTGGTTAACTTTACTAAAAAAAATGAACATATATGCACCTATAGAGAAAATTCGACCTAAATTCATAGTTTTCAAATGAACTCTGAAAAAGTTGGCATAGCATGTGCATGTACAAAACGGACAATGGTATCATACTCGTCTGTTACAAAGTTGGCATGGTATCATCATAATAGTTGCGGAAAAAAGTCTTCACTTTTTCTTCGCTTGTGTCATTTGCTTATTGCGCCGTAACCATGGATAATCTTCATCGTTTATCAGGATGCTTGGGTCAGCCTTGACTTTGAAGGGAGGAATTTCATGAAACTTTTCATAATCTTCAGATATGTCTGTCTTGCCCTCCACTCCCAGGATGTCCCTTTTTCCTGAAAGAACTATGTGGCGCTTTGGCTCATCGTATGATGTATTCGCTTCCTTATCTTTTCTTTTTCTCGGTCTGGTAGACATGTTCTTCACATAGATAACCTGTGCCACATCATTGGCTAGGACGAACGGTTCGTCAGTGTACCCAAAAATTTTCAGATCCACTGTTGTCATTTCGTACTGTGGGTCTACCTGTACCCCGCCTCCTGACAGATCGACACATTTGCACTTAAACAAAGGGACCTTAAAATCATGTCCGTAGTCAAGTTCTCATATGTCCACTATGTAACCATAATATGTGTCCTTTCCCCTCTTGGTTGTTGCATCAAAGCGGACACCGCTGTTTTGGTTGGTGCTCTTTTGATCTTGGACAATCGTGTAAAATGTATTCTCATTTATCTCGTATCCTTTGTAAATCAATACAGTCAAAGATGGTCCCCTGGACAACAAGTACAACTCATCACAAACAGTGTTGTCACCTCTGAGACGTGTTTCCAACCAACTGCTGAAAGTCCTGATGTGTTCACATGTAGTCCAGTCGTCGCACTGCTCCGGGTGTTTGGAGCGCAGACTGTTCTTGTGTTCATCGACATACGGGGTCACCAAGGTAGAGTTCTGTAGAACTGTGTAGTGTGCTTGAGACCAAGAATATCCGTCCCTGCATATTATTGAGTCCCTTCCAAGCGTGCCTTTTCCAGTCAGTCTCCCCTCGTACCGCGATTTAGGGAGACCTATCTTATTAAGGCCAGGAATGAAGTCAACACAAAACCAGATGACATCCTCTGTTTGATGGCCCATAGAGATGCTTCCTTCTGGCATAGCGCGGTTACGAACATATTTCTTTAGGACTTCCATGAACCTCTCAAAGGGGAACATATTGTGTAGAAATACGGGCCCCAGAATGACAATCTCGTCGAAAAGATGAACTAGGACGTGTGTCATGATATTGAAGAAGGATGGTGGGAACACCAGCTCGAAACTGACAAGACATTGCGCCACATCACTCCTTAGCCTTGGTACGATTTCTGGATCAATCACCTTCTGAGAGATTGCATTGAGGAATGCACATAGCTTCACAATGGCTAATCGGACGTTTTCCGGTAGAAGCCCACTCAATGCAACTGGAAGCAGTTGCGTCATAATCAAGTGGCAGTCATGAGACTTTAGGTTCCGGAACTTTTTCTCTGGCATATTTATTATTCCCTTTATATTCGACGAGAAGCCAGTCGGGACCTTCATACTAAGCAGGCATTCAAAGAAGATATCTTTCTCTTCTTTCGTAAGAGCATAGCTGGCAGGACCTTCATACTGCTTCGGAGGCATGTCATCTTTTTCGTGCAAACGTTGTAGATCCTCCCGTGCCTCAGCTGTATCTTTTGTCTTTCCATACACGCCCAAGAAGCCTAGCAGGTTCACGCAAAGGTTCTTCGTCACGTGCATCACGTCGATTGAAGAGCGGACCTCTAGGTCTTTCCAGTAGGGTAGGTCCCAAAATATAGATTTCTTCTTCCACATGGGTGCGTGTCCCTCAGCGTCATTCGGAACAGCTAGTGCGCCGGGGCCCTTTCCAAAGATTACGCGTAAATCATTGACCATAGCAAGTACGTGATCACCGGTACGCATGGCGGGCTTCTTCCGGTGATCTGCCTCGCCTTTGAAGTGCTTGCCTTTCTTTCGACATTGATGGTTGGTCGGAAGAAATCGACGATGGCCCAGGTACACATTCTTCCTGCATTTGTCTAGGTATATACTTTCAGTGTCATCTAAACAGTGCGTGCATGCGTGGTATCCTTTGTTTGTCTGTCCTGAAAGGTTACTGAGAGCGGGCCAATCGTTGATGGTCACGAACAGCAACGCCTTTAGGTCAAATTCCTCCTGTCTGTGCTCATCCCACACACGTACACCGTTTCCATTCCACAGCTGTAAAAGTTCTTCAACTAATGGCCTTAGGTACACATCAATGTCGTTGTCGGGTTGCTTAGGGCCTTGGATGAGAACTGGCATCATAATGAACTTCCGCTTCATGCACATCCAAGGAGGAAGGTTATACATACATAGAGTCACGGGCCAGGTGCTGTGATTGCTGCTCTGCTCCCCGAAAGGATTAATGCCATCCGCGCTTAAAGCAAACCATACGTTATTTGGGTCCTTTGCAAACTCCTTCCAGTACTTTCTCTCGATTTTTCTCCACTGCGACCCGTCAGCGAGTGCTCTCAACTTCCCGTATTTCTTATGGTCCTCACTGTGCCATCGCATCAACTTGGCATGCTCTCCGTT
Organism: Secale cereale; assembly: GCA_902687465.1. Classification (NCBI taxonomy): domain Eukaryota; kingdom Viridiplantae; phylum Streptophyta; class Magnoliopsida; order Poales; family Poaceae; genus Secale; species Secale cereale. Next base: position 5,152,062 of record LR738715.1, on the reverse strand, counting down.
TCTGATCAAACGTTTCAACCGTAGTATTATAGTAGCATACCACATCACCTTCGCAGCAACCCTCTTCCTGGCGGGCTCGCCGTCAACATCACCAGGGTCATCTCGTCTCATCTTATACCGCAATGCACCGCATACCGGGCATGCGTTCAGATCCTTGTATGCACCGCGGTAGAGGATGCAATCATTAGGGCATGCATGTATCTTCTGCACCTCCAATCCTAGAGGGCATACGACCTTCTTTGCTGCGTATGTACTGTCGGGCAATTCGTTATCCTTCGGAAGCTTCTTCTTCAATATTTTCAGTAGCTTCTCAAATCCTTTGTCAGCCACAGCATTCTCTGCCTTCCACTGCAGCAATTCCAGTACGGTACCGAGCTTTGTGTTGCCATCTTCGCAATTGGGGTACAACCCTTTTTTGTGATCCTCTAACATGCGATCGAACTTCAGCTTCTCCTTTTGACTTTCGCATTGCGTCCTTGCATCGACAATGACCCGGCGGAGATCATCATCTGGTTCCTCTTGATCTTCAACAGCTTCACCCGTTGCAGCATCATTGGGCACATCGTCTGGTTCCTCTTGATCTTCACCAGATCCCCCCATTGCAGCATCACCATATTCAGGGGGGCACATAGTTGTCATCGTACTCTTCTTCTTCGCCGTCTTCCATCATAACCCCTATTTCTCCGTGCCTCGTCCAAACATTATAGTGTGGCATGAAACCCTTGTAAAGCAGATGGGAGTGAAGGATTTTCCGGTTAGAGTAAGACATCGTATTCCCACATTTAGTGCACGGACAACACATAAAACCATTCTGCTTGTTTGCCTTAGCCGCATTTAGAAACTCATGCACGCCCTTAATGTACTCGGAGGTGTGTCTGTCACCGTACATCCATTGCCGGTTCATCTGCGTGCATTATATATAATTAAGTGTGTCAAAAACCATTACAGAACATCATAAATAGATAATTAACTGACCAAATTAATAGAAGTTCATCATCACATTAAAACCAAAGTACATACATAGTTCTCATCTAACAACATATAGCTCTCCATACACATCGAAACTATGTAATACATTTCAATGCGAAAACAAATGCGATCATAATCGCAACCAAGGTAACAATTGATCCAACGGCATAATGATACCAAGCCTCGGTATGAATGGCATATTTTCTAATCTTTCTAATCTTCAACCGCATTGCATCCATCTTGATCTTGTGATCATCGACGACATCTGCAACATGCAACTCCAATATCATCTTCTCGTCCTCAATTTTTTTATTTTTTCCTTCAAGAATTTGTTTTCTTCTTCAACTAAATTTAACCTCTCGACAATAGGGTACATCTTGATCTTGTGATCATCGACGACTTCCGCAACATGCAACTCCAATTCCATCTTCTCCTCCTCCATTTTTTCCAATTTTTTCTTTAAGGAAATGTTTTCCTCTTCAACTAAATTTAACCTCTCCACAAGAGGGTCGGTTGGAATTTCCGGTTCAACTACCTCCTAGACATATAAAAACATCTATGCATGTCAGGTTGGTCGGCATAATTGTCATAAACACTAAAACAAATAGTTATAAATTAAAGATAATATACCACATCCGAATCGTAGACAGGACGAGGGCCCACGTGGGCGGATATCAAAACCATCGCACTATATAATAACAAGCAATAATAAACGTAAGAAAATTAGACAAATATCTATCTAAAGCAATAATAACAAGTAATAATAAAAGTAAGAAAAGCATGGACATAACAAGAGGCTCACCACGGTGGTGCCGGTGACGAGATCGGCGGGGGCGATCGACGGCGGCGAAGACGGGGACGGGACGTGACGGACCGCTAAACCTAGACAAATCTCGGAGAAAATAGAGCTTCGAGAGGACAAAAGCTTAACTAGTGTGGCTCGGGCATTCCATCGAACACGTTGTGTGCATAGGAGGTGAGCTAGAGCACCACCAAGCCCTCTCCCCCTCGGCCAGAAAAAACAGAGCAGTGTGCTCTGCCCTTGCGCGAGGGGTATATATAGGCACCTCATTGGTCCCGGTTGGTGATACGAACCGGGGCTAAAGGGGTGCCTTTGGTCCCGGTTCGTCGCACCAACCGGGACCAATGGTGGTGGGCCAGGAGCAAGACCCATTGGTCCCGGTTCGTCGCACCAACCGGGACCAAAAGGTCCAGACGAACCGGGACCAATGGCCCACGTGGCCCGGCCGGCCCCCTGGGCTCACGAACCGGGTCCAATGCCCCCATTGGTCCCGGTTCTTGATTGAACCGGGGCTAATGGGCTGGACAGGCCTGGACCAAAGCCCTGTTTTCTACTAGTGTAGAGAGTGGATGACTGATAAATACTAAAGGAGTAAAATATTATTTGGACCGCATATTCACTTTGCTCAGTGTAGTTTATAAACTCGATTCAAGGTACCCAAATACCAAACATGGTAGACCTACAGTCAATTACAAGAATTCTACAGACCATCGTACGCACTAAACCTCTCATTTGAGGGGGCAGGGGCGGAGGGTAGTGGTGACCAAACCGGGCCACGACTCGTACTTGTCTTTGGATTTTTCTTAGGAACCGGTGCAAATTTGGCCACAAACCCATAGTTGGCTTCGCAAGTTGCGCCCACTCTTCAAGTTTCATCACGCTCCGTCACTGGGGTGGCGGTGGGGATACTTCCCCCAATTGAAATCCTACCAGAACTTGCCATGTCAGATTGTTTTCTAATCGGCCTGCAAAAGGTCTGTTATGCCCCCCCCCTCCCCACCCCGGTGTACATATGCGTAGCATTACTTGTCGAATATCCTACCACCAATGATGGTTCACATAGGGCTCACCGACATTGTTGACCTCTTTGAGCCCGCCTTCTTATCATCCGCAGTGGCATTCCATCCAGCACCCCATAGAAACACACGACTCAAAAAATTGTGGACAGAGCATCAGTCTGTCTGTCAACATTTATAAATAACTACAATATATAAGTTTCAGCCAACAAAAATGATAAATGGTATACTAGGAAGCAAGGAGGGGACACCTGGACCATCACATGTGGTGGAGGGGGTACAAGATAAACCACAGAAACCCAAGGGCAGAGTGGATTGGAGGAAGCAGAGGAAGGTCCAACCAGCGCCACACGATGGCCCGAGCCCCCAGCAGCCCACCATATCCCACCCTCCCGCCACACCTTCTCTCCGCTGACTCCCCACCACTTGCCGCCCACCGGACCGGAGCAAGGGACCGACCATGGCCGCCGAGGTGGTGGCGCTCTCGCCGGCCTCCCGCCTGCCGCCCCTCTCCTCCAGGCGCAACGCTCTGACCGCCTCCTCCTCCTCCCGACCCCGACCACCTCGCGGCGCCCGGTCGCCGCCGGCGCTCGCCTTCTCGACGCCGCACCGGCGCCAAGCCCTCCTCCTCCTCCGGCCCCGCGCCACCGAGCAGCAAGGGCAGGTGCAGCAGCAGCAGCAGGAGGAGGAGGTCGTGGACGGCAACGTGCTCCCCTACTGCAGCATCGACGGCAAGAAGAAGAAGACCATCGGGGAGATGGAGCAGGAGTTCCTCAGAGCCCTGCAGGTACGCACCACCACCACTGATTCATCTTCTCCATGCTTCGATCGATTGTACTCTGCTCTTCTGAGCACATGTACTCTTGTTGTGCAGTCCTTCTACTACGACCAGAAGGCCATCATGTCCAACGAGGAGTTCGACAACCTCAAGGAGGAGCTCATGTGGGAAGGCAGCAGCGTCGTCATGCTAAGTAGGCCGCCCTCACGAACTGAATTTCCAGCTGCAGCTGCTGGTGTCTGATTCAAACCCTTGTGGTGTTTTCAGGCGCCGATGAGCAGAGGCTGCTGGAAGCCTCCATGGCCTACATCGCCGGCAACCCCATCATGTCCGACGCCGAGTTCGACGAGCTCAAGCTCAGACTCAAGGTACCCCTGCTTCCATAACATTCCTACCGCTGGACAAATTAACAAAGGACATGCTAGAGAAAATGCAGTTACTGATAAATGTTTAAAGATAGATACTCTGCTCACTAGGATATTGGTATGAGCTAAGTAACACAAAAGTTGCATTACTATGATCGTTTTCGTAACTGGCCTTTCTTGTCTGCCTGCTACCTTTGCTAGCAAGATGGAAGCGACATTGTGACGGAAGGCCCCCGGTGCAGTCTACGGAGTCGCAAGGTAAGTGATGTTCAAAAGATCATGCAGCAGACATACTCTGTTTTAACATTGCCATACTCTTATCTGTTCAAATTCAAGTACTAAGTCACTTCGTTTTGCACGGATTGATGCTGCAACCCACCATTGCCATGTGCAATATGTCTGAAATTGGTGAACAAGCTTTGCAATTAAACCGCAAAAAATGCTGCTGCAAGTTTTCATCAATATCGTAATTTGCATTTGGTAAAATGAAGTGTCAGCCCTTTTTTGCTTTACTCTGACCATGTACAAAACGTGGCACAGGTTTACAGCGACCTGACCGTTGACTACTTGAAGATGTTCCTGCTCAATGTTCCAGCTACTATTGTTGCTCTAGGAGCGTGAGTTCATCCACATTCTTTCCTGAAAGGGTTTAATACTTGCACAATATTCATTCAACTACGATGAAACTGATTGCAACACAGCCTTCTTCTGTCACTTTAAGCAGGGACACTGACTGAGTTGTGCTAATCATAGCTAACATTGATTTTTCAAATTTACCTTTAGGTTCTTTTTCATCGATGAGCTGACTGGCTTTGAGGTCAATGTATTCCAGGTTAGTTAGTATTTTCCAATTTACATACCCTACTCAATATTGCACTCACATAAACATCCGTGACCAGAAATGTGGCCCATATGTCGCCACATCTTCTTAGTTAATCTGTTCTTTGCTTCTTTCTTTTTTCTAATTGACTTTGCCTTTCTCATGAACAATGAAGTTTCCAGAGCCCTTCGGCTTCATATTCACATATTTTGCCGCTTTGCCTCTGATATTGGTCACGGCGCAAGTGGTAACCAAGGCCATAATAAATGATGTCTTAATCCTGAAGGTTTGTTATTCCTCCTTTCCCCTTCATTTGCACTTTCATGTATATTCAGGTTGAGAGAAAACTGATGATTGTTCTTGGCATGTAGGGGCCGTGTCCGAATTGCGGTACTGAAAATCTTTCCTTCTACGGGACAATACTGTCGATCGAGAGCGGTGGAGCAACGAACAATGTGAAGTGCGCGAAGTATGTTCCTTTAACTATCGCGGTCGATGTTACCCATATCAGAGTTCTGAAGTACCGACATACTGGTTTCTAGCAACTATTAATATTACTACGATGTTTTCTTTCTCCCCAGTTGCAAAACGGTGATGGTATACGACTCAAAAACTCGGTTGATCACGCTTCCAGATTCATGATCAGGATAATCAAAGGTACTTGTTACTGTAACAGTTCTGTGGTAGCATATCTTGTTGCTTCCTGTGATTGCCAGATGGGTATCACTTTTATCCCCATGCAATTTGCTCTGCATTTCTACAAGGTTCATTGTCATATCAATCATAAGTGATGCAGATATATAGTAACTTATATTGCTACTTTTATGCAACTTTTATGCAAACAGTGACACTTCTTCATTAACAGGTAGGAGCAACGAGATGCGGGGTTGGCCATTCATGTTTGGTAATTAAGTGAGCAAATGGAATTGCCACGTCTACAACGAACTGCTTGCTGCTTCTATGTTGTAGTATGATTTTCTGTAGATATGTATTTGCAATTGTACCTGATTCACACGGATCAAATTGCAGAATGTATAGAAAATCTAGATGGTTGTGAGCCTACGACATTAAAACGAAGCTTATATGTAGTCTTTGTCAATTGTCATGCGCCACGAATAAAAGGGGGGAAAGAGAAAGATGTGCTTGTAAGGGCCATTACATTGGCGACTGGACCATGGGACCATGGCTTGTTTTGGTCTTGTCAAACAAGTCGAATCACATTGTTGTGGCTCATTGCGCAAGTGACAACTTTTCCTCTATTTTCTGGGCCATTGTGCAAGGGATAGATTTCTTATCCCTGTATCTACCTTCCACTAGAAATATATCTGCCTTCCATTTTGTGAAATCACATTTGCATGAACTGGAAGGTGTCCCTGTATGAGAATCGAAGAAGAAAGCTGGCTTGTTACTTGGTTTATGTTGGGACTTAGCACAAACATACACTTGTGATGAACTGACTACTGCACACAAGTAAATGAGTAATATCTGCACCACTCCATGTACTAACTAAAGGATCGTTGCTTAGCATGGAAGGAAACATATGCAATTACATATATGAAGGTAAAATATGTTACTTAGCACACAAGACGCTCCTCAGACTATGTCTGATGGTAGGAATAACTTTTGGACAGCAGCAAACATCAAGCACAGAGGCACCAGATTTACGTGGACCCCCCCCCCCCCCTCACCCCAACTTGAGGGGGGAAACCACGGGCCGTAACCACCCAAATCTTCTTCCACTATTATCAAATGTGGGATACAACAAGGTCTTCTCTAGATAGCACTAGAGGATCTCATACATCAAGATTTCTGAATCTGGGATGAACAAGATTTGGGGCTCAAGAGCAAGGGATTGGAATAATCTCACCAGAGATGGTGGAACAGCAGCTTGAAGGAGACAAGGTAGTGGATCTGGATCATCAGAACCTTGGGGAGGAGCTCCGTTTGCTTCTTCTTCAATCTCCCTCTCTTCCCTTTCTCTCTTGATTTTCTCTCTTCTTCTCCAATGGAGGTTGAACTGATTTTCATCACACTTGGTGGTGGTGGTTGGATGGAGGGTAAAGCATCTCCATCCTCTCATGTACAAAGTCCAAAATGACCCTAGGTCATAACTCAAATGGATAGTGGGTTTTTGCACATCTTTGGGCTGCCTAAAAGGCTTTAAATGGCCATATCCTCACAACCCACATGAGGAGGATATCCCAACAAATCTCCCCCTCCGACTCATGAGAGGGGCACCGCCATGTCTGCTATCTCACAACATGCTTGTAGCTTCTCATTTGGCAGTATCTTGGTCATCATATCTGAACCATTGTCGTCGGTATGGATCTTCTCAAGCTGAAGCAACTTGGAACTCACAGCATCTCGAATCCAATGATAACTCACATAAATGTGCTTGGTTCAAGAGTAATAGCTTAAATTCTTGGCAAGGTGAATAGCACTGCCTCCCTACATAAGTCATCAGGTACCTAGATATGGACTCCCTACATAAAGAAGATGTAGAAGTTCCCTTGAGATACCCGAGAATCCACTTCACTGCTTCCTAGTGAGCTTTACCTTGACTTTTCATGAACCATCTAACAACTCCGATCCTACTGCATAGGCAATATCAGGCCTACTACATACCATGGCATACATCAAACTTCCCACAGCATATTGGTATGGTACTTTTCTCATTCTTCTTTCTCCTTTTTACTTGTAGGACATTTTTTGAATTCAATTTGTGATGGCCTGCAAGCGGAGAGATAACAGATTTTGTATCTTTTATATTAAACCTTTCAAGTACATTCTCAATGTATCTTTCCCATGGCAGCCAAAGCAGATTCTTTGATCTATCGCGGGAGATCTTCATGCCAAGTATTTGCTTAGCTAGTCCTAAATCCTTCATGACAAATGATTTACCCAATGCCTTCTTGAGGAGAGCAATCCTCTTTGTGCCATTTCCAACAATCAACATATCATCAACATACAACAAGAGAATAATGATATCACCCTTGGCATACCTCTCATAAAGACACAATGACCAGTTTGTGCTTTATGGTAACCAAGCCCAGTCATAAAAGACTCAAACTTCTTGTACCACTGCCAAGGAGTTTGCTTCAATCCATTAATCCATCTTCTTCAATTTGCAAACTAAGTGCTCCTTGTCTACAACCATGAATTAACCCCTCTCGCTGCTCCATGTATATCTCCTCCTCTAGGTCACCATGGAAGAATTTTGTCTTCACATCAAGTTGTTCAATTTCCAAGTCCATGGTGGCAGCCATGCCAAACACAACTTGGATCAAAGACATTTTGACCACCGTAGAGAATATCTCATCATAATCGATGCCATTTTTCTTACTTCAACCTTTCACAACCAATCTGGCCTTATACCTTGGATGTGAGGCATTTTTTCAGTCTTCACTCTATATACCCACTTGTTCTTGAGTGCTTTCTTTCCCTTTGGTAGATTCACCAACTCAAAAGTGTCATTCTCATACAGGGATTTCATCTCATCATGCATGGCTTCTGACCATTCACTCTTGTTCTCATAAGAACATTGCCTCTGTTGGAGATATGCCCTAGAGGCAATCATGTATGATGATATTTTCGTTGTGTTTATGGATATAGATAGTCCTTGTACATCATCAATGAAGCAAGTACGTGACTTGTTTGTGGGACTATACATTGTATGATGACTCTCGTAAAAGGCCCCTAGTCGTAAGCGATGTGTGGGCACACATCAAACTAGACTAGCATGCAATACGGTGGATGGTTTTGTCTCACTAGCCATGAAGCATGTGATGTTGCCGAACTGCATGGATCTGATCAGATCCAAGGTTGGATCCGAGGTGACTGGATCCGAGCTCGGATGGATATCGGATTGGACAGACCCAACTATGAGACACAACGATATGTCATCTGTGAGTCTCTAGTGCAAGATATGCCCTATGTCCTAAGACTTGAGATGTCACATGTACTTGGGATGGTGACAGACCTGCTTTGGGCCGACCAAATTCTACTTCATAATTGGGTAGTTATAAATATAGGTTTCGGGCTTGCCTAGACCCATGCTGCGAGACATGGTCGAGCAAGATGTGATTTGCCCCTCCGATCAGGAGATACTCTGGGTCCCTCGGATGATGCGACCAGGATAAGCATGGCCATGCGACAGAGATTATGAGACAATCTGGTTAGTGGTCGACATCACTGGAACAAGAAAGAGGTTGGGCTATCACAAGGATGACCGACTCGCCTTGATCCCGACAACATATATTGTGTGGCAAAGGGAATGGAAGTGTCATGTACAGGTTCGCCAACCGGCTTCATAGTCTACTTGGTGGTTGGCACGCCTTGCTAGAGGTTGTTACCAACCGAGCAGGTCGAAGGTGATCCGACCTATGACCAAGCCGACTTGAACCTAAGGGGTCACATGCTTAAGGGGAGGAACCTACGAGGTCGGTTTCTAGGACACTGGTCGGATGTGATCCGAACTGGACTTGGATCTTGACCGAGTAGACTCGTGGGCTTTAGGATCTGTGAAAGGCCCAATTGGTGAGCCCATGATGGATGCCTATATATAGTGGAGGTGTGGAACACTCATTGTTTGATCACTTCAGCACCGTCATTAGGGATCTGGATGTGTTGCAACTAGACACCTCCACTCGCCGTTGGTTGTTTGACCTGACCTAGCAGTTTACTGCACTACGTTCCTCCTGCACGCGCGGACACCATTAGAGGCGGTGCACTTGCGTTGCTCTGGAAAACCTATACGTGGGATCCGATGACCGGCTGTTCGAGGGAGATCGGACGAGGAGGACTTCGGACGCGCTACCTCGACTCTACTTTCGCTGCACGACACTGCGCGTCTAGTGGTAACGATCCGTGATCCACCTCCCTTAGCATCTATCTGGATGTTTCGTGGGTAGGAAATTTTAATTTGCAGTCGACACTCCCTACCATAGAACCGAACAACCTCCTCATAGCATGAGAGCTCACCTACATTAGTCATCAACACATATTGCTATAGTGGATACTTAGAAAAAGGAATGCGACCTCTGTCACTTCTTCTTTGCTGCTACACTGGTGGTGAATCAGGTGGATTTTCATTGGCACCATCATTACCAACTTCATCATCATCATCATCATCATCATCATCATCATCATCATCATCATCATCACTTGATGGCTGCTCGTCACTTTGACTTGTACTGCCTTAACCAGTTGCATCTCCGCTATCTTCAGTGTCATCATCTCGCCCGTGATTGTCATGCACGAGAGGAGGACGGACTGTGTCCATGTCAACCTGAGGTGTGTTGGCCATTGGCTTCTCAGGTTTCCTAATATCTTTTGTTGTTTGATACATCCATTTTGCATCATGCTTATATGTTGATATTTATTGCATTATGGACTGTTATTACATGTTTTATCACAATACTTATGCCTTTTCTCTCTTATTTTACAAGGTTTACTTGAAGAAGGAGAATGCCGACAACTGGAATTCTGGGCTGGAAAAGGAGCGAACTCTGTAAACCTATTCTGCACAACTCAAAAAGCCCCGAAACTTCACAGGACTTCGTTTCAGAAAATATAAAAAAATCTGGCGAAAGAAGATCACCGGGTGGGCCACCAGCTGTCGACGAGGGTGGGGTCGCGCCCCCTCCCTCTCTCTGGGCGCGCCCCCCTGCCTCATGGGCCCCCCGATGCCCATCTTCTCCTATATGAGGTGTTTTGACCTGGAAAAAATCATAAGGAGGCTTTCGGGACCAGACGCCGCCGTCTCGAGGCGGAACCTTGGCGGAAACCAATCTAGGGCTCCGACAGAGCTGTTCTGCCGGGGATACTTCCCTCCGGGAGGGGGAAATCGTCACCGCCGTCATCACCAACAACTCTCCCATCTTGGGGAGGGCTATCTTCATCAACATATTCACCATCACCATCTCCTCTCAAACCCTAGTTCATCTCTTGTATCCAATCTTTGTACCCAAACCTCAGATTGGTACTTGTGGGTTGCTAGTAGTGTTGATTACTCCTTGTAGTTGATGCTAGTTGGTTTATTTGGTGGAAGATTATATGTTCAGATCCATTATGCATATTAATACCCCTCTGATCATGAACAATATTATGTCTTGTGAGTAGTTACTTTTGTTCCTGAGGACATGGGAGAAGTCTCGCTATTAGTAGTCATGTGAATTTGGTCTTCGTTCGATATTTTGATGAGATGTATGTTGTCTCTCCTCTAGTGGTGTCATGTGAACGTCGACTACGTGACACTTCACCATTATTTGGGCCTAGAGGAAGGCATTGGGAAGTAATAAGTAGATGATGGGTTGCTAGAGTGACAGAAGCTTAAACTCTAGTTTATGTGTTGCTTCGTAAGGGACTGATTTGGATCCACTTGTTTCATGCTATGGTTAGGTTTACCTTAATACTTCTTTTGTAGTTGTGGAGGCTTGCATTAGAGGTTAATCATAAGTGGGAGGCTTGTCCAAGTAAGGACATCACCCAAGCACCGGTCCACCCACATACCAAATTATCAAAGTACCGAACGCGAATCAGATGATCGTGATGAAAACTAGCTTGATGATAATGCCCATGTGTCCTCGGGAGGGCTTTCCTTCATATAAGAGTTTGTTCAGGCTTGTCCTTTGCTACAAAAAGGATTGGGCCACCTTGCAGCACCTTATTTACTTTTACCTTTTGTTACTTGCTACCAATTACCTTATCACAAAACTATCTATTACCTATAATTTAAGTGCTTGCAGACAATACCTTACTGAAAACTGCCTATCATTTCCTTCTGCTCCTCGTTGGGTTCGACACTCTTACTTATCGAAAGGACTACGATAGACCCCCTACACTTGTGGGTCATCAAGACTCTTTTCTGGCGCCGTTGCCGGGGAGTGAAGCGCCTTTGTAAGTAGAATTTGGTAAGGAAAAATTTATATAGTGTGCTGAAATTTATTGTCACTTGTTACTATGGATCATAATCCTTTGAGGGGCTTGTTCGGGGTATCTTCACCCCGGCCAGAAGAGCAAAGAGTTCTTCCTCAACCTACTGCACCTACTGAAAATATTTTCTTTGAAATTCCTTCGGGTATGATAGAGAAACTGCTAGATAATCCCTTTACATGAGACGGAACACTGCGTCTTGATTTACACCTAATCTATGTGGATGAAGTTTGTGGATTATTCAAACTTGCAGGTATGCCCGAGGATGTTATCAAGAAGAAGGTCTTCCCTTTATCTTTGAAGGGAGATGCATTGACATGGTTTAGGCTATGTGATGATATTGGATCATGGAATTATAACCGTGTGAAGTTGGAATTTCATCAGAAGTTCTACCCTATGCACCAGGTTCATCGTGATCATAATTATATTTATAATTTTTGGCCTTGCGAAGGAGAAAGCATCGCTCAAGCTTGGGGGAGGCTTAAGTCAATGTTATATTCATGCCCCAATCATGAGCTCTCAAGAGAAATGATTATTCGAAATTTTTATGCTCGGCTTTCTCTCGATAATCGCTCCATGCTCGATACTTGTTCTGGCTCATTTATGACTATTGAATTCAAATGGGATTTATTGGAAATAATTAAACACAACTCTGAAGATTGGGATCTCGATGAAGGTAAGGAGTCAGGTATGACCCCTAAGTTTGATTGTGTTAAAGCTTTTATGGATACCGATGTTTTCCGTGAGTTTAGCACTAAGTATGGACTTGACTCTGAGATAGTAGCTTCTTTCTGCAAATCATTCGCTACTCATGTTGATCTTCCCAAGGAGAAGTGGTTTAAATACCATCCTCCCATTGAAGTAAAAGTAGTTGAACCTGTTAAAGTTGAAGAAAAGATATCGCTTATAATGTTGATCCTATTGTTCCTACTGCTTATATTGAGAAACCACCCTTCCCTGTTAGAATAAAGGATCATGCTAAAGCTTCAACTGTAGTTCGTAAGAGTAATACTAGAACACCTACACCTCCTGAGCAAATTAAAGTTGAACCTAGTGCTACTATGGTTAAAGATCTCTTGGTAGAAGATTTGGATGGACATGTTATTTACCTCCAAGAGGAATCTGCTAGAATAGCCAAACCCAATGCTAGGAATAAACATAGACCTATTGTAGGCTTGCCTGTTATCTATGTTAAGATAGGAGATCATTGCTATCATGGTTTATGTGACGTAGGTGCTAGTGCGAGTATTATCCCTCATACCTTATATCAGGAAATTATGCATGACATTGCACATGTTGAGTTAGAAGGGATTGATGTTACTATTAAGCTTGCTAATAGAGACACTATTTCACCAGTTGGGATTGTTAGAGATGTTGAAGTCTTGTGTGGGAAGGTTAAATACCCTGCTGATTTTCTTATTCTTAGTTCCCCACAAGATGAATTTTGTCCCATTATATTTGGTAGACCCTTCTTGAATACAGTTAATGCTAAGGTAGACTGCGTGAAAGACATCATTACTGTTGGTTTAGGGGATATGTCTCATGAATTTAAATTTGCTAAATTTCGTAGATAACCCCTTGATAAATAATTACCTAGTAAGGATGAAATTATTGGTCTTGCTTCTATTGTTGTGCCTCCTAATGATCCTTTAGAACAATATTTGCTAGATCATGAAAATGATATGCATATGAATGAGAGAAGGGAAATAGATGAAATATTCTTTAATCAGGGACCCGTATTGAAAAACAACTTGCCTGTTGAATTCCTAGGGGATCCTCCTCCACCCAAGGGTGATCCCGTGTTTGAACTTAAACCTTTTCCTGATAATATTAAGTATGTTTATCTTGATGAAAAGAAGATATATCCTATTATTATTAGTGCTAACCTTTCAGAGCAGGAAGAAGAAAAACTATTGAAAACTCTGAAGAAGCACCGTGCTGCTATTGGATATACTTTGGATGATCTTAAGGGCATTAGTCCCACTTTATACCAAGACAAGATAAAGTTGGAAGAAAACGCTAAACCAGTTATTGATCATCAGCGACGTTTAAATCCTAAGATGAAAGAAGTGGTAAGGAAGGAAATACTAAAGCTTCTAGAGGCTGGTATTATCTATCCAGTTGCTGATAGCCAGTGGGTAAGTCCTGTCCATTGTGTCCCTAAGAAGGGAGGTATGACTGTTGTTCCTAATGATAAAGATGAATTGATCCCGCAAAGAATAGCTACAGGTTATAGGATGGTAATTGATTTCCGTAAATTAAATAAAGCTACTAAGAAAGATCATTACCCCTTGCCTTTTATTGATCAAATGCTAGAAAGGTTATCCAAACATACTCATTTTTGCTTTCTACTCCCTCCGTTCCTAAATATTTGTCTTTCTAGACATTTCAAATGGACTACAACATACGGATGTATGTAGACATATTATAGAGTGTAGATTCACTCATTTTGCTTCATATGTAGTCCCTTGTTGAAATCTCTAAAAGACAATTATTTAGGAACAGAGGAAGTAGATGATTATTCTGGTTTCTCTCAAATACCTGTTTCAAAAGGGGATCAAGAAAAGACCACTTTTACTTGTCCTTTCGGTATCTTTGCTTATAGACGTATGCCTTTTGGTTTATGTAATGCACCTGGTACCTTTCAAAGATGCATGATGGCCATATTCTCTGATTTTTGTGAAAAGATTGTTGAGGTTTTCATGGATGATTTCTCCATTTATGGAACTTCTTTTGATGATTGCTTAAGCAACCTTGATCGAGTTTTGCAGAGATGCGAAGACACTAATCTTGTTTTGAATTGGGAGAAGTGCCACTTTATGGTTAATGAAGGCATTGTCTTGGGACATAAAATTTCTGAAAGAGGTATTGAAGTTGACAAAGCTAAAGTTGATGCTATTGAAAAGATGCCGTGCCCTAAGGACATCAAAGGTATACGAAGTTTCCTTAGTCATGTCGGGTTTTATAGGAGGTTCATAAAGGACTTCTCCAAAATCTCCAGGCCTCTGACTAATCTCTTACAAAAAATATATTCCTTTTGTCTTTGATGATGATTGTCTAGAAGCATTTGAAATACTTTAGAAAGCATTGATCTCTGCACCTATTGTCCAGCCTCCTGACTCGAACTTACCCTTTGAGATTATGTGCGATGCTAGCGATTATGCCGTAGGTGTTGTTTTAGGGCAAAGAGTTGATAAGAAATTAAATGTTATCCAATATGCTAGTAAAACTCTAGATAGTGCCCAGAAAAAGTATGCTACCACTGAGAAAGAATTTTTAGCAGTTGTATTTGCTTGTGATAAGTTTAGGCCTTATATTGTTGATTCCAAAGTAACTATTCACACTGATCATGCTGCTATCAAATACCTTATGGAAAAGAAAGATACTAAACCTAGACTTATTAGATGGGTTCTCTTACTGCAAGAGTTTGACTTGCATATTATTGATAGAAAGGGAGATGAGAACCCCGTTGCAGACAATTTGTCTAGGTTAGAGAATATACTTGATGACCCACAACTTATTGATGATAGCTTTCCTGATGAACAATTAGCTGTCATAAATACTTCTCGTACTGCTCCTTGGTATGCTGATTATGCTAATTATATTATTGCTAAGTTTATACCTCCTAGCAGTGGCGGTGCCAGGAATTCATTCATGTGTAGTCAATTCGAACTTGTGTAGTCATATGTATGTATTTATGGTTTTGTCTGCATGATATATACTTATTATATGATGTTTTTGCCAAAAAGTTGTGTAGTCATTTGACTGCACAGCTTATGAGTGGCTTCGCCACTGCCTCTTAGCTTCACATACCAGAAAAAGAAAAAGTTCTTCTATGATTTGAGACATTACTTCTGGGATGACTCACATCTTTATAAAGAAGCAGTAGATGGTATTATTAGACGTTGTGTACCTGAGCATGAACATGAACAGATCCTGAAGTGTTAATAATCATTCTATGCACGATTTCTTAGTGCACACTCAAAACTATAAGTGTTGATTTTTTCTATAATTTTCTGAAGCTAGATTTTTTTGGAAAAGGAGGAAGACCCCGGCCTCTGCATTTGGGCGATGCATGCAACCACTTTATTAATTATTCACAAAAGACCATACAAACTAATACAGCAGTAAGACTGAAGCCGCCGTCTAGGCAACATCTGTCGCTACTCCTATCCAATTGATGAAGGGATGCTCATAGTCTGGGCCTAATACCAAACAGACCTCGCAGCCAAACCTAACATCTAAGACCTGAGTCCCCAGCCAAGCCACCTGCCGGGTATGGGGCACCCACCGGTCCGGCGCACACTTAGAGGCCGCCGCCGCCACCTGCCACCAATCCATCTTCAGAGTTATACTGATGCATCAACCTTGCCCGGTCAAGTTGCTATCGACGCCACAACGACGCCAGACAGCGTCACCCTCATGCGCGAGTCCATCATCGCACATCAGACGCCTAATCTCCAGGGCGCCATGCCATCGAGATCCGTCGCCATCAATGTGTATGATGAAGCACCGCTCCACCAAAGATGTCATCCACTGGTCCCTCGAGCCCGTGTACACCTCCAAGAACGACGCCCCCAAGGGGAAACGACACAAGCGCGTCCCCGTCTTCTAATCTATCGATCTAGGGTTTCAATCGGAGGTAGCAGATAGTGGTCTAGACCTTCTCCACGATGATGCCTTCAAGAAGGAAACGACGCCGTAGAGCGCTGCCATCGTAGGCCTTGGCATCTAGCCAAGGGCAGGTTTTCACCTAGATATGTTCGAAGAAATCCATCCAGCTTCTTGTGCACGGATCGCCGCCTTCTCTGTTGGAGACTAGACCAAAAGGATCCAGCCGGCGCCGCCTGACCGGCCACGACACCACCACGGCGCCAAAGCAGCCAGCTTTGCCAGGCCCACCACGCCAGCCTGCCGCCGCATACCAGACCCGTTGGCCTGCCAAAGCCCATCTAGGCCCGACGAGATTCGAGATTCCGGTCGCCGCCACAGGGACGTTTCCACGTGGGAAGGCCACGCCGCCATAGTCGCCGCCACCATGCCGCCGTCGGGATCCCGCGGCACCGCGCCACCGGGTCATCGAAGTTCGTGTCGCCGCCGCCATGGGAGGATGCCATCATGCGCGAGGGAAGAAGACCCCGCCGCCGTCGTCACAGCCCAAAACCCAGGCTTCGCTGGCGTGAACTCGGGCGGCAGCGGGAGGGAGAGATCGGGGCGAAGTGCCGAGGGCCGTCGGCGCTGTTTCCCTCGGCGTACCCTACTTACTTGGACGGATATATAGAGAATCCTTCTGAAGCTAGATAGAGATGTTTAAGAAAATATTTGCTAAAATAAAAATAATTCCAAGTCCAAGCAAAGTGTCACATTACTTAAAAGTCAATGTACCTCACATTATTTGTGTTCAAGTGTGCACTTATATGTATACTTGTAGTTCCGTAAGTATGTATATAATTAGTAAATTGTTATAGAATCTTGAAGAGAATTCCAGAGTATAATAGTATCAAGTTTAGAAACAATTAACTCATGTTTCAAAAATTTATGAAGTATCAGCACACAACCTTAACTATTTTTTCATTCCGTTATCTAGCTAATTGTTTTGTGGGGATCACTTTGAGTTCAAAGGTGCGTCAATACTATAGGTTTGTGAGGTGTGCCCTCTATGGAAGCAAGGGGAGTTGCATGTGTCTTCGTCGGTCCGGTGGTGCTTCAACAACAACGACGCCGATCTAGTTATTCTGTCTACTCGGTCGAAGGCCTAGGTGTGACCAACCCATTCTCGTAGTCATCTTCAAACCACTGATCCTTGGGGATCCACATCGCCGACACTTCCTCGAAGAGATCTAGATATTGTTCTGGCGATGGTGCGGACATCCAGAAACGACAACATCAAACATGTGCATATAAAGAAGGTGGAGGATGGCATTTCCTATTCGGCGCTCATTGCGCCTGTTAAAGTGTTAAGCAAATCAGCGCCCACGCCCTGCAAGCTGGGCCGACCCGTTTAGTTTTTTTCTTTTTTCTATTAAAACTACAAAAAAAAATGTGCTCTTGGTGAATCAAACCCACCATCTCCCTATACAACTAAACTGCAGTAAACAGCCATTCACAGTGCCTGTTGTGATCACTTCTCCCTCTTCTTATTTTTCTTCTTTCTCCTTCTTTTATTTTATATTATTATTTTCCTTTTTTCCTTTCGCTTTGTTTTTTTCTTCAATTTTTTATTATTTTTTAAATCTGTGAACTTTTTCAAAATTGATGAATTTTTTTCAGAATTGATGATTTTCTTTCAAAATATTTGAATTTTTTTAAAATGAATGAACTTTGTTTTCGAAATAATTTTGTGAAACTTTATGAACCTTTTTCTAATTTGTGAAAAAAAATCATAATTGATGAACTTTGTTAAAAAATCTATGCATTTTTTGAAAATGGATGAACCTCTTAAATAAAATCAATGTATTTTTCGAATTTGTGAATTTTTTGTTTAATATGATAAACATTTTCGAAATTTTCTGACCTTTTCGAAAAATTGTGAACTTTTGATAAAATCAGTGAAATTTTTCAAAATCAGTGAACTTTTTATATAATTTTTAAAACATCTCAAAATCGATGATTTCTCAAAATTGGATAAACTTTTGTTTTGAAATTCATATCCTTTTTTAGGTTTTTGAAGTTTTTCAGAACCCTTGAATATTTTTCATTGCACGATTTTTTTAAAAAAATATGAGAATTTTTATCTTATTTTTTCTCGAAAGTGAACGGTTGTCTGGTCAACCATGACCAGTCAGCAGCCAAAAAGCGAAGCAAATTTATTTTTTGAACGGTATGAGCATAGGAAGTGACGAGCGAGCTCACGCGCGTTGGGCCAGCCGAAGTGTGAGGCTTCGTTGGCGCAAGTCTGCAAATCCCCGTTGGAAAGTTATTAGCCCACGTGAAAAAGCACTTCCTCCGTTTGTGAAAGGTACAAGTTTGCACTGTACAACATCTCCGATTCCTGTACCTTTTCACGATCATTCTCCCTTTTTTTGGACAATTTTTGTTTACTTCACATACCATCTCAGCGCAGCCTAATACATACTCCCTCTGTCCCATAATATAAGAACGTTTTTTATACTACACTAGAGTCAAAAACGTTCTTATATTGTGGGACGGAGGGAGTACTTCCTCCGTTCCTAAATATAAGTCTTTCTAAAGATTCTAACAAGTGACTATATACGGAGCAAAATGAGTGAATTGTCACTCTAAAATATGTCTACATACATCCGTATGTTGTAGTCTATTTGAAATGTCTAAAAAAACTTATATTTAGGAACAGAGGGAGTAGAAAGTATGTGCAGCGCTATATCTCGCTTGCAGCGAGTCCGACTACCGCCTTGGCTAAAAGTTATATTTGCATAAGTTTTAAATATTGTTTGCACCATTTGAAAAAAATGTTTGTGACATTTCATGATTGTTCATGTACATGATTAACATTTCGCCCAAGAGTATTTAAAAAAATTGTGACATCTAAAATTGCTATTACTTCAATAGATTTTAGACCATGAAAAAATACCCATGACATTTACAGAATATTAATGGACGGTCGGAATAGGGAGGAATCCCAGATATTGAATACCCTGTTCAGAGTAGGCGAGCAAACCGATGTCAAGGTGGATATAGCGAGAGAATCTCTCAAATCATCAGTAAAGAGTTTGAGACAATTAATGACATATTCTAACACTTCAGATTTTTTTTTCACGTTCATAAAAAAGTCCATGACATTTCTTAGTCCAATGTGTGTTAAAGATGTTCACAGTCTATTAAAAAAACAATCATTCTGCATGTGACAAATGCTGAACCTGCATTTCGTAAAAATATTGAACCCGTAATTCAAAAATATTAAACGTGTACATGAATGTTGTTCGACTTATATACCTAAAACGATCAGCGTGTATCTGGAAAAGGTTCGCATGTACAGGAAAACAAAATAAAATTTGAGAAAAAATAATGAATGAAAAAATTATTAAAACCGATAAAAACACTGATGCGTCTAAAACCAGGTCAGATTCGGTCCATAGATGCTTCACCAAGTGCTTTAGCTTAGTACCATGATTAAAACGAGGTTTGGTCTTGCAGCAAAAAAGACATAGCCCGGCAATTCCTACTGTTGCTTTGTGCGGCAAACAATGACCCTTTTTTTATGTAATGAACGACAGGACTCTCATTTAGCTATTATGTATCTGGTTTTTGTTTCCCTTTTATATTTAGTTTTATTATTTTCCTACAAACATAAATCATTAAAATTTATGGAATTGTTTCGAAAATTTCAAAAGTTTCGTATTTTCATAAATTATTTTTATTTTCAAAACAAATCCGCAATTTTTAACAATTGGTTGCCTCTTTAGAAAATGTGTGCAATTTTTAAGTAAGTTTAAAATGTGTAAATGGAAGAATGTTTCATAAATATTCACGTATAAAAAATTCAAAAGTTTTTAAAATTAATTTTGCACATTTTAGAACACACAAATGTTAAGAAAACCCGTATAAAATTTAGAAATATCTTCACAATTTCAAAAGAGAACGCACATTTTAGAAATATGTTTTCCTGTGTTTTGTTGAAAACCTAAATCGACAATAATAGGAAGAATCAACTCCTACCGCCCCTTGCTTGGCAAGAGCGGGACCAGGATATTGAAGATTATATATTGAAAATTTGAGAGGCCATTGTTTTGCATGGCTCATGTGCGCGCACGGTGTGCAACCTGAAGCAAACTGGGCCTATGGGCCATAGCATGGGTGATGAGGAAGGGTAGCCAGTTGGGCTACCCTTTGGTTAGGCCTGAATTACTCAGCTAGCACATTCTATTGTACCAGACTTGTTTATTCTTTGCCTAAAAATGTCTTGGTTATTCTTGTATACACATAAGGTTTACACTATATATACCTAGTTTTCCGAGATAAATAATTGGTATCCACCTAAATACCCTGGAATTGAGCCGGACCCGCCATTACTGCTCGCGCCGCCGTTGTGCCGGCCGGTCAGGAGAGCGGGGATACTAATTGGCGCGCGGGTCACTGGTTACCGACCGTGCCCCCCCCCCCCCTTCCGCTTCTTACCGCGTACGATTGGGGCGATCCAACTAGCCTGTTTCCTGTTTTTGGAAGATTACTAATTTATATTTTTCTCTCTTGTTTTTCTTTCGATTTGTCCTCCCGATTCACGTTTATGTTTTCTTCCCCTTTCCTTTCTATTTTACTTTTTATTTTCCCCTTTCCCAATTTCCTTTTCTCCTTTTATTTTTATTTCATGTAAAATTTTCGAATGAATAAACATTTCATTAAATCATGAAATGTTTTGGAATTGGGAGTCATGAACATGTTTGAAATTTGTGAACATGGTTTTGAAATGGTAAACAGTTTTTTCGAAACAGCTTAAATTTTGGAATTTATAATATTTATTTTTGAAATTTGGGAACATTTGTTTGGAAATTCGTGGATATATTTTCAAATTTACGAACTAATTTTCAATCAGAATTATTTTTGTTTCCTAGACATGTTTTAGGAAATAATATTAGTAATCTTGTTTTGGTACCCGTGAATAATATTTAAATATGTGAATATTTGTTTCTAAAATCTGTAATATTTTTCGAATCTGTGAACATTTTGATTTCTTGAACTATTTTTTCAAAATTCACAGTATTTTATAATCTTGGAACCTTTTTGCAATCCTGGATTCTTATATAATAATAATAATAATAATAATAATAATATGTCCATCACATAATTTAGTTCCACCGCAAAAAAATGAAATAAAAATATGCCGGTTATTTGGCATCTATGTTGCTCACTGGTTTGGTGTCCACATTGTCCTTGTTAACTGGCCGGTTGATTTGACCGATCTTCTGACTTACTTCCTCCGTTCCTAAATATTTGTCTTTTTAGAGATTCAAATGGACTACCACATACGGATATATATAGACATATTTCAAAGTGTAGATTCACTTATTTTGCTCTGTATGTAGTCACTTGTTGAAATCTCTAGAAAGAGGAAATATTTAGGAATGGAGCGAGTAGTTGACAGTGAGCATTGTTCGACATGCATGCATGGCTAGTGTGGTATGCGTGGATGGAACAAGAAATAAACCGCGGCGGCCGGGCATTCAGTATGTTTGGCACTAGCGCTTTAGCATCGACTACTTGGCTTGCTAGCTTGGTGTGTCATGTCAATCGAGGAGCACCACACATATATAACTTTATCCCGAGCACGCTATTGTTTGTCTCCTAATCTTGCACGGTAAAGATGCACAGCTTTGACCCGCAGAAAAAAGATGATGCACAGCTTTGACATGACAAGCTAGCTTAGCCACACATACCTAGTTATCTGTCTAGCTTAATTAGCTCAGTCAATCATTCATCCATGCATGTGTGTTCGTCACCTCCGACACGGCATTTGTCTATGTACATTTCGAACGATACCTGTGCATATACATCCACATATGAGTGCGTACATAGGACATGCATGCATGTACGAGTACGTACACGTGACAAGGTACGACGTGCCATGTACAGTACCATGCATGCACGAGTGCACGACATAGCTAGCGACAGAAGGGGAACCTGGCAAACGAATGGAGGACAAGAAAAGGCATGCATGATTTGCTGTAGGACTGAACGATGACTAATGCTATATATAAAAAAGGTTTACTTAAAGATTTTACATGCAAACTGATGTGAAGTACTCCCTCCGGTCCTTTTTACTCTGCACATTGGATTTGACGAAAGTCAAACTTTGCTAAGTTTGACCAAATTTGTATTAGAAATTATTGACATCTATAATATATAATAAATATAATATGAAAATATATTTCGAGATGGATCTAATGATATTGGTGTTGTTATGTGAATGTTAATAATTTTTTGTATAAACTTGGTCAAAATTGGATGAGATTGACTTCAGACAAACCTACTATGCAGACTAAAAAGGACCGGAGGGAGTATTGTGATTGGTAATAGGGCCGGGGATGATGGGGCCCACCCCAGTTAACTTCGGTGGAGAGAGAATTACTACTCCCTCATTCCCAAAATTATTGTGATTTGTCTAGATAGAAAAGTATTCAACACTAAAACGTGACTAGATACATCCATATTTAGACAAATTGAAGACAAGAATTTTGGGACGGAGGGAGTAGTTTGGAAGGTGTAACATTTTTTTTTTTTGCGGGGCAGAAGGTGTAACATTATTGCCGAACGATAGGATGGCCATGCGTAAAGAGTGAAGACGAAGATGCTAGGATCAACCAGGGGGTGGAAGTTTTGATTCTTTTCAAGGGGAGATTCCCAGAAAATCACCCATTGGCTAGCTAGATGAAGAATCTGGGATATTTGCTTGTCAGAGCATCCTGCCTGCTGTCCTCGATCGAAGCTAGCTCTTTCGTCTCTACCACAGTCCACAGGCAGGCCCTTGCCGTCGTGTCGAGCAAACACACGGCGACCATCTTGGTCAAGTACCATACCACCAGTGGACGTGCTTGTACAAGATAGCTAGTCCTACGTCTGTCCATCCATCAGCCGGGCTGTGCCTGCCTGGTCGTGTCTGTCAAATACTTGCTGGCCAGCTTTAGATCATTTGGGAGGACGCACACCTGTCGAGTCTCTAGCGAGGAGAGAGGGAGAGAGAACCCTTTTGCCGGCCCCCGTACACTTCATCTCGACCTTCATTGTGTTGTGTAGGACGCTGCCATCGTTGGAAAAGCAATCGATCAGCTGGTTGAGCCGACCGGCTGGGTTTGCCGATGTGTACTGTGCTTCCTCTCTAGTGAGCGAGGGCAAAATTTCGTGTTTTGACCATTTTCTGAGATCTATTCGCGATCAGACCCTAGTTTGATTTTTTTTCGAGATCTGACCCTTTTTCTACCGCTAGGGTCCATGGCGGTAGGGTGTAACAACCTACCGCTAGGTACCTTGGCGGTAGGAAATATACCTACCGCCAAACAGGCTGACGGTAGGCTGTACAACCCTACCGTCAAAGTGCTCAGCGATGGCACGAGCGTACACTGTGCTCAATACTTAGGAGAAATTTTCGGTAGGGCATGCAACCCTACTACCAGGAACCTTGGCGGTAGGCTGTTAAACCCTGCCGTCGTGGACCCTGGCAGTAGTAAAAGAGTCAGATCTCGATTTTTCTTCAAACTAGAGTCAGATTTCGAATAGCTTTCAAAAAAGGGTCAAAACACGAAATTTTACCACGAGCGAGCCATGGCGACCTGCCTCTGCCTCCTTAATTGCCTTGCAGGTCTACACACGTTGTCTGCCTATGGACTCAATATTGTACTCCCTTCATCCCTAATAAATTGCTTTTACACTATGTTAATATAAAATATGCTTTTATATTATGAGACAGAGGGAGTACAATATCTTTATCTCTCTAGCCATCCATCAGGTTGTCGCCGTCGCTCAAGTGGCCACCCTCAACCACACGCGCCATGTCATGCACTCATCCTCCTCCACCGCTGTCACCTAGTAGCTACATAGTACTCCCTCTGTAAACTAATATAAGAGCGTTTAGATAACTACTTTAGTTATGTAAACACTCTTATATTAGTTTACGGAGGGAGTACTAATTACCTCTTTTTTTGACCTTTTGCTGCTCGAGTTCATGGCTGTATGATCTCCATTTAAACAATGAGAAGGTAGATGTGAATAAGGTACGGCGTGCCACAAAAAAAGGTTAACGTAGTAAATGATAATATATAGGCTCATGGTTGGCGTTTTCATGAGACTTCGTAGTTTGATCAAAGAGAAAAGAGAAGAAAAGTCTCGTACGCGTAGCCATCTAGCCGCCGCCTCCTCCTTCTTCTCCACAAAGAACTAGGGTTTCTGCCTGATCTCACCAGCACCGTCGCAGGTCCGCCTTCTCTCCGGTGGCCCTAGGGTCATGGGGACGCGGTGGATCTCGGCAAGGGCCGGCAGGGAGGGCTTCGTTTTTAGTTGTTTCTTTCAGTTCTGCTAGGGTTTGTGTCCTGCTCAGGAAGACGAGACGGCGGGGGCTCCCTGAAGATGGAATAAAGGTCTCCCCGCCTAGCCCCTGTTCCGATGGTGTGTCTAGCACCGTTGGTGGGCGTGTGGAGGTGTCTCTCCGGCGGATCTATCTTTGGTGGATTTGCTCGGATCTCGTCGTTGTTCGTCTACGTTCGTGTGTCTTCGGATTGGATCTTTCTGATCTACGTTATTCTTTATCTGCGGCGGTTGCTGTTCTGGTGCGCTGGTCCTACGGGGCCTTAGCACGGCGACTTCTCGACTGTCTACTACAACAAGTTGTGCCCGAGTCCGGCGATGGAGGGGTGATGACGGCGGCGCGCCTTCGGCTCGCTTCAGTGCTGGTAGTCGTCGCTAGGTGGTCTACGGATCTAGATTTAATTTCTATTATTTCTAGTATTCGTTGTACTGTCATGATTGAAGATGAATAGATTGAAAATTTTCTCGCCAAAAAAAAAAATTCATGCCCGAAAACTTCATCTTTTCTGACCATCGATTATTGCCAAAGCAAAGGTTTTTTCCCCCTCTAAACTCTAACACATTTTATTATCCATCGAACGTCTTCTGGCCTTGCGATAAGTTTTTTTTTTTGCGGGTGGGAAAAGTGGTTTTGACAAGGATCGTGCAAGAGGTTTTGCACGTGGCACCTGTTCAGCATAAAATACATTTACAAAGGAAATGTAGTTCGAATTAGAGGAAATAATAACTTAGATCTAAAAATTTACGTAGAAAACTCATCAAAGTTATTTAGGAAAAAAAACAGACCTGTAAAATTTATTGAACCCCAAAAAATGAAATAATAATGCACTGGGAAACTCTTGAAAAAAAAAGGAAATTGACTATAAATACTAAAAGTAGAGAAATTGTAAAACCACACTAAAAAGATCAGGGAGATGGATGGCTTGAAAAAAAAGAACACGCAGAGCATATTTACGAGTTATATTCAAAACCTTGTTTTAGCGTATTTACTGAAAATTTATATTTTTACAAAGTTAATTAAATAACTGATTTTTCCGCAAAAATAACTTGATTTATTTTGTACAATATTCTGTTTTGCTAACTGATTCTTTATTTCCATTTGTAAGTTTCCTTTTACTGTTGACATAGTTGCTAATGTGCGAAATCGTTGCCGCATTATCATCACTACTGCTTTCAATACAATCAAAAACTTTTTATGCTTGGGGGACCATAAATATACGTTACAAAGCTAAGGTGCTAAATTTAGACTTTAACACTAGTTGAAAAAATATTACAGTGTGGCGAAATACTAGAAGAAATGTAAATTGAAAAAAGCTAACCTGATAAAGAGACAGAAAAAATAAAAGAAGACAGAAAAAAGAAATGATGATGTTTCCTATATACCATTGGAGGTCTAACCTAAATCTCAAGCGAGTGAGTGCACTGGAAGCAAGCAGGACATATAACTTGGGTCACAAGTTAACTAAGGTTGCGCACACATATTATTTATTGTTAGCTGAGACATTAGAGTATCTACAACCGGGCGCCCCAAACCCACCTCAAACGCCCGGGCGGACGGCAGGGTCACTACCCGCAAGAATTCGACCCCGACGGATGCCTCAAATGGGCCTCAAACGTCCGAAACTGTACCTCTTCACATTTTCTTCCTCCCGTCCGCCGCCGCCGCCACTTTCCACTCCCCATCCGCCACCACTAGTAGCCATGCCCCCACGCCGCCGGGTGAGGAGCTCCCCATTTCTAACGCTGGAGTGCTAGCTGCAGCTCCTTGAGCAGATCCGGGCAAGGCGCGAAGCCCGGATCACTGCAGGGCTACCTCCGGATGCAGTGGATCCGGAGGAGGAGAAGGAGGAGGAGGAGTATGAGGATGTGGGGGACGCTGGAGACTCGGATTTGCAGGCGGAGCAACATGTCATCCTCGATTCCTCTGCTCAGAGTCGGATGCGGAGGCCAGACACCATCATCGGCAGGAGATGGAGGCAGAGCACACCGCTGAGGAAGAGGAGATGCTCGTCTACATGGATGAGGTCGAGGAGGAGGAGGAGCCGGAGCCCTCCTACACGCTTGTCCACCCGGCACCCTACACCGACGTCGTGGACATCTCTGACAACGAAGATAGCCAGGGTAACATGTAGAATTTCTTTTGCATGCTTTGTATGGATCTAGACGTTGAAGCATAAGAAATCAGATGTAAAGTAGCAAATTTAAGATGTGGCCAGTCACTGTCCGTGGACGCGTGCAATTACATTCGCGGGCATTTGATGGACCGGATCTTGTCAAATCTGGATGTACATGCTCTTATACTCCTCCAAATGGCCGGCTATGGCGCTGGAATCATCACTGAAGTAATACAACACGCATGCATACGTACGCCGGAATGCAGCCGGAACAGCCATCATGTGCCCCTAAGGCTGCCTGTAATGAGAGTATCATAAGTAGTATCATGCAGGCCAACTAGGCAATTTTGATGATGTGACATAGAATTAAGGCTGGTCACAATGGGCAGGAACATAAGGTAGTAACATACACACTTATCTAGACTATGCTACTACCTCCACAGTGGGTAGGAACATGTAGGTAGTGTCATGCAACGATGCATTTATTAGCTTATAGACTCATTGTTTCTTGAAGTGTGTGATGTTCCGGTAACTTAGCTAGTTACCACAAGCACCTCACTCTTCATTAAATATGTGCCACATAAGCAACGTTGTATTGAAATATGTGATGTTACTCCTAAGTTCCACTTCATTGTGACCAGCCTAAATGAAGAGAGAGGGGGTTGAGTATCATATTATGATACCGTATTGGTGTGCTAGTATGTGTCATGCATGTCAATAAATGACTATCCTATGATACTAACATATGATACTATGCACTCCAGATATAGTATCATACACTAGTATATGATACTCTCCATTACAACCAGCCTAATGTCGAATATTGACGGTCGTGGTCGTCTTCATCCGCATGCAATCCGCATTGGGTTCCTCCATGATATATATCGAATCATGTGGCCCTGTCTGAATAACTTGTTTTCACTTCCTACGTACTCCCTCGTTTCGTTTTAGTCTGCATATATGATTTGGTCAAAGTCAAACATTGTAAAGTTTGATCAACTTTATAGAAAAAAATATCAACGTTTACAATACTACAGTTATAGTCTTGATAAGTTTCAGTAGACTAAGACTTAACGAAGTCTCAGTCAATTCTATATCCATGAGATCTTACATTGAGATCCGTGCAATTTTTTTTCCAGGTTTATTTTTCTTTTTCTCTTTTGCATGTTATGTCACTTGAGTTAGACTTGGTTAAATCTCAGTCGACTAAGACCTAGCCACACCCAAAGTTATATAATATGAAAATTAAGTTCATGACGCATCTAACAATATCGATTTCATATTGTGAATCTTAATATATTATTCTATAAACTTAGTCAAAATTAATAAAGTTTGACTTTGACCAAATTATATGCAGACTAAAAACGGAGGGACTACACTATTATGCGGATGCCACCTATGACCCATCTCTTTCTGCCGCATGTCTCTCCATCAGATCGATCGAAGGATATATATTCTATTAGGGCATCTTCAACACTGACCCACAAAAGTCTGCTTTTATGTCCGGACTTGGTCCAGAAACATGATGCGGGAGCCGGCCAATCAATGTTATTTACAAATTAATCCGATTGGAAGAAGAGAGACTAGAGGGGGGACAATGCATGTGGTGAGATATTGTAGTGTGGTGTCCGGTTGGTAGGAGAGAAATGAAAGGGGATCATGCATATGAAGAGAGAGAGAAAAGAAGAAGAGGACTACGTGGACGCTTTGTATTGGTCAAATGTATGTACGGACTCCCGTAAAACTCCCCCAACTTGGTTTCCAATCTACCAGAAAACCAACGGCCTGACCACCCCACATAAAGATAAGGGTATTGACACAAATTATCAAAGAGCAGTGCTACACGGGCGACTGTTTGTGGATGATTCACAGACGACACAAAATTACAGCCATTTATCACCTATGCTTTGCAGGCAGCAGCCATCGATGGGAGCATCGTGCAGAAGTCGTCTGTGAAACAATCATGTGCACAGCAATTTCGATTAACAAAAGTGGTCCTGACAACATATACCAAAACTTTAGAGGCATCTTTGGAGATGCCCTAATTGCTGGCCCTGGACGTCCTACTCATTTTTGTTAGCTTTGGCACCCTCACATAAGTGCCACTACTTTAATAACAGTGTACAACATTGCTCATGAGCGGTTGGGGCATCATCCATCTCTATTGACAAAAGCGATCCATATCTTCCTAAAGTAGAAACAGGCAAAATGCCATAATGGGCGCATGCATGTCCTTTTTGCCATCATAATGCTATAATACCCGGGTCCGGCTGTGACTACTGGCAATTACAGAGAGCGAGCCCAAGCCACCCACCGCTACACCTTTTGTCACGCACACGACCAAGAGGCTTGGTTGTCATGATCCACGCCGAAGAGCCAACCATGTGTTAATAAGTCTGGATTGGGCATTTGGATAATAAGTTTAGACTACAATTGCTAAATGAAAAAGAGATCATGCGATTTTAAACAAAATGTTAGGATGTGCTATTGGCAGGTTAGTTCATGGAGGTAGAGGGAGACGGGGAGGGATGGAGAGAGAGAGAGAGAGAGAGAGAGAGAGAGTTATGTACGATCAATTTTGGTGTAAAAATGAATATTGTCAAATTTAATATGCCCTTACGTTTTAATTTTTCTGAGATAGTTTCATGATTTATCTATATGTGTTCCTATACATGCTTACAAAAAAATCCGGGAATTTCAAAAGAGAAAATTGTATCTCAATTATTTGACAAATTGTATTACATATTTGTTTTTTTTCATTTTCTTCTTTTTCACTTTAGCCAATATGAGTTTACCCGAAAACTAGTTCAAGTCGAACTCAAAAGCAACTAGACAATCCAACTTCCATTGATGCAGCTTCCCTGGAACTAGCTGCCATTGTATCGGTTGCTGCCATTTCGTATCAATCAGGATCCTCTCCCTGGTCCTATCGAACCAGTGACTTCTCTCCTGGGATGGAATATGTTTTGCCTTTCCCCGATGGTTCCGCATTCCTATGTGGGTAGGATTCGCGAGGGATGAGCGGCTTAGCTTACATGGTAAATTATCTCTTAATGAAATTTGACACATGTGAAATTAATTTCTTACTTATTTGTTTTCAAATCACCTAACCTTTTGGTGTGATCCCTTTGATTAAACAATTCCTAAGGACAACAATTCAACATACAATCAGCCGCAAAAATTATTACCC
>LR738715.1:5095983-5122019 GCA_902687465.1 Secale cereale | reverse complement strand
CCCCTAATCCATAATAATTGTCGCTCAAACATGTGTATCTAGCACTGAAATGCGTATAGACCATATCCGCGACAACTAATATGGATTGGATCAAACACCAATTCTTATTTTGTTGTTACCAAATTTGCAATAAATATTTTTGTCTGTACTAGCTAGCAATCTCAAAAAGCTCTGAATGGACGGGACACCAAACCTCTTAAAGGAGATTGGGTTGTGTCTACCCGTAGCATTGGAGCTCCTATAGGGGGCACCTTAAGCAGCCCTTGAGCTTCTTGGTGCCCTCACACCCCCGCTCATGGGCCAGCTCAAGAAAGAAGACAGGCGCTCGATTCGCTCGATTAAGCAGACCAGTCATGGTTGACCACTTGACTGGTCAACTGTTGACTTTTTAAAAAACAATATAAAAATAACAAATAGCAAAAAAACATGAATTAAAAAATGTTACCTATTTTTTTAAAAAGTTCACAAACTTTAAAATAGGTCAGGAATTCGGAAACAATTCATCTAGTTTTGAAAAAAATTCACAAATTTCAGAAAACATTGATTTTTAAAAGAGTTCATCATTTTTTTAAATTACATAAATTTTAAAAACAATTCAGAGAATTGTAAAAAAATCAAATGTGAAAAAAAACTCACAAAAATGAAAATTGTTGATAGATAATTAAAAAAAGTTCACTAGTTTTGAAAAAAGTTCACATGAACTGAAAAGTATTGCTCAATTTTTTTAAAAAATCATCCAATTTTTAAAATATCGTGCAATTTGAAGTAGGAATGAAAAAAAGGAAATGAAAACAATAAAAATTGAAATTCCAGGTGGAAACACGAAAAAACGAACCGAATAACAAATGGGCCGGCCAATTAATTGGACCTAGTGAAGTGTGCCCAGTAGAGATTACCATTTAAGCAGTGCTTAAGGCGCCGTTTAGGGAATTACAACTAGGACATCCTCTCAAGATGTCCAAAATGAAGAAAATGCAGAGTTAAGTTGGGATAAAAAAGAAAAGATAAAAAGAAATTCGGTCGACCGAAACTTAACCAAGCGTTAGTCAAATGAGATAGAAAAATCTAAAGAAAATTTGCATGCATCTCGATGTGAGATCTGACGATGATAGCATCGACTAAAACTTAGTTAAGTCTATATTGACTGAGATTTAGCAATCCTAATTACCAGAATGAAGAATAAAACTTCTCAAAAAACGCAGAGAAATTAGGATAAATGGGTGAGCATATAATAGAAATACGCAATTGGAAAAAAAAATCTATGAGACCAGGTCTCACGGATTAGCAGGTGAGACCCATTCCGATGGATGACACGTGGCATTCACAAATCACAAAGCACCTACCCCACCCTCACCTGAAATCAGGGGGGAGTGATTATATGTTCTGTGATTTATGAATGTCACGTGTCATCCATCAGAATGGGTCAAACGTGCATTATATAAGACTTGGTCTCATATAATTTTTTTCCTGCACCTTGTACTCATGACCATGTTTAATCAAACGCTGATGTATCCATGCATGCATGATTTGTATAGATTAACTTTAGTTAGTTTAGGTTACCTTGGCACGTTCTGTTTGCATGCTCCTCGGAATAAAAATATCCTGAGATATATACCCAACTTCTTCTGATACTCGATACTCTGACTGGTCCCTCCGTTCCATAATATAACAATATTTTTTATACTAATTAGCGTCAAAAATATTTTAGTAGTAATATCTAGCTTAGTGGATGCATGAAAATCGGGTAACAGGACATGCATGCATGTTGCTACATATTGCCTAGTGAGGGATGGAAAGGACAAACCGACAAATGTATGGATAAGAGAAGTCTACATTACAACCACGAACTCTTTCATTTGTCTAAGAATTCAATCACAAACTCTAAAATGGGCTAAGATTTTCAACCATGAAGTCCCAAAACTAACTACTCCCTCTGTAAACTAATATAAAAGCTTTTAGATCACTAAAGTAGTTATCTAAACGCTCTTATATTAATTTACGGAGGGAGTAGGATTCAACCCTTATTTCCTCTGACACAAGTTTTCACTAAGTATGCAGTTCTGACCTATGGACCGTCCAGTCAACATCCTAGTTAGCAGTGACGTTAGTATGCACGCGTGCATTAGCTAGGCTTGCTAGCTGGAGTAGAAAGCTACCTTAACCAACCAGTGTGGCATTGATAGCTTGCGTTAGTTGTCAGAATCAACTTTAGCACGTATATATGGTTGTTGTTTTGTTTGTTTATGGAAAGAGAAGACATGCATATGCAGTGCCGATCATGCATCACGTGTAAGAAATAGTCCCTTCATCTCGTAACATAAGTGCCAAAAAAAAGATCTTATATTACGGGAGGGAGGGAGTAAAATATACCTTGGTCGATTTTGATTTGGACGTATCTCTGCCTACACCTTTTGACTTTAGTTATATGCATGCTAGCTTGCACTTGTACACACACCACACAAGCGACACATCCTGATCTGATCAGGTTGGAGTAGGCATGAGCCGGTTCAGGCAACTCGTGTGTGGTTGTCAAAAATTGTCCATAAGGGATTGTGTTGTTGGACATATCTATAGTTACCCGTATATTTAGAGCTGGCAACTTGCCTAATTAATGGGCTAATGATAAGGTTATTATATATTGGCAGACAAGAAAGTGACATGCAGCTACTGTTTCTAGCTAACTGTAGAAGTGCATGCTCCAGCCGATGCAACAAAAAACCGATTTGTAGGAAGAGACTAGGCAATACATTTACATGTTGCACTAGTCGGGTCTTGAAGTTAAGACCTCTTCGCTCCGATAACATGTAGAAGTGCATGCTCTAGCCAGTGCAACCAAAAGACCGATCTGATAGAAGAGATCAGACAATACATTTATACGTCAACACTAGCAGCTACTACATGACTTGATTGTGGATCTAGAGATTCGTTGATGTAAACCTCACGTACTAGTGCGATATATCATTACAAGGTCCCGGTGCATGTATATCATCTTTTTCGTCAAAACTTTAAAGTTCGAGTATTTCTTGAATTTTATCCTTAACTTGTAGGAGTATGTATATATTAGCTTGGCTCACTTTCTCGCTGCAATTACTATTGGGCTTACTTTACCGCCTAAACTATCATATCCTAAGATCTTACCCTGTTGATATTTCTTAAGAATAATTAATCCTTAGAAAATAATAATTATTAATCAGGCTGCAAATTATATGGTCCTGGTTCGTCCATAACTTTTAAGCTTGTACATTTCTTGAATTTTAGCCCTAAGCTGTAGTTATTAGCTCGGCTCACTTTCTCGCTTGAATTACTATTTGGCTCACTTAACCTCCCGAATTATCATGTCCCGAAATTTGACCTTCCTGGCATGTTGAAAGAATAATCGCACCTAAAAATGCAACCATATTGATTTTTTTCATAGATATTGCTTGTGGGGCTAATCATGTGCGGCCGACATTCGGTTTTGAAATTGTATCAAAATTGGACTACCCATGCAATAAAGTGTGTTATTTTGTATGTTTTATAAATTAAATGTTTTAAAACAAAATTATAGATGTTAATACTCCAACCCAATAACCAAAATGCCGTACATTTTTTATTTTTTGATATTTTTTATGTTCTGAACCATCAAAGGGTTAAAATGCTCAAGATACGACAATTTAGGGGATTCAGAATTTCAAATGAACCAGTGCACAATTAGTTTGAACATAGATAAGCAAGAAACCATGTGAGAGAAAACATTTAATTTTACACTGGGAATGATGCTGAAACCTCGACCTCATGAAGTAGAGTAGTAGCTAGACTGTGGGAATGACACGTGCGAGTCTGTGATCTTGTCCATTTGTACGTTTTATTTTGGAGATCAGTCCACCCGTAAGTAGGCACGCCAGATTTTTTTTTCTTCACATAAGATGAATTCTACACCTAGTTGGGAAACACTACTACTCTGTCGGCTGATCGCGCGGAGAGTTCCCCCACCGGCGCAGTCGTTGGACCGCCCTTGATCCAGGACTACTCACGCACGTTCGCAAATATTCGTTATTTCCCTATCAACCACATGCCCTTTTACCTTATCTTGCAACGGCAATGGTGTTGCAAACCACGGCCGTGAACAACGACGACAACTTAGACAAGTTTTTTTTTGCAACATCTCTTTTGTTGCAGAAAAATTTCTACAACAAGATCTCTATTGCAAAAAAGAAAAAAAATCCCGCAAAACAACCTGTGTTGCAAAAAAAATCTGCAACATAACATTTGTTGCAAATATTTCGGTAACATGATCTCTATTGCGGAGTGGAGGAAGACATTCGGTGTTAGCTTGTGTTAGATCCAACGACTCGCTATGCAGCGGATCTCCCGTCGGCCGACGCGTAGCAGTCCCCATTCTTGTTGGGGCCTTTGCTCTTCGCACGGAATGCCTGGCTTGGTTAGTTGGAGGCCAAGGCTCTACTCCATGACAAATAATTGGGCCCATGTACGCACCCACAGCATGCTATGATGAAAGAATGGTGACGAACAAAGAATAGAAGAGATGTAAATACTCTTGATCTACATGATTTAGCTTATCTTCGTACACGGGACTATGCATGACTGCGTGTACGTTGATGCAATGACACATCTACATGATGCTGACTAAAACGATAATCATCATGCATACTAGGTGTCGATCTATACTCTAAATTGTGAATGAATTAAGGGATGAAGTATGTAGTACGCACATGCTAATTTCTGGCGACGTTGGAATAGGACACTCGTCATGCAGGCTATGTTGCCAACTAGCTAGCTTATCTAGGTAGATGGTACGTGGTCGGATATGCATGCTGTGCATGCACGCACATTGGTCGGCCGGTCCAACTATTTGTAGTCCTCGCTACTATTTGCAATGGTCAGATCTTTTTTTTAGAGAGATTGCAATGGTCAGATCCTTAGAGCATCCCAGCCGCGCCCCCAAGACGCCCCCCGGGCCGCTTTTTTTAGCGCCGGCGCCGAAAAAACGGTCCAGTCGTTCCCCCAAAACGTCGATATCCGCCGGCTCGGCCCGTTTTCTGACCCGGCGCGTCCAGGCCGAACCCAGCGCACTGGGGGGCTCTCGGGGGCACCGGCTGAAGGGAAAATCGCCCGGGTCCCCATTGTCAGACGAAAAGTCGCAATGATTCGCCCCCGTTTTCCCTTCTCCTTTCCCAACACCTTGCTGATCCCGGCGTCGTCAGCCACCTCTCCGTCGCCGCCGCCGCTATCTCGCCATTCCTCGCAGGGAAACAAAGAAAGATCACCGCGACGCCACTTTCCCCGAGTTTCCCTCGCCACTCCGGCGCCCGTGCCGGCGACTCTGCGCCCACCACGCCCGCTAGGTGTTTGGCGCTTTGCCTGCCCCGGCCGCGATGGGCTCCGACGACGAGGAGGCGCTCGCGGCGTTGCTCGAGGAGGAAGCCGACGCTGCCGCCCAGGACGAAGAGCACCTCATGGTCCTCGCCGCCCTGGCCGGCTTGCTTGCCGGCGATTCAAAGCCTAGGTGAGGGGGGTCGGCACCGGGGCGACAGAAAGCAAAGAACCGGCATCGGCTCGAAGGCTATTGCATGCTCTACTCCGACTACTTCGCCGACACTCCCTTGCACGGCGACAAAGTTTTCCGGCGCCGTTATCGGATGGGCAGAAAGCTTTTCCTCAGGATTGTCAATGAACTCAGGGAGTACGACAACTACTTCAGGTGCAAGAAGGATTGCACCGGCACACTTGTATTCACCTCAATTCAGAAGTGCACGACAGCTATGAGAATGCTTGCATACGGGGCTCCAGGTGATTCACTCGACGACTATGGGCGCATGGCCGAGTCCACGATGATTGAGTGCACCTACAAGTTCTGCAGGGCTGTGGTGGCAGTGTTTGGACCGAGGTACTTGCGATCACCCAATGCTGAAGACACTGCTCGGATCCTGGCACAGAATGAAGCAAAAGGATTTCCTGGTATGCTTGGAATTTGTAACACCCCCTTGTATTAATCACTGTGTCACAATGTTAATCATGCCATGTCATGCTCATTAGCAAAGCTAATCACAGTGGTTAATCAAAGCAACTCAAAATTGCCCCTGAAAATTCAAATTCAAATTCTAGTGCAAAATGAAGTTGCTCCAAAATTTAAGGGAAAATGTTCATCACATTGCAAATATTCCAAAACAAATGTTGTTGAGGAAAACAACATCACCCTCAACTCCATTAATGGGCTAGAGCATTTAAACAGTGCCAAAACAGCACATTAAGTGCCTTTTCATTTTTGGTAAATTTCAAAAATGATCCAAAATAGTCCAAAGCAATTTTTGGTGATGTGGAATATTTCAACATCATTTATGGGCCAACTCCCACATTTTTGCAAAATGTTTGGTGGCCCAGGCATTTCTTTCCTCTCTGCTTTTGGAAATAAAAGAAAAAGGGGGAAAAGAACTCTTACCTGGCGCCCGCATCTGGGCCGAGCCGGCCCAGCCCGCCTCCCTCACCTGCTCCCGCCCCGTTGTCGACGCCGCCATGGCCAGAGCCTCGCCGCGCCGCCGCAGCTCGCCACCTGCCGCTACAGCGCCTCCACCGACACTACAGGGCCGGGGATAGGATAAGGAGGACCCCCTGGTCCTCCTCGACCATTCCCCCCATCTCCCCGAGCCCTCTCCTTCCTTTCCCATCGGCGCCCGACGCGGTCGCCGCCGTGTCTCCGTCGATCCCGCGGCCACCGTGCCCCGATTGCCTCTCCGACCTGTCCTTCGTCACCACCAACCTCAATTACGTCGCCTAAGGCCGCCCATTGGAGCTCGGCGCCATCGCAACGACCTCCCTGAGCTCGTCTTCACCGCACGGCCGTCTTCGTCTCCGGCGCCGATTCCTCGCAGTTGGTCCTCCCCGAGCCCGCTTTGAACGGCTACAACCCCCTGTGAGCTTCTACTTCTCCTCCCCTTGCTCCTGGCAATGAACCGAAGCTCCTGGCGGCTTGTTTCACCGACGCCCGAGCGCGCCGCCGCCTGACCTCGTCGCCGGCGTCGATCCGGTGACCAGTTGGTCATGCCACCGCCGCCAATCAGCTCCGAGTGGCTCGTAGATCTCATCCCGCGCTAGCCCCGTTGCTTTTGACCCCTGAAACGCACGCGCACGAACTGGCCGAGCGCCGCCGTCCGCCGATGAGCTCCTGGCCGTCACTACACGCCGTCTCCGGTCACCGCACCACCACCATTCGGAGCGGCATCGAGCGCCCGTTCGAACGCGCCCGGCCGCGCTCAAGATGGTGCCCTGTGCGCCATTTCCGAGCCTCCCCGTGTTTCGGGAGCTCGCCGGAACATCGCCGGCGTCGCTCCGGCCGCCGACGCCGACGTGGCGCAGTGGGCCCCACCCCTGGGTCACTGACCAGTGGGTCCGGGTGGCCCCGTTGACTGGTTTGACCAGTCAACGTGCTGACTGGGCGTCCACTGTGCCACTGACACGCGGGCCCCACCGCCTTTTTAATTAACTAAAATGTTTTATAAATAAAAATAATTAATTAAGATTAATTAGTCTATGACAGGTGGGGTCCAGTAGCTAAATAGATTTAGTTTAGTTTAAAACAAACTCTGTTTTATAACAGAGGCTGACATGTGGGTCCCACTGGACCCACAGGTCAGGTTTGACCTGGTCAGCCGACTGCTGACGTCACTGCTGACGCAATAAGTAATTTCTGTTAATAAAAATAATTTCAGAAAATGCTAAAACCTTTATAAATTCATATCTTTTAAACCGTAGCTCGGATCGAAAAACTTTCTATATGAAAGTTGCTCAGAACGACGAGACGATTCTAACCGTACTATCCGTTTCCGTGTCGGGACCCTCTACAGAGGTGAACCCGCAACTTTTAGCCTGTTTCCGGTAGATGAATAGTGCACATACACCGGTAAATAATTTCAACTAAATCCTAAAAATAACCAACATGACTTAGACATGTTCTTAGGCAACCCTGCACTGCACGTTAGCTTAGCTCGCTCTGTGTTGCATATGTTTTGTGTATTTATCTGTTTCTTCCCCCTCTTCTCTCTCGGTAGAGTCCGGCGCTGACGCAGATCCCGAGACCGACGCCGTCCCGGTGATTGGTTCCCCCTCCGACGACCTTGCTTTTGCCACCGAGCAACCAGGCAAGCAACCCCCCCTTGAGCATTTCCGATATTGCCTATGTCTATTCTCTCTTATTCTTGCATTAGAATTGCTGCTACTGCTACTGCTCCTATTACTGTTGCATAGCCTGTTTTTGCTAAACTGTTGATACCTGTCTTTATTCATAAACTGCTTAGTATAGGTTGGGTAGCACTGCTGTGGTCCCGCTTTCTCGTAGTTGCCTCGCATAGTACCCTTGCCTCGATCAAGCGATCGAGCCCCTTCCCCTGACCTTCTTCACATCACCGCACAACCCCCCTAATATGCTCGACTCCGCAGAGTTAACATCGGGTGACGAGGGTGATACCTCCGAACTCACTTCTGATGTTGTCCCTGTAGTATAGCTAGCTCGTTGTGGGTTACCGAGGGTGATTCCTCTTCCCACTTCCGACCTAGCTTTTGTCGTGCATCCGCTATGGTGATTACCGCCGAGGGTGATTCCTCCGGTATCACCTTATCGGGACTTGTCGTTTAGGAGTCCAACGAGGGTGATTCCTCGGATTCCTCACCGGCATGAAAACCACACGGATGCCCTGGATTACCACACCGTGTTTAAAGACGTATCGATCCCCGAGGCCGGACGTCGCCAGGAACAAAGGCGTGCGGCCGGAGGTATCGTGCGTCTGAAGACACTTTGAAGTGACTACTACACATGTTGGATGGAGGCGGGTTGACCCAGAGGGGTACCCGCGAGTGCCTTTGAGGCGTGAGCTGTGGAGTCGGGTGACCAGTGAGGGTACCCGCGAGATAACTACGAGGCGTGGCCGGTCTTTCCCAGTCCTTGTCACAAGTCCTCGAGACGGGACGACGGGGCCAACAGTATCGTAGGCTCTGCTCGTTACCGCGCGCTCCCAATACACTAAGCGATTTGGATATTTGATCCGAGGGGCCTTCGGGTCCGATAGCACTAACCACCACGTGGGTGTGAGTGGGTGCTCTGCGTCGTATACATCGGCCGGGGTCGTCACAGGTTGGTATCAGAGCCGACTGCCTGTAGGAACCCCCTTTCCAACTCCTTGGCCGAAGTCGAGTCTAGAGGTCCAAAAATGTTTTACTAACCTGGCTGTGTGGCTTATGGCCCCACGTCGCCACTTGGGTGGTGTAGCTTTTTTTATTCCTCGTCTATACTCTGGGACTCTTCTCTCTCGTCTATTCGGGTTAAGTTTTACTAACTCCATTAGGTTCTCGTTTTCACATCTACCCGGAGAGCTGGATATCAGTGCGGTTTCCTATCTTTGACCTGAATAGTCTGATAATCATTCCTTTCCATTTGTTTGTTTAACCTTTCCTACCAAGTTCTGTTTAATTATCATCAGCTCTTGACAAGTCTGATTCTTCTTCTTTCAGATGAATCCTCTGTTTCCACCTCACCCGGAGACTCAGCTTGTGCTTCGCACCTGGGCTCGAGATGCCCCTGGGTTTCCGGCCATTCTAGTCGCTCTCCTGACCAGGCTGGGCTACCGCTGGTACCCCGAGTACATGGTCTACGAGGAGTATCGCGAGTTCAACCAGGAGCAGTATTACGCTGAAGTTCGTATCTATGACCGGCAGGATGACTCAGACACTGAGCTGTACCGCTTTCGCGGTAGTGGCGTGACGGTTGCGATGGCAGTCCATGATGCTGCCTACGCTGCTGTCGCACGCCTCCGAGGAGAGCACAGGGATAGCTTGGATGCTTCTGAGTTTCGGTATATTCCGTATGCACCTGCTGGAGATGAGACTGGATACTACTCAGCTGTCTGTGCCCCGTACGAGAGTCGACGTTATGACCCGCAGGTTCTGATTCAGCACACTCAGGCGCTGGATCGAACTGCTCGGGCCCTGGCGGTTGAGTTGTCCATCACTCGGACAGTTCTCTACCAGACGTTGACGCAGTTGGTACCGGCTGTCCAAGCAGGGACGCTTCCTCAGTCTATCCTTTGCCCGCGCAGGATCAACACACCTCCAGGTGTCGAGTGGCCTGCGGTTGGAGGTCACACGCCAGTTCGTGGACCTCTGATTCCCGTCCGATACCGGGTTCTGCATCAGAGTGCACATGGAGCTCAGGATCCTTCTGCGATCGAGATCCGCCGTCCACACTTGCAGCTACCCCGTTTCAGTTCTCTTCTCCGACGTTGATGTAGCCTTTGCTATGTCTCGTTGTGTACTTCCTTACCGCGGTCTGCGCGCCGCCTACTATGTCTAGCTTTTGATTTTGCGCCGTTATGCTGCCCGTTTGTAACCGACGCTATGTACGAACCCGTATGTCATGATGTGTATGATGTTGTATTTATTGCACCTCCCTTATGTCGTGCATATTTACTACATTGTTGAATTCATGCAACGTGTATTCTTGTCGCTAAACCATCCCTGTTGGAATTATCAGGATGGCTGGTAACAATGATCCACCTCCACCTCCGCCTCCACCTCCGCCACCAGAATATATGGCTGCCGTAATGCAGACCCTTGACATGCAGCGTCAGGTGCTGCAGGGTATGCTCAACCAGATACCCCAGGCCAACGCCAATGCTCAGCATCAGCCAACCGCTATCACTCTGCAAGAATTTCTGCGGCTCAATCCAACGATATTTCGCAGTGCCGCCAACCCCTTGGATGCCGATGATTGGCTGCGTGATATCTTCTTTGAGCTGGATTCTGCCGCCGTGTCCCCTGACAACTATGTCAAGTTTGCGACATATTTCCTGAAGGGTCCGGCGGCCCAGTGGTGGGACACGCACCGGAACACAGTGCCTACTGGAACTGTCATCACCTGGGCAGACTTCAAGACTGCCTTCCGTGCTCGGTACATCCCGGAAGGGGTTATCGACCGCAAGCGTACGGAGTTTCGCAACCTGATTCAGGGCAACAAGTCAGTTGATGCTTATCAGCGGGAGTTCCTGGAACTGTCCCGCTATGCTGAGGAGGATATCGCTACTGACGCAAGACGCCAAGAGAAGTTCAGGCGCGGACTTCATCATGATATTCTGCTTGCTCAAGTGGCACTGGACTTTCCGGACTTCGCCACTTTAGTGAACAAGGCCATTCAGGTTGAAACGGGACTCAAGTTACACAAGGACGCTCTTAAGCGCTCTCGCGAGTCGGGCTCATCTTCGGGCTCGTCTTCTCAGAAGCGCCGCATATGGATTCCTCAGAGCATGTATCGTCCCAATGCTCCAGTGTACAGGCCTTCTTATGCTGCACCTCGTCTGCCTCCTCCACCGCCAATGCAGTACAGGCCTGCAGCTCCAGCACCTCGAGCACCTGCGATTCGTCCAGAGAGTGGACTCTGCTTCAAGTGTGGCCGTCCGGGTCACCGTGCCAGAGACTGTCCACAGGCTCAGGGTCAGCTGGCTCTTCCATCTGCTGGCCGTGGCAATGGACGTGGAATTCCTCCGCAGCGTAACAATAATGTCAGGCCGTCGTATGCTCGTGGTGGTCAGCTTCACCACGTTAATCTGAGTGAAGACCCAGAGCAGCCAGCCACCGTAATGGGTACACTTCTTGTCAACTCAGTATTTGCTAATGTTTTGTTTGATACCGGTGCATCTGATTCATTCATATCAGAACCATTTGCATTTAAACATGGCTTTAAACAAGATAAACTACATCACACGGTATCCGTACAAACCTCCGCGGGTCGGTGCAAATCTACCTTATTCTGTCCGGAAGTGGTAGTGGAGATAGAAGAAAGGAAGTTTCAGGTACACCCCATTGTCCTGAAATCCTGCGGCATCGACCTTATCCTAGGAATGGATTGGTTGGAGGCTCACGAGGCCCAAATTGATTGTGCCACCAAGACTGTACGTCTTCGGCACCCCTCGAATCAACTCGTGAATTGCCGCGCTCGTATATCCCATAATGCCGAAGCTCAAATCTATGCCTTAAATGCATTGAATGCTTCACCACTTGAAGGGCTCGAAAGCATACCAGTTGTATGTGAATTCCCGGATGTCTTCCCAGAAGAACTTCCAGGAATACCCCCTGCTCGAGCCGTCGAATTTGTTATTGACTTAAAACCGGGTACTACTCCTATTGCGAAGCGTCCTTACAAGATGCCACCGCATGAGCTCCTTGAGCTTAAGGAGGAAATCGACAAGTCACTCAAGAAGGGCTTCATCCGCCCTAGTTCCTCCGCCTGGGGAGCACCGTCTCTTTTCGTCAAGAAGAAAGATGGTACGAATAGGCTGGTACAAGATTACCGACCTATCAACCAGGCAACCATCCAGAATAAATATCCGCTTCCTCGGATCAATGACTTATATGATCAACTGGCTGGATCATCGGTGTTTTCTAAACTCGACTTGAGGTTGGGTTATCACCAGATCCGTGTTCGCGAAGAGGATATTCCAAAGACTGCATTTGTTACTCGCTATGGCTCGTATGAGTACACCGTCATGTCTTTTGGACTGACTAATGCTCCAGCTACCTTCTCCCGCCTGATGAATTATATATTCATGGATTACCTCGACAAGTTCGTCGTGGTATATCTGGATGATATTCTGGTATTCTCAAAGAACAAGGAAGAACACGTCGAACATCTTCGCCTTGTTCTGGAGAAGCTGCGAGAGCATCAACTTTATGCTAAGTTTTCCAAATGCGAGTTCTGGCTTTCTGAAGTGACCTACCTTGGACATGTGATTTCCAAGGATGGCATTGCCGTTAATCCGGAACGGGTTCAGGCTATTCTTGACTGGACTCCTCCGAAGAATGTCAAGCAAGTGAGAAGTTTTCTCGACCTTGCAAGCTATTGTCGCCGTTTCGTCGAGAACTTTTCCAAGATTGCCAAGCCCCTGACTAATCTGCTTCACAAAGGCGTTAAGTTTGAGTGGACAGATAAATGCCAGGAAAGCTTTCAAGCTCTTAAGGACAAGCTCGTTTCCGCACCAGTGCTTGCTCCTCCGGACTCTCGCAAGGACTTCGTGATATATTGCGACGCCTCTCGTCAAGGCTTAGGCTGTGTCCTAATGCAAGAACGAAGAGTAGTTGCTTATGCATCACGTCAACTACGTCCGCATGAAGAGAATTATCCAGTGCATGATCTTGAACTTGCTGCAGTGATCTTTGCATTGAAACTATGGCGACATTACCTTCTCGGTAACCGGTGTGAGATTTATACTGATCATCAAAGCTTGAAGTATTTATTCACTCAACCGGATCTTAATCTCCGCCAACAGCGATGGTTGGAAACTATTTCGGAATACGACTGCGGTATTTCTTATACCCCTGGCAAGGCTAATGTGATGGCCGATGCCTTGAGTCGCAAGTCGTACAGCACCAACCTCAAGGTTAAGCGAGCTCAACCTCGTCTTTATGAGGAGTTACGCAAGCTGAATCTGCATATCGTTCCACATGGTTCGCTTAATGACCTTGTGATACAGCCGAATCTTGAGAAGGCTGTCAAGGTAGCGCAAACCAAAGATGCTTACGTTGATGTTATGAAGCAGGAACTTCATCTTCCGAAATACAGGCATTTCTCAATATCCGAAGATGGAACCTTGTATTTCCGAGGCCGCATCGTGGTAACACGTTTCGACCTAATGACTGACAAGGTCATGAAGGAGGCACATGATACACCGCTGTCTATTCATCCTGGTAGTACTAAGATGTATCGTGATCTCCGCCAAAGGTACTGGTGGCCTAATATGAAGCGGGATATTGCTCGTTATGTTGCTGAATGCGATGTCTGTCGTCGCGTGAAGGCAGAGCATCAGAAGCCTGCTGGACTTCTGCAACCTCTTCCTATTCCGCTGTGGAAATGGGATAAGGTGCAGATGGATTTCATTACTGGTTTTCCTAAGTCCCAGAAGGGTAACGATGCCATTCTTGTCGTCGTCGACCAACTCTCGAAGGTTGCACACTTCTTGCCAGTCAAGGAGACTATCACTGCTAGCCAGTTAGCAGAACTGTATATCTCCCGAATTGTATCCCTCCACGGAATTCCGAAGGAGATCAGTTCGGACCGTGGCACCCTGTTCACTTCCAAGTTCTGGGAAAGTTTTCAAGAAGCTTTGGGAACTCATATCAACTGGAGTTCAGCTTATCACCCCCAGTCCCAAGGTCAAGTTGAACGAGTCAATCAAGTGCTTGAAGATATGCTGCGAGCTTGTGTTATATCATTCGGTAAGAAATGGGAAGAATCCCTTCCATATGCCGAGTTCTCGTATAACAACAGCTATCAAGCAAGCTTGAAGATGGCTCCCTTTGAAGTTCTGTACGGACGTAAGTGTCGAACCCCTCTGAACTGGTCAGAAACTGGGGAACGACAAGTTATTGGTCCGGACATTATTCAATATGCCGAAGAGCAAGTCCGTATCGTGCGTGAAAATCTCAAGGCGGCTCAGGACCGCCAGAAGAGCAACTATGATCGCAAGCGATGGGGTCTGACTTATCAACCAGGTGATCAAGTCTATCTTCGTGTCACCCCTATGAAGGGCACGCACCGTTTCGGCATCAAGGGCAAGCTAGCTCCACGCTACATTGGCCCCTTTCCCGTGGTTGCTAGACGCGGATTCGTGGCTTACAAATTGCAATTGCCTCCGCAATTCTCGCATATCCACGATGTGTTCCATGTGTCG
This sequence comes from Secale cereale, assembly GCA_902687465.1. Taxonomy (NCBI): domain Eukaryota; kingdom Viridiplantae; phylum Streptophyta; class Magnoliopsida; order Poales; family Poaceae; genus Secale; species Secale cereale. The sequence continues at coordinate 5,107,311 of LR738715.1, read as the reverse complement.
CAACTTCGCCGATCCTTCAAGGAATCTCCGCATCGTGCTGTGGATCACGAGATGCTCGAGCTTCAAGATGATCTTTCTTATAAGGAGCATCCGATCCGCATCCTCGATCAAACTGAACGTCGGACCCGTCAGAAGACAACCAAGTTCCTGAAAGTGCAGTGGTCAAATCATACTGAAGATGAAGCCACTTGGGAACGCGAGGATAATCTTCGGGCGGAATACCCCGACCTCTTTGCTTCTACCTCCTAAATTCTCGGGACGAGAATTTCTTTTAGAGGAGGAGAATTTGTAACACCCCCTTGTATTAATCACTGTGTCATAATGTTAATCATGCCATGTCATGCTCATTAGCAAAGCTAATCACAGTGGTTAATCAAAGCAACTCAAAATTGCCCCTGAAAATTCAAATTCAAATTCTAGTGCAAAATGAAGTTGCTCCAAAATTTAAGGGAAAATGTTCATCACATTGCAAATATTCCAAAACAAATGTTGTTGAGGAAAACAACATCACCCTCAACTCCATTAATGGGCTAGAGCATTTAAACAGTGCCAAAACAGCACATTAAGTGCCTTTTCATTTTTGGTAAATTTCAAAAATGATCCAAAATAGTCCAAAGCAATTTTTGGTGATGTGGAATATTTCAACATCATTTATGGGCCAACTCCCACATTTTTGCAAAATGTTTGGTGGCCCAGGCATTTCTTTCCTCTCTGCTTTTGGAAATAAAAGAAAAAAGGGGAAAAGAACTCTTACCTGGCGCCCGCATCTGGGCCGAGCCGGCCCAGCCCGCCTCCCTCACCTGCTCCCGCCCCGCTGTCGACGCCGCCATGGCCAGAGCCTCGCCGCGCCGCCGCAGCTCGCCACCTGCCGCTACAGCGCCTCCACCGACACTACAGGGCCGGGGATAGGATAAGGAGGACCCCCTGGTCCTCCTCGACCATTCCCCCCATCTCCCCGAGCCCTCTCCTTCCTTTCCCATCGGCGCCCGACGCGGTCGCCGCCGTGTCTCCGTCGATCCCGCGGCCACCGTGCCCCGATTGCCTCTCCGACCTGTCCTTCGTCACCACCAACCTCAATTACGTCGCCTAAGGCCGCCCATTGGAGCTCGGCGCCATCGCAACGACCTCCCTGAGCTCGTCTTCACCGCACGGCCGTCTTCGTCTCCGGCGCCGATTCGTCGCAGTTGGTCCTCCCCGAGCCCGCTTTGAACGGCTACAACCCCCTGTGAGCTTCTACTTCTCCTCCCCTTGCTCCTAGCAATGAACCGAAGCTCCTGGCGGCTTGTTTCACCGACGCCCGAGCGCGCCGCCGCCTGACCTCGTCGCCGGCGTCGATCCGGTGACCAGTTGGTCATGCCACCGCCGCCAATCAGCTCCGAGTGGCTCGTAGATCTCATCCCGCGCTAGCCCCGTTGCTTTTGACCCCTGAAACGCACGCGCACGAACTGGCCGAGCGCCGCCGTCCGCCGATGAGCTCCTGGCCGTCACTACACGCCGTCTCCGGTCACCGCACCACCACCATTCGGAGCGGCATCGAGCGCCCGTTCGAACGCGCCCGGCCGCGCTCAAGATGGTGCCCTGTGCGCCATTTCCGAGCCTCCCCGTGTTTCGGGAGCTCGCCGGAACATCGCCGGCGTCGCTCCGGCCGCCGACGCCGACGTGGCGCAGTGGGCCCCGCCCCTGGGTCACTGACCAGTGGGTCCGGGTGGCCCCGTTGACTGGTTTGACCAGTCAACATGCTGACTGGGCGTCCACTGTGCCACTGACACGCGGGCCCCACCGCCTTTTTAATTAACTAAAATGTTTTATAAATAAAAATAATTAATTAAGATTAATTAGTCTATGACAGGTGGGGTCCAGTAGCTAAATAGATTTAGTTTAGTTTAAAACAAACTCTGTTTTATAACAGAGGCTGACATGTGGGTCCCACTGGACCCACAGGTCAGGTTTGACCTGGTCAGCCGACTGCTGACGTCACTGCTGACGCAATAAGTAATTTCTGTTAATAAAAATAATTTCAAAAAATGCTAAAACCTTTATAAATTCATATCTTTTAAACCGTAGCTCGGATCGAAAAACTTTCTATATGAAAGTTGCTCAGAACGACGAGACGATTCTAACCGTACTATCCGTTTCCGTGTCGGGACCCTCTACGGAGGTGAACCCGCAACTTTTAGCCTGTTTCCGGTAGATGAATAGTGCACATACACCGGTAAATAATTTCAACTAAATCCTAAAAATAACCAACATGACTTAGACATGTTCTTAGGCAACCCTGCACTGCACGTTAGCTTAGCTCGCTCTGTGTTGCATATGTTTTGTGTATTTATCTGTTTCTTCCCCCTCTTCTCTCTCGGTAGAGTCCGGCGCTGACGCAGATCCCGAGACCGACGCCGTCCCGGTGATTGGTTCCCCCTCCGACGACCTTGCTTTTGCCACCGAGCAACCAGGCAAGCAACCCCCCCTTGAGCATTTCCGATATCGCCTATGTCTATTCTCTCTTATTCTTGCATTAGAATTGCTGCTACTGCTACTGCTCCTATTACTGTTGCATAGCCTGTTTTTGCTAAACTGTTGATACCTGTCTTTATTCATAAACTGCTTAGTATAGGTTGGGTAGCACTGCTGTGGTCCCGCTTTCTCGTAGTTGCCTCGCATAGTACCCTTGCCTCGATCAAGCGATCGAGCCCCTTCCCCTGACCTTCTTCACATCACCGCACAACCCCCCCTAATATGCTCGACTCCGCAGAGTTAACATCGGGTGACGAGGGTGATAGCTCCGAACTCACTTCTGATGTTGTCCCTGTAGTATAGCTAGCTCGTTGTGGGTTACCGAGGGTGATTCCTCTTCCCACTTCCGACCTAGCTTTTGTCGTGCATCCGCTATGGTGATTACCGCCGAGGGTGATTCCTCCGGTATCACCTTATCGGGACTTGTCGTTTAGGAGTCCAACGAGGGTGATTCCTCGGATTCCTCACCGGCATGAAAACCACACGGATGCCCTGGATTACCACACCGTGTTTAAAGACGTATCGATCCCCGAGGCCGGACGTCGCCAGGAACAAAGGCGTGCGGCCGGAGGTATCGTGCGTCTGAAGACACTTTGAAGTGACTACTACACATGTTGGATGGAGGCGGGTTGACCTAGAGGGGTACCCGCGAGTGCCTTTGAGGCGTGAGCTGTGGAGTCGGGTGACCAGTGAGGGTACCCGCGAGATAACTACGAGGCGTGGCCGGTCTTTCCCAGTCCTTGTCACAAGTCCTCGAGACGGGACGACGGGGCCAACAGTATCGTAGGCTCTGCTCGTTACCGCGCGCTCCCAATACACTAAGCGATTTGGATATTTGATCCGAGGGGCCTTCGGGTCCGATAGCACTAACCACCACGTGGGTGTGAGTGGGTGCTCTGCGTCGTATACATCGGCCGGGGTCGTCACAGAAGCATCGACTGCATGCATTGGGCATGGAAGAACTGCCCGTTTGCTTGGCAGGGGATGTACAAAGGTGCCAAAGGAGCTTGTGGTGTGATACTTGAGGCAGTGGCCACACAGGACCTCTGGATTTGGCACGCTTTCTTTCGTATGCCAAGAACTCACAATGACATCAACGTGCTGCAGTGCTCTCCTGTTTTTGCCAAGCTCGTTGAGGGCCATTCTCCTCCGGTGAACTTCGATATCAATGGGCACCAATATAACAAGGGGTACTACCTAGCAGATGGCATCTATCCGAGATGGTCAATATTTGTGAAGACCATCTCAAGCCCTGTGCTAGGAGGCAAGAACTCCCACTTTTCGAAGGTTCAGGAGGCTTGCAGGAAGGATGTCGAGCGAGCATTTGGCGTGCTCCAATCTCGATTTGCTGTTGTCCGGTACCCCGCTAAGACTTGGTCGAAAGATCAAATGTGGGAGATCATGACTTGTTGTGTCATTTTGCACAACATGATCATTGAGAGCGAGCAGGAAGAGCCAGTGTTTGACACTGAACCATATTACAGGCAGGGTCCTCTAGCCGAAGTGGATCACCAGCTCCCTGCAACATGGACGGCCTTCCTCAACATGCGTCAGGAGATCCGAGACCCACAGGTGCATCACCAGCTGCAGCAGGATCTAGTGGAGCACCTATGGAGGCTCAAGGGCAAAGCCTAGCTCGACGTGCAATGAAATATGGGTGTTTTTATTATTTGTTTGAACTATAAATTTGTAGAACTATGTGGTGAACTATTTGATTTTTTGTGATGATTTTATTTGCGCCTAGATTCTTCCTTCTGTGATTTTATTTCGATAGGCGCCGAAACACGTCGAGAGGTGGGCCGTTTTGCGCCGGAAATTGGGCAAATCCAGCGCCGAAAATGGGCTAAAAGCGCCGAAACTGGGCTGATATCGGCGGCTGGGGCGACCTGGGGCGCACTGGAAACCAAGCCAAAATTAGCGCTGCTCGCCCCAAGCGGCGATTTTCGGCGCGTCTTAGGGGCGCAACGGCTGGAGATGCTCTTAGGTACGTGAGTGCAGGGTGAATATATAGCCATGATATGACATATGTGACCATCTTGGTGGGATGTACGATAGGTTCCGATTTTTTCACGTGTCTACGCACCAGCGGCCGGTATGTCTATCAGTTAGACCATATGAATGAAATTTATGAAAAGGATGGAGGGAAGCATGTCTATCAGTTAGTACTATCTTTATGTCGTTGGTCCATCAGTAGTCAAACTAATATGCCAATTAAACTCGTCATATGCATGCATGTGTGAAGGACGAAACATATATATATCCTAGCAAGCTAATTCTCGGGTCGATTTGACCCATATACCGTAGTTGACAGTGTGCATTATTTGAATCGCATGCATGTGGATGCATGGCTGGGCTAGTGTGGCACGTGTGGATGGGAAAAGAAATAAAGCAAAGATGATATGCATGCATGAGTATGACTTGGATGTAATTAACTTAACTTCATGTTCATGTCGGTCTGTCTAATCTACGTGCGTGGGAAGCACTAGCAGAGCTAGCACGTCTGTCACCTCATATCTAACTTTCTCCCGAGAACGCAATTGTTTGTCTCCTGATCTTGCACCCGCAAAAAGAGAAATTGTGGGGAGGCAAATCGAGAGGGGGTAACTTTTCCATAGCAAAGTCACACGCATAACTAATCTAGGAATTATTTTTTTGCAGGTAATATAACCACGTGCAGTCACAACTTTGTCGCAGAAACAAAATGATTGGGTTGTGGACGTGTCGATGCCTCGCTCTAACATAACCACCACCTGGAACCGAGCTAGCAGTTTTGACAGTTGACATTATGCATTATTCGACATGCAATCATAGCTAGCTAGTGTGGTTCTTGCTGATGGAACAAGAAATAAAGCAAAGATGATATGCATGCATGAGTATATATGACTTGGATGTAATCAACTTTCATGTTGGTCGATCTAATCTACGTAGGTGGAAAGCACTAGCAGAGCTAGCTAGCTTGGTGGTTGGTACGTCTGTCATATCAAGCGAGCACCTCATATCTTACTTTCTCCCGAGGACGCTATCGTTTGTCTCCTGATCTTGCACCGGCAAAAATAGAAGCTGTGGGGAGGCAAATCAAGCTTAGTGGATGCATGCCGACAAGTGAAGGACAAACTAATAAAACACAAAATAAGACGTACCAAGATGATTGGACGTGTGTGCGTCCTACAAGAAAGAAAGTAGGAGAGACGTACGTACAGTCCGAAATTTGTCGCACGAACAAAATGATTGGATTATGGACGTGTCGATGCCTCGTGCTAACTATCGGCATAGAGATGGATTCAGCAGGGAGCTACTAGAAAAGGCACCCGCCCTTCAACCTCTCTCCAATTGGAGCACTCTAATTGCATCATAACCATCACCTGCCACTGAGCTTAGCTTTAGCCCAAGCCTGAACGTCACTCGATTGGCATTTAGCCAGCCGGATAAAGCAGCGAGCCATCTGATCTTAGACCATGCACTCCCTTCATTTCTTTTTACTCTGCGTATACGCTTGATCGGTTGGCATTTAGAACATCTACAGCCGGGCTCCTCAAATCCCTATCAAACAACCAGGCGTGCCTGATAAAAAAAAATACTCAAACATGCACCTCAAACCAGCGTCAAATGGCCGGATTGACCGACACCCCTCATGTCCAGCTAAAATCTAGTGCGGATATGGGGCGGCCCAGGTGTGACCGGGCATGTCTGCCATGTCAGATCTAGCTGCCCGACCTCAAAGGAAAGTGCCCGAATTCCCCTCCGACCTACCCCTTTTTACTCGCTCCTCCATGCCGGACGTCTGCTACCTCAACCGCCACCCTTGCACTGGATCTTGCCCTCCACCGCTGGACTGCACACTGCACCTATGAAGCAAAACGAGCTGAGAATCGATCAAGTCTCCTTTTGTGAGGGATATTGACAATGGTTATGAATCTTCTTTGCTTATGATAATCAGGGAAGATTAATAATGGCAGTCAATAACCTTCAGAAAGAGTGCAATGATGACCAATGCTTATCACTTTTGGACGACGCGGCTATTTAAACTGGTCGCCACGCTCCACACGCAGTGAGTTGGGACTAAATCCGCAACCCCGCTAGGCCAACACGGATGTCATCTACACTAGAAATCTACGTACGAACAACCCCGCAGGCCCAACATGAACTGTTAATTGGGGCCGTCTACAATGGAACTGACATCCAAATCCACAATGATCAATGTGCATGTGTTTGCATGTATTTGATCTTTTGAAAATAGGGTTTGTGTTTTCAAATGGCAAAATTTGAGGCCCCGATAGTCAATGTCCACCGGCGTAATTAGCTATGTGTGCCCCTGTAGATGTTCTTAGCCTGAGAAAGCAGCTAGCGAGCTATCTACTCCTATATGTACGTAGACACATGAAAACTCAACATGTAGTACAAGGTTGCGAGTAGTACTTATTTTTGTCTTGAGGCAGATCGCTGTGGAGCAGACACAATGAAAGCTAGCCAGTCAGCTCTTGTACATTCTCCTTTTCATCACCACGACGGTACATTTTCTGCACTGATCGATCAGCCTATTTGTTCCATGGTAGTACTGGCTAGCTTTACATCTTTTCCAAGCTAGGACTAGGAGGCACCACCTGTCGAGTTTCTACACACGGAGAGCCAACCCTTTTAATTTGCCGGGCCACACTTCACGTGCCTGCCTGCCCATATAGATAGACTATGATGAGACCAAAGCACCAGTGGCGAAGATGGACACGGTGAGAACCTTAATCTCATGCGCAGTCAACTTACTTTGGGTGGCCTTTACATCAGCTAGATGTGAAGAATGCTTTTCTTCGTGGTGGTTATTTACAAGAAGTGATCCATATGGACATTCCTCCAGGTTTTGGAACAAACAGACTGATGGGAAGGTGTGTAGGCTCAAGAAATCTTTGTATGGCTTGAAACAGTCGCCACGGGCGTGGACAGGTTCAGGAGAGTTGTTTGTGGTATGGGCTACTCTGAGTGTAATGGAGATCATACAGTACCGGCATAGACGAATCCATATCACCATTTTGGCGGTGTATGTGGATGATATTGTGATTACTGCGGTGTATGTGGATGATATTGTGATTACTGGAGACGATGTTGAAGAAATCAAATGTTTGAAGGCAAGATTGGGAGAATCATTTGAGGTAAAGGATCTTGGACCTCTTCGATACTTCCTTCGGATTGAGATTATTCGGTCGAAGAAGGGGGTAACATTAAGTATAGTGGACAGGTAGCTGATTGTTTTACTAAACGAGTTGGTCCTTGTGAGGGCCCGGACTGGCCCGCAAAATCTCATGTTTGTCGCGAGATGGGACATGCGTTACGTATAAGTACAAACGATGGGTGCACATATGTATTTGTCTTACATTTTCTTCAAAGGTTGTATATGTTCGCCTTATTTGACCTGGTCGATAAAGGTGCCATTATAAAACCGTACCGGGGTGCAAACTCGGTACTATGTAGGATATATATTCTCTGACCCGTTTTATATTCAACTAAATGAACTGAATTTTCGGAAGTCATATGACTTTTGAAAGTATAGTTCATTTGGTTGAACAATAAAGAGGAGCATAACCTGAGCAACACAAAGTTGAAGCTTAAAAAAATGAGACCAAGCAAAGGGCTAACCCTCGTTGTATTTTTTATAGGAGAAACTCCGCGAGCACCGTGCGTCCGAGCAGGGAATCGAACCGGGGTGGGCTGGCAGCTACCCCAGCTACCCAGCCAACGGGCCGACGCCCCGTCCTCAAAGGCCATATCTGAGAAAATAGGGACCCGGTGCGGAATCAAAAAATAGACCCTCGGTATGAGCATTGGCAGTGTCAGTCACATGAACCTCATTCCTACTAGTATTTGCACTTCCACTTTCAGAAGATATGTTTGGTTCTTTTACTAAAACTTACCAAAAACAATTCAGCTGGTTCTTCCCGCAAAAAAAAAAACTTACCAAGAACGCATTTTATGATCCAGCTAGTCCTTCACCCCCCTTTTTCATATATTACCCATATCCTGAATTCATGATTGTGCTATTAAACATTAAAGAAAGAAACTACGAAATATAAAGGTACCATAGTCACCTTGATGAGTTTGTGTCCTTGGGCCTCTATAGATACGATAGAAACAAAAAGGTACAAAACACCCTGTGAGTTTGTGTCAGATATTGTGTACTTGTTAGCTTTCGTTTGAACTTGGTGTTGTAGTGCAGGTAGGATATGTGTAGTGTCGGCGTCGGGCACGTTGTGCCCTTGGGCCTATTATACATGAGGAAGCATCCCACGTTACAACCCATGATGGTTACAACCCGTGATGGCTAGATAGCGACGGTCACACATGGGGAGCCGGTGACGTGTGCCGATGCCCAGAGCAGCCGATGTTGCAGTATTCGAGAAGGAGTGTCCGTTGTCATTCCGGGGGAGTAGATGAGTTCGTCAACCCTCATTAACAAATCTCGATGTCGTCATCATGCTGTGATTTCTTATTCCTCGATGGATCAACTGCGTACCTCAGATTAATTTTGACAACACCTTTGATCCATTTGGAAAGACACCATTGAGGTCCGGCGGCAACATGTGTCGCTCCTATATTCCGGTTCAAAGCCTGGTCCGGTTAATCCTCTTGATCAATCAGCCACTAAGAGCGAATTCACACGGCGGGCAACAAATCGAATGGATAGAAGAAATAAATAAATGAGCGAATATAGATAGTGGATTGAACAATGGAGTGTACATGCTCATTATTTTGTGGAAAATGAAATGGGAGCTAGGATGGTGCATTGGAAGACGAAGGGATCTTGCGCTATTCGTTGGCAGAGCAAGAGCAAGGAGAGAGGTAGGGAGGAGGAGGTGTGCGTAGAGATGTGGTATTTGGAGTTATTTGGTGTAGGTTCCCGGAGTAGTATTGATCAAATGCATTGATTAGTCACATGATTAATGAAGTGATAAATAATACTCAGGGAATGGGGGCCCTACTCATTTGGGAGCGCTGTGCAATCGAACACTCTACACAAGCATCCCATACATTTCTGAGCTTAAGGTAGGTATCTCACCTTTGCTATGGTCTATATGGAGCAGTAGAAATGACAATTGTTTTGAACACGGGAAGGTGATTGACCCTTTTTTGATTCTTCATAAAACCTACTCTCTTATTAACTCATGGTCAGTTTTGCGAAAGGACCAGCAAAGTCAAAGGGAAATGATGTGGGGGTAAAGCAATAGAGCAAGTAACAAGTGAAGTTATCGATTCATCACGAGGATGTCGACTTGAAGTGCTTTGGATCTCCAGAGACCGATATGCATGAAAATGAAGTTCTGGTGCATGCTGCTTTCTGATGCAATGAATGGCTTTAACCTCTTGCTTGCTCACTTGGCCGTTTATTTTACTTTCATGTTCTGGTTTCTCCCTCTTGATAAACAGTGCACTTATATGGTTCCCTGTAATATGATTAAACCTTATTAGTCGTTCTCTAGTTATGTTCAGAGACTATTATGTAGATTTATAGTTTCCTAGATGGTTTTGGGTCAGGCTGGCAATGGGAATTACCCAGGCGGGTATCAGACTTCCATCCCCGTCCCCAGGGCAGCCTTTCATGCCCGTCCCCGTCCCCATCCTCGTCCGGGGATAAAAATATTCTCATCCCCATGCTCTTCAGTTTTTTTATTCCCATAGGGAAACCCATATACGCAATCAACAACAATCTTTGATAGCATTTCAGCAGAAAAAATGACATATTAGCACAATAAATAATATGTTGTGTCTAGATTAGGGATTTTATACCAAAGGGATGGGATGGATGGAAATTTGTATGGGTAAGGGTGGGAATTACATGAGGCCTATTAATTTTAGAGCCCACATCTCTAAGGCCTTCATGGTAAGGCGGATAATGGGCATGGATAATGTCATCCTATCCCCATCCCCATCTTGCATGCTTGGTAAGGTATTTGGCCCATGAGCTTCTCCATGGGTATTAAAGCCGGCAAATCCCCGTCGCATGATAGAGTAATTACCCACGGAGACGTGGACAACGGTTAACCATTGCCAACTTGATTTTTGGGTCGCGTCCCAAATTAGTTTGGTCTATTAATTTGTTGGTTGCTTTGTTTATAAGGCTACTATCTGCTTTTTTGTTAATATAAATCAGGGGGTAAACCCCTTTTGCTAAAAAAAAACTTGCATCCCAGAAATACGCACATAGGGGGGAGGGGGCAAGTCAAGCTAATAGGGTGGGTGGGTGGATCTAGATGTAGGTAGTTACTGCAAAGACACATCGGTAGACTGAATGTGAATCATTGTATCCCCATTTTTTGTGTGACAATGACGTAAAAAGATATATACATGATCATGCAGCGGATGTCCGACAGATTGATAGTAGTTGGCACACACCTCATACACAAAAAATAGAACTATGCTTCGGCCGTGTACTATGTTTGGTTGATGCTTTATATATAAAGCGGGGCAAAAGCCGGTTTCAAGAGACCGGACTTCACCAAAGAATGCATGATTATTCACTAGTGGAGACCTTAACCGGTGAGCTACATCTTTCTGAATAAATCTATAATCAGTAGTGATGTATTTCTAATAATGGGCCATAGAACTAACATGCTATAAGCATGGTCCATTATGAAACCAACTGATAAGGGAAGCCCGTCGATGCTATTTCAGCCCAAAAGCCTTCCCTAGTAGATTTTTTTCATATTTAACCTAACCATCACCCATCTCCCTCTCCCCCTTCTTCATCACCTCAAACTCAAATATCATATTTGTAATTACCCCCTCCACACCTCCTATTATCTCTCACTATCTCACAACCACTCTGAACTCTCT
>LR738715.1:5074034-5088896 GCA_902687465.1 Secale cereale | reverse complement strand
TTTGCAAACATCAATCCATCCCTCATGGCCATTGCTTCAGAAGTAATAGCATCCGCAGTCACCTCAAGAAACTTGCATTGTGCAGCTATGAAGTTTCCCCTTCCATCTCTCAAGACAGCTGCGGTGGCTCCCGCCCCTTCATTAGGAAAGAAGGCCGCATCAACATTCAGCTTAAGATACCCTGGCTTTGGTTTTACCCACTTGGCTTCAGGTACTGTTGTTGGTCCTGTTTGTACTGTTATAAAGTTACGAGCGATAGAAAGGACCGAAAGAGGCCATCTCCATGAGGGCGGTACCTGTTCGTTATGAACAATCTTCCTTCTAATCCACCACAAGTACCAGGCTCCTATCATCACCGCCTGCTTGAATTCCACCTCGGGATGAATCGCTAGCTGTTTATCTGGCAAGGAAAGAATATGCTCAACAATCACTGACCCCGATCGATCCACCATGACTGAGTGCTCGATCATCTCCATCATACCCAGTCGTCTCCACATTTCCTTTGCGTGAGTGCACATAAACAATAAATGTTTCAGATCCTCCGCTTCCTGATGGCATATCGGACATGCCCCATCTGAACCTATATGTCTGTTCATTAGGATTGACTTTAGTGGGACGATTCCCCGCAGCACTCTCCAACCAAAGATTTGAACTTTACGTGGGATCCGAAGCTTCCATAGTGTACTCCACACTGGCAACGGTGCAGATCCAGTCGGGCCCTCTAGCCTGTTTGCATGCGCCCTGAAAGTATGCATCCATTGAGTATGATAGGCCGTTCTCACTGAAAACATACCTGTCCGGTTGGGCTGCCAAGCAATGAAGTCATCGAAACCTTGCGGGTATATAGGGATTTGCATTATCCTCCGAACATCTACTGGCCAAAAGATGTCTTTCACCAGCTCCTCATCCCAAGATCCGGTTGAAGGATCCATTAGATCACAAACTTTCGTAAGAAGTGTTTGGTTCCTAGGAGTGATAACTCTCCTATCCGCACTGGAGGGGATCCAAGGGTCCTTCCATATGTTCACTTGTTCTCCGGTCCCGATTCTCCATATGTATCCCCTTTTGAAGGTTTCCAAACCCTTCAATATACTTTGCCAAGTGAAAGAAGAGCCATTTTTTGGGGTAGCGTCTAAAATACTTCCATTAGGGTAGTATTTAGATTTCAGAACACGAGCCAACAAAGAGTCCGGATCTGTTGCGAGTCTCCAACATTGCTTTGCCAGCATTGCTAAGTTAAAGGAATATAAATCTCGAAACCCCATCCCCCCTTCCTTCTTTGGAATGCAGAGTTTCCACCATGCCATCCAATGCATCTTCTTGTGATCCTCCTCATCCCCCCACCAGAACTGTGATATAATGTCTGTTATTTCTTTACAGATCCCCTTAGGAATGCTGAACACTGACATGGCAAACACTGGGATAGCTTGTGCTACCGCTTTCAGTAATATTTCTTTGCCACCAATAGAGAGTTGTTTTTCCATCCAGCCTAGGATCCTCTTTTTAATCCTTTCAACAAAGTGTCTGAAGCAGTCACTCTTATCTGCACCTACTATTGCTGGCAACCCTAGGTACTTGTCTGACAAAGCTTCTGTATCAATATGGAGTATCTGGCCAATTTCTGCCTTTGTAACTGCAGTGGTATTGGGACTAAAATAGATGCTTGATTTAGATAGACTCACCATCTGCCCAGAACTAGCACAATAGGCATCCAGTACTTGCTGTAAGGAAGTTGCATTTAGAACATCTGCTCTCATGAGTATTAGTGAATCATCAGCAAATAAGAGGTGTGATACTGATGGTGCACTTCTGCACACACTAATCCCATCCATGCCACCAACTTCTTCTTCATACTGCAATAAACTGGATAAACCTTCTGCACATAGTAGGAACAAATAGGGAGAGAGGGGATCCCCCTGCCGAATCCCCCTCGAAGGTATGAACATCTCAGTAACATGTGAGTTCACCCTTACTTTATATCTGACCGAAGATACACATGCCATAATCAAATCTACCCATTGGTTGTTAAAACCCAGTTTCTCCATCATACTCCTTAGAAAGACCCATTCCACACGATCATACGCTTTATGCATGTCCAATTTAACTGCGCAGAGCCCAGCCTGCCCTGCCCTCTTGTTCTTTATCTTATGAACACATTCATAGGCAATTAAGACATTATCTGTAATGAGTCTCCCTGGAACAAAAGCACTCTGGGTTGGAGAAATAATCTCAGGTAGAATTATCTTTAACCTGGCTGCCAACATCTTGGAAATGATTTTATACAATACATTGCAGAGACTTATAGGTCTATATTGTGTAATTAGCTCAGGGGACTCAATCTTGGGGATCAACACAATAGAAGTATCATTCCATTCATCAGGGATCTGTCTATTGTTAATAGCAAACAGTACCTCTGTGGCTATCTCATCTCCTAAGATATGCCAATATTTCTTGAAGAAAATAGCATGGAGCCCATCTGGTCCAGGGGCTTTCAGATCCCCTATACTGAAGACTGCCTTTCGAACATCTTCCACGGTGTATGGCGCCATTAGTAAATCGTTCATCTGATCTGTCACCTTTGTCTGCACTTTTTGTATCACAGTAGGATCTACAAAATCAACCTCGGAAGTAAATAGGTTACTAAAGTAGTTCCTTATATGTGGTTTCAGTGCGTCCATACCTTCCATCACATTACCATTCTCATCTTTTAAATTTTTGATAAGGTTCTTCTTCCGCCTAGCGCTTGCATATGCTTGAAAGAATCCAGTATTACGGTCTCCATGTTTTAGCCACCCCGCCCTTGAGCGCTGCATATAATGGATCTCCTCCAATTCAAGAAGAAACTCTATCAGTTCTGCCGTCTCCTTTCTTCTCTCCTCACTGGCTGCATCCATAGGCCCAGTCATTATTTCCTCAAGTTCCTGTTGCGCTTTTCGAAGCCTCTTTTTTGGCTTCTTGAGAACTCGCTGATCCCAATCATGAAAAGCATTATGCATACTGTTTAGTTTCTCTTGGATGGAACTTAGGTTCGGGTTCAGACTTGCTTCATTCCAAGCTTCTTGTACTACCTCCGGGAAATCTTTCTCTCTTAACCATCTTGCTTCAAAGCGTTTTGTGTGCTCCCCACCTGCATCCACTCGAACAAAATACTCAGTATCAACAAGGATCGGCCGGTGATCCGAGTGGTTGTAAAGCATATTTTGTAATGCTGCTGCCGGATATAGAGTCTCCCATGCAGCGTTTATCAGTCCCCTGTCCAGTCGTTCTCTGATGCCACCCCTATGCCATGTAAATCTGTCTCCTATGTAACCCATATCTCTCAGGTCACAATCATCAATAGCCGACTGGAAGGCGTGCATGTACTGAATAGGTCTCGGGTTTCCTCCTTCTTTCTCAGATAAAAACTGTATTTCATTCAAGTCTCCAAATAGGAGCCATGGCAAGTTGTTTTCCTCATTCAAACGGCGCATTCTCTCCCAAGTCTTGTGCTTGTGCGCCCACCTGAATTCCCCATACATACCGGTTAATCGCCAGACAGAGTTTCTTTCATCCTCAACTCTTACATCAATGAACATGGGGTCTAAGTTTAATGGGTGAATCTTTATTTCCTTCTTCCATAGCATCAACAAACCTCCCTTTCTACTATCCCCTGGGCATACTATTTTGTGGTCCATCTTTAACCTCCTCCTCAAACATTCAGCCGGATAACTTTCTAAGTGCGTCTCCGACAAGAACAACACATCTGGGCAACAACTTCGCTGGACATCCAGCAAAGCCCGAACTGCCGGGGCATTCCCAAGCCCCCGGCAGTTCCAACTCAAGAGTTTCATTGCTCCCGGCGGTCCCCTTCTGTAGGGGCCGCCGATCTCTCTTGGTCTGTCAATTGTGACTTCTCCTCCTCATTGCGTAAAGCTTCCCCATTCTCTCCTCTCATCTTTTTGCGATTTGCATTTTTCTGAGGAGTGTTACCCTGGTTCGCTGAACTATCTGGAATTTCATCCTCCTCTTCATAGCGAACTATCAAGTTTGAGACTATCGACTGCTTTACCTTACCCACCGGTACAATAGCCAGTCCTCCCCCCCCTGTTGAACTCGAATTCTCCGCTGATCTCTTTCCCAGGAAGTTCCCTGACCCCCCATCTTTGCCAGGAGCTATAATACTTGGGGTGAGCCTGTTTTCATCCTCTTCCATTCTATCACTCGCAACCGGCTGTTGTGCTGCATTGAATCTCCAACTTGTACTCAGGGTATTGATGTCTGCTTGAGCTCCTCTTCCTCTTCCAAATCCCCGTCCAACTCCTCTTCCTACTCCCTCAGTATCATCATCATCCATATTGCTTCTCCTTCCTGCCTCTCCTCTACTACCTCGGCCTCCTCCTCTTCCCCTCCTTGCAGCTAAGATAAAAGGACCCCATTCAAACTTGGTCTTGTCATGTTCGCCCGTACCACACTCCTCATACCAATGTCCCATAAATCCACATGCATGACAGAATGTTGGTAGTTTCTCAAATTTAACTAGATATTTCTCAGTTTGTCCTGCTCTAGTTATCCCCACAGCTCTGGTAAGCTTCTTGTTAACATCCAGTTTGACCCTAACTCGGATAAATTCTCCTATGAACCCGTTCGGCAAAGTTACCTGAACCTCCTGCACTTCACCAATTCTGCTAGCCAAATTCTTCAGGGCTGATTGGCTTTTCAGAACTCCGTCTGGCAGTTTGTGAATCTGACACCAAGTTTCAAGTTTATCGAGTCTAACTTTCTCCGGGTTCGCGAACCCATCATACTCCGCCAGCAGTAAAGCCGAGCCCTTGAAGTCCCATGGTCCTTGATGCATCGCTTTATTCCAGTCCCCCAGGCAGTTGAACTGAATCGAGAATAGGTTCCCATCAATCCTTCTCCAGACCACCTGCTGCGCCGAATTCCAGGCCGCCTTCATGTCCGCAATCAATACACTCTGGCTGAAGCTCTTTGTTGTCAGTAGTCGCCCTAGGGCAAGCCACTTTGGCTTAATCTCCTCAACATCAATCTCCTCTTCCCAAACCAGATCATCTACCTCCTCGTCCTGCAGGTTCAATCTATCTAGTAACTTAGCTGCTTCCTCCGATCTCCGATCTCCCGATCCACTTCCCGTCCCTGTCTCCGCCATGCTCGACGACTGTCCTCCCAACTCCACCTCAAAACCGCTCGCTACCAGGGTTGAGATCCAGGCAGCAAGGAAAAGGAAGCCAACTTGTCGATCGAATCAAGCGATAACACGATACTCACGGTGGCGGCGCCGCCGGAGGACTAGAGAACCCTAGTCGCGAGACATAGGGGAAAAAAACTTAAAGTTGAGTGTGGCTGACCCCAGGTTTTAGAATAACGCAAGACTTACTCTTCTAGCCTTGACACGCGAAGATACACTGGGACTGGCCGTTCGTTCGCATAATTCATTTTGTTTTGATCCCTCTTTAGGTAAATTCATCCTCAGGATTTCCACGGGAAGAAAGGGGACCGTTTGGCTAGGGTTTTTTGTGCCTCCCACCGGTGTAGCCGCCGGTCTACATCGTCTTCTATGGTCTTAGGGCCATGGAGGTTTGGTGGATTCCGGCCTTTACCGGTGGAAGGACTCCGCTTTTTCTTACTCTTTTGAGTTTTTTTAGGGTTTTGTGTCCTGTTCAGAGAGGCAAGGCGGCGGCGGCTCTCTGCGAATGGAATAAGGTGCTCCCCGCCTTGTACCAAACCCGGTGGTGTTTCTAGCATTGTTGGAGGGCGTGTGGAGGTTTATCTCTGGCAGATCTTTTTGGATTTGGTCAACGTTTGTCTTCAGTGCATGCACACGTGGATCTTGTCTTCGTTAGTCTGTGGTCGTGTGTCTACTAGTTGGATCCTTCTGATCTACGATTCTCTTCATCGGCGATGGATATTGTTCTGGTGCGCTGGTCCTATGGGGCCTTAGCACGACGACTTCCGACTATCTACTACAACAAAGTTTGACCGGCTCCGGTGAGGGAGGGCGAAGACAGCTGCGCGCCTTCGGCTTGCTCCAGTGCTAATAGTCGTTGCTAGATGGTCTATGGATCTAGATATGTTTTTGTACTTCTAGTGTTCTTTGTACTATACCTTGACAGTTGATGAATATATTGGAAGTCTTTCTCACAGAAAAAAAAATCATCCTCAAGACTAAAATTCAAAAAATAATGGAGCTAAGTACTTTAGTGTAAAATATTACTTTTAAGAAAATTGTTCCATATTTTTTTACCATAATAAATAAACAGTATTTTGTAAATGAAACAAGGAAAATTATTAGATCTTTCCCCGCAATAAAAAAACAGTATTTAACATCAAACCTACTATTTCTGTTTTCTTTTGAGAAGAACCTACTGTTTCTGTTAAAAGAAAGGAAATGACTACATAGCCGCAAGAACAAAATCAATAGAGATTGGGCCAGGTCGCGCGTAGTCTATGGCCCATATACGATAGGTGGCCCATGTACGCACAAGCTTCTGAGCAACCAAAAATCTCTTCCTCTCCCCCTCTACTAGAGAGAGAGGGAGAGGAAGGAAAAATAAAGAACCTATAATTAAGCTAAATAAACGAATAATGTCAAGTCGGTTGTACTCTCAAGATGCAAAGAAAAATTAGTACGGTAGACGTGATGCATGATTTAGCCGTAATCAGTCTTACTTTAGTCAAGCTTCTTGACGTATGAGCTATCTATCGGTCACTGTCGGACTTCTCTTTGTAGACGTGATGCATGATTTAGCCGTAAGTCTAACTTTAGTCTAGCTTCTTGACCAGTTCTATTTCCTTGCCTACGGCCGGGAATAAAATATCTGGAAATCTATATACTACCATCGACTGCTTATGCGATGCTCGAAACAGCCTTGCTTTCTGCTGCAGGGAATATCAATTTCGTCATCTTTGCAGGTGCATGCATGATGCATGCTTAGTTGCACCGAAACAAACTCTGAAAGTTCCTCGGGTCGAGAAGCTGTTCATGATTTACACGTGCTGGTCCTAGCATGCATGTACTACGTTCAAAGTAATGGTAAACATGGACCATGCATTGCACCGCATATTATGCACGACGTAGCAAAATATTTGGCTTGATCATTCTTGGGTCAGTACACGCGTACTATGCGTACTATGCATACTTTCATTGACAAAAAGGAACAAAAGTAGGTACACGCGTACTATGCGTACAGATCGAGCGGATCGATCATATATATCCCATCACGGGAGGATGTTATGCTTACTTTCATTGACGATCTTCCGCGTCAGTTCGACGACCCATGCATGATTTTCCTCACGCATGTACGTACGTAGGTACTACAACCCCCTCTCGTCCTTTAAAATTTCATTTATTTTTTGCGAGAACTTTAGAAGTTGCCGTTGTGTACACTGGCCAATTTTTGTTACAGAAAAATCGAGGGTTCTCAATCAACAATGTTTCTGCCCATAACGTATTAATTCGTTAGTGTTTGTCCAAAACGATAGCTTTTACGATTCCATCTGTGGTAGAACACATCAAGCTCGTGTTAAAAAAAAAGAACACATCAAACTTAGCCTCTGCCAAACTTCATCACCACAAGTATACTTCCACCCAATGAGAAGAGGACGGTGTAATAAAAGAAATACATTCAGGATGGCCAGGACACTAGAGCAACACCATCGCGTCCGACCTAGAGCGGATCAAGGGTTTTCACTAGGAGTATAAGATGAGAAGAGAAATCGCAACGACGCCCTCAGGAAGAGCATGTTGCATGAAAGCATCACCACCATAGGTTTCGGCCATTCCAGGCAAGAATTATTCGGCAAAATCACCACCCCCAGAAGGTTGAAACGACTGCCGGGAAGCCGTCACACCTAGCACCACGCACACCATTAATTGGCCAGCCGCTACACCACCCATATGGTGAATGTTTCTGTCCAGCACCCGTGTGTGCGATGTACACCAGAGCCATCGCAGGCGACGCAAAGGCACCGCCTTGCGCCAGCGGCATGAAGCCATTGTATATGGGGGAAATCGGAAATTTTATTGACTTTTTTGAAATTCAGAAAATTTCTTCATTTATAGGGGAAACCAAATTATTTTACTTTAATTCGTTTACGGATCATTTTGGGGACATGGGTAATAAATTTCTTTTCTAAGACAAGTTTGATTTAGAAACAATGTTGAATATATTTACACCAACTGAAGAACCGTACCCCCCAGATAACGAGAAGAAAAACACACTTATATTTATCTGTCCTTTAAGGTGGAAGTAATCTCCCAGTCCCCATCACTGCCTAGTGTGCAGTTCATTATTTATTTTGTAGATGGGTAGATGGATATATGCCAAGCAGGCACAAGTTTTGTTCTTGCGAAAGGGCACCATTGCCAAGTTGGCACAAAATTTGTGTTGTTTGAAAGGGCACCATGACAAGCAGGCACATGCCCAGGAAGAAACAAAATGTGTCCTGCAAACAAGGCTTCTTGGATGCATACATACATGATGCATGTGCTTGCTCCAAACATAAGATCCCACAACGTATTTTTTCCGTTGTCCTATTCCTCCTGCTGATCCAATTATTAGCAGCGGAAGATCCAACATAGTCCAGTAGAACATGAGATGGAGCTCTATATGTCTACATGTAGACCTCATATGCTATAAACAACCACCAGATCGGCCCTTATAGCCTGCGTTGTCTTACTGCTTGTCGTTTTCCTCAACAGATTCAGATTTATATATGAACATCCGCAAGGAAAAGATCCACTATGTACACATAATGTACTACAACTTCTCAATTATATGCATGGTGACAAAATCTATATGTGCCAGGGGATGCCAGTTAAAGATGAGATGTGTGATGATCATGGACAACCTGTTGCGTGCCTACTAGAGGAACACTTGCTAGTACAGTAGTAGATTAATTAATCACAAAGTTCATTAGCAAGGAGGAAATTAAAATAGTCACAATCAGTACTTATGTGGTCCTGTGTGATATTTTTTTGTGTGTGTAAAAAAACGGATCTGCCCCCCTGCTTCATGAACAAAGCACATAATGTTTTTAATGTGGTCCCGTACAAATATAACACTAAATGTGGTAAACCCGATAGCCAAATCTTATGTCAGTAACCTTTCACACCTACAATGGCTTTACCACTTTAAGCATGCATGAAGCACATAGTTTTGCACTCTAATTAGTCAGCCGGTATGCCGTCTAGTTAGCGCGTGTCCTTCAATTGGGTCTTAAACTAGTTGGACTGCCTGTGACTATGTACTAATCATGCATGCTTAATCCACAAGTGCTATGATTTGCGGCTAGCTGGTACATGCCCGTACTTAGCGTGTGTCCACCGAAAGCCAAAGGAATATATTTAAGGGGAAAAGCTAGACGAATCTGAATGCCGGCACTGTAATTTCCAATTTAACGTTTGGAGCTAGTAGCTAATTGGCCCTAGTTAAACAATGGGGGATATCCTGGATATTACTTTAGTAAAATTGTCAAAACTTTGAACGGCAATATCATATAAATTATTTAGATTAGAAAATTGTGAATTCTTATATGTGGATTTCCTCGAAAAATAGTTTTCGGATACGTATCATATATTAATTAAATTACAATGGTAAAAATGACGTATAGACCACTGTATCGATTCATTTCTATAATGCCACTCATTTGTGAATTTCTTATACAAGAAGACACATCTGTGTCATCTGTTGTGTTTTCCAAAAGGGATATATATATATAACCCAAAGATATAGTATTTTAATTTGCACTAAAAAGCCTCTGGAAATTTAAGCAATCAATTAGCTACATATTTTACTTCTTTGTTTTTGCGAGATAGCTACATATTTTATTTCCAAAGAAGCAAGTATATATAGTAGTTCAATAATTCAGTTGGTTTACAAGATGCATGATGCTGATCCAGTTGGACATGACCGACAGGCTGCTAGGCAAACATAGAGATCATGAAGTCTGGAAAATTCCGTACGTGTTGATCTCTGAGCTGATCAGTCCTTGTCCTCATGCATGTACTCCCTCCGTCCCATAATGTAAGACGTTTTTTGACACTAGCAGATAAAACCCGTCAATTAGTTAATTATTCTCTGATGAGAACATGTACATGGGTGTGCATATGTTGGGCAGTGCAATAACGACAATCGTATCCCTGCAAGTTAGCGCACACTCACTCAGCATTTTTAATCATCGTGATTAATTAACACTAGCTCACACGATCCTCGCGTCCCAGGGCTCACGGCTTGCTGGAGATGAAAGGACAAGCCAAGGATTTTTGTAATGACACAAACGCTTGTCTCATTCGACAGCAAGTAGTTTGGACCTTACTGGAACCTGACGAACCTGGCTAGCTCCATACACGCATAAAAATTAAGAACCTATCGCACGCCATTGTGTCGATGACAAGTGGGCCCTTGTTTTCATGCTAGCACATGTACGTGTACGTGCTAGCGGACGCGTGTTGTGCGGTTGTGCAACGTTGCGCCTTTTGTTGGTCAGCCAACTAACCAAAATGAGTAAAACCACAACGAAACCTTGTAAAATGTTGGTAATGTAACTGTATTTTGCAGACTGTAACCATTGAAATTGATCATGCGTGACACTTAATTTTGTCTGTATTTATTTATTTATTTCAAGGGAACCTTTCTTTAGTCAAGTTTGTTTTCTTGTTTTTTGTTTTACCTTTCTTCAGTTGTTTAGATAGTATAACAATTGCTTATTGAGTGTTGAGTTAGTGCTAATGAATTAGCAGCAACAATTGAGAGTGATACTTTTGAGAATATATGATTATTTGAAGTGACACATTTTAACAACTAATTCCTCTGTCCCAAATTATCAAATGGTTTTGCTAAGTTAATAAATAGACTACGAAGGCGTTTATAATGATTTCATCAATCTCAAGATGATGTATCGGCATGCATTCATATGGATGATTGTATGCAGGAGCGATTTTACTCAACGGGCTCAGGCTTGCCCTAAAAAATGGCCAAAGAAATTAGTACCAAGTGCACTAGTTAGGTCCAGCCCAGGAAATAGCACCTTTTGGCGCAACTTATTGCATCACCCTGTACTATCTTAAAAAAAAAACTAGTTTCTTTGAAGTTGAGCCTACCCCTCCAATTGCATCCTACATTCATCACAGAATGTATGTGCGTATATATGTATTAGCGTCTGCATATATACTATGTTAAAAGAATAGGTAATATATTACTAAGAGGCAATAACATGTTGAACACCGCGTAAAATATGTTGGGCTAATTTTGTACCCTACACATGGTCATTCCCTGCTGCGTTTGTTTACGGAAATCAAACACACACACAAATACAACGCATCTGGTGCTTCGCATGAAAGCGGTAGAATATACGTACGTCGGTCGATCTTGAGTTGGGTGTATCATCCATGCCCATTTACCTAGCTCTGAACTTTTAGTTTTCATGCACGTGAATGTCTCCTATCTCGGACCTAACACCTAGTCAGTGCCGATTAGATTAGACATGGGCCAAAATCGCGTGTGGTTGTCAAGGATCCTCGATAAGGTATTTTGTTGTTGGGCCTATCTCCGATAGCTAGCCATGCCATGCCATGCAGCATGCATATATATAGTACTCCCTCTGTTCCTAAATATTTGTCTTTCTAGAGATTTCAACAAGTGACTACATACAAAGCAAAATGAGTGAATCTACACTATAAAATATGTCTACATACATCAGTATGTTGTAGTCTATTTAAAATGTTAGAAAGACAAATATTTAGGAACGGAGGGAGTACGTAGGAATTACCTACACTTGCCTAATTAATTAGGCAAGCTAGTGTTATATACATTGGCAAGCAAGCACGCAACATTCACATCATGCATCGACATGACTTGATTGTGGATCCTTATGGGGACTTCTTGACATTAACATGTTGTGCTGGAGATTTCTTCACATAAATCAAGAAAAGATTCACCACCCTGAACTTTCACAAAATAATTCATGTCCGACTACAAATTAGGTTAAATCCTAGTTAGCTGTCCCATTTTCTGGCAGCCGGCAATGCATATTACTCCATTCGTTCCTAAATATTTGTCTTTCTAGAGATTTCAACAAGTGACCACATACGAAGCAAAATGAATGAATCTACACTCTAAAATATGTCTACATACATCCGTATGTTGCAGTCCATTTGAATGTCTAGAAAGACAAATATTTAGGAACGGAGGGAGTAGACGTGTACCTATATATGCCTGACCGGTCGATAGATACAGGTGCAAGGATCAGATCAGGGGTTATCTGAATGGCCTACTTCAGCTGGAGTCGTCAGCTCATGCTTAAAAGGTGACCATTTCCTATACTAATTCAAGCTGGAAATTTCCATCATATATTTTATGTTTATGTGCAAGGCAGAATGGCATGAAGTGACCTCATGATTAGATATGTCTGCTTTATCCTTAAGCGCGCGCGCACACAACTCCTTACGCACCTGACGCACGCTACATGCATGCATCCAAGCATAGTTCCACCACCGGTCAGGTAGTGACGGGCTTTTGTCTGAAATATCAAGCACCTTAGGAGCTGCCTAATTAAACTAGGGTTGGAAGAATGGTTAGTCATGTAACTATATTGTTAGCTCACCACAATTTAAACACTGGGTTCAACGTCTTATTCCCACAAATGAGAGATATCGTTTACATCCAGAGAGGTGTCTATGATGACTTCATCAATCTCAAATCTCCGTGACT
Source organism: Secale cereale (assembly GCA_902687465.1). Classification (NCBI taxonomy): domain Eukaryota; kingdom Viridiplantae; phylum Streptophyta; class Magnoliopsida; order Poales; family Poaceae; genus Secale; species Secale cereale. The sequence goes on along the minus strand of LR738715.1, from coordinate 5,076,189 downwards.
CTGGCCATGAGTTATGTGCACCGAGTGGTGGAGTACATGTGTACGCGCTTCAAGATGTACTTATAATGAAACATCGAGAGACAGGGCAATGCACCATACGGACAAAACCCTCTATTAGTAATTGTATACCAGTGGATTAACTGATTTATTTTCATGCTAAGTCGAACACAGGGGTCAATACCAATCTCATCCCTCCCTTCCCGTCATTCGTCCCATCCTAGTAAACTGTCTCCTTTTTGTCCACTTCCTCTTTGACGTCTGTCTCCGCCACCATGCATGTCCCTCATGTGTCGTGCTACCGTTGGCTCCTCTGCACCAATTCATCCACTTGAACCCCAAACCTTAATGTGAATCTCGCCGGCATTGGTGATGGGAATATATATTACTGTAACTAATGATTCACGAAATACACACAAAATTAAGGCAAAGCGACCATCGCGAGTGCATTCTAAGTTTCTTTTTCCTTGATATGACTAACATTGCATGTCATTCTGGGAGTAGCTACCCAGCCAGCCCTGCAATTTTTTTTTCTCATATCCCGAAATGAATCATGGTATTGGTAACAAATTAATTTCTTCTTACTCGAAAAAAGAGGAGCTCCTGTCAGTTTCTTGAGATCTCTTTGTGAATGGAAGAAAGGAAGGCTGCTTTCCAGTTATAGGGATTAAGATATATATGTATATATTCATTGTCTTCCACACTGTATATAGTACTATAAATGCATATATACATCACTTGCCATGTACACTTGTTTTTTCCTATGTACCAAATATATGTACCAGTGTTCGTTTGTCTTGCTCGTGGTGCTGTTCTGCATGCGAATGCAACCCCTCCATCACAAGACATTTGTGCCTATTTATCTACATGTTCCCATTTGCACACAATCTTCAGATGGAAAATTAAAATGTAATTGTCTTGGAATATTTTTTGTAGTGTTGTTTAGTCATGTATGTATGGGCACGAAGCAAAGCACGTTAGCACAATGCAATCTTTGCGTATATATATAAGATCAAGAGAAGGAGCTAGATCAATTCGCTTGGTATCTAGCTAGCTTTGTGCTGTTGTTATATTGATAAACTAGCACCTAATTAATCAAATTGCCACATGCATGTCCTGACAGGAACAGGAAGGAAGAAATAAGCATGTACAGCCGGGCCTCTCATACCTTCCTCAACCGCCAGGGCAGGCCGTCCCATAAACAAAAATCGACCCAGCCGGACCTATCAAACCACGAACAAACGTCGGGGGTTGACTGACACGCCCTTCATATCCAGCCCAAATATGGGGCGGACCGGGCACGCCCGGGCTGGTCCGCCTAACAAGCCTGGCCCACCGCCGACCCCACAAAAAACCAAATTCCGGGCGGCGAGCTCAAACCCTAACTCACTCTTTCATTTTCTTTTGCTCCGTCCACTCCTCTCCTTCTCCGGTTCCGATCCCATCCACTACGATGAGCAGCTAAGGCATCGACTTTGGCTCGGTCCTCGACTACGAGGAGGAGATGGCCCTCCGCATTGCGCTAGAATGGTCCAAGGTGGAGACCGGCGACAACTTCGTATATGGAGCGTCACCGTAGCTCCCGCGTCGGTGCCGGCAAAGTGCGGATGCGAGAGCTGGACCCTCCCCGCCCATGCCCAGCGGTGCAAGGACATCCTAGTCCGTGCTGGCCCCGTGCCGTCTCCTTGCCCCGCTTGTCGCTCCTCCACTCGGCCAGCGTGGGTGCTTGCGCCCGTGCCGCCGGCCCGCACGTGCACTCCTGAGTCGGATGCGTGTGCCGCGTGCCACGAGAGGTAACATGCACGGGACACGGCAGAGCAGTCCGCGCGCCGCCGTCGCGGGATGGAGCCGGACCCCGACGATGACTCGCGTCTCCTCGCATGTGTCTACCGCCGCTCCATGTTGACGGCAGAGACGGAGGGCAAGGCAAAGGAGGCAGCGGCCATGAAGGATCGGGTGGCAAGGTTGAAGCGGGAGCAAGACAGGATGGTCCATTGGATGAAGGCGCTCATCGTCCTCTTCGAGTCCGACTCCGACGACGGCGACAACTGCACCTCCTCGTCGGGCAACCAAGAACCTCCACCAGCCGCGGACACCTACAACTACACTGGTGACCGTAATTGCAAAGTCCCATCGAGGAAGTGGTGATCCCCCCCCC
>LR738715.1:5052680-5066070 GCA_902687465.1 Secale cereale | reverse complement strand
GGGGGGGGGGTACTATATAGTTAGCTGGCTCTCTATAGGTTAGGTCGACTGCGTCAACCCTGGACCTCCCTATTTTTGGTTAGCTTTGCATGTTCCAATCGGTGCCACTTTCCATGTAATAAGTGTACAACAGTAGCCCCCATCTCTTGATGGGGCAGTGGTTGATGCATCTCTGTTTGTAAAAGAGATCCATCTTCCAAAACAGAAGACAAGTGCCTTCATGGGATGCATAGTACAGCAGCCCCTTTAATACAACTTTAGTTTGACATTTCAATCACATTTTGAACCGCTGGATGCCTGACACTCACGAACCCATCACAACCACTTCATCATGGTACCAATTTCATACTTACTAATTTCTTCTAGGAAATATATGTGATTATCACCAAAACACTTACCAACACACTGCACACTGAAAACTATAATGTTTTTGGCAATGAAAATTTGAGAGAGTTGCCCGTAAACAATAAATCCGAGATACTGTATGACCAACGTGGCGTCTGGAATACATGTCTAGTTATTTTACTGGCATGATGCCCATGCAGACAAATATATATATCGTTGATGTAGCATTCACCCAAATTTCAGTGAATAAATGTAAAAAATAATGTGAAAACTAAATAATAAGGGGAAAATACAGATAAAAATACACTTTGTGAAAAAATAAACCTAGAAATTTCTGAGAGAAAAATCATGTAAATACATATAATCTATGACCAAAATATCTACAATGGATTAATAATGCACGATAATTACCCTTGAAAAACCCATAAGAACATTACATAGGTATTTTACATTTTATAAAATGTCATTTTCCTTATTTATTTTTCTCTTGATACACAAATATAATAGAATAGCTTTGAAAATACTGTTTATAATTTCTGAGAAACTGATAGAAAGATCCATTTGAGGTAGTACATATAAATTTTGTTATAATTCCCTTTCCTTTTCATTTTACAACTTAAAAAATCTTTATTTAATTACTTTTTCACATTCAGTGCCCCACCTTTTAGATAACGCCTCCTTATTTACTACTCCCTCCGTCCCATAATATAAGAACGTTTTTAACACTAGTGTAGTGTTTAAAACGTTCTTATATTTTGGGACAGAGGGAGTAAGATATTTCTTTTAGTTATTTTTTATTTTACTACCCAAATTTTATCGATTGTCATGATTAATATTTTCTTAGAAAGGCGTCACAAACGAAGACGTTGCCATACACAACACGTAAATCGATCCTTAGGAAAACTTCGTTGTCACTGAAACACATAAGCACGCACCCCACAAAAAGAATATAATCCTTATAGCGATGTAAAGCGGGAGAGTTAATGGCTTGCAGACAAACGTACAATAATGATGTAGATAAAATAAGCTGGCATGTTTTCCATGCGGACAAACGTACAATAATTATGTAGATAAAAGAAGAAAGAAACTTCACTGAACTACATGTACAAAATTACTTCAAATATAATGAAAATCATGGATAACAAGTAATTCTAGGGTATAAGAGCAATATTACGGAACAACTAAATACTGCACGATCCCATTATTGGAACAACCATATGAACTTCAGATAGTTCTTTTAGTGTTTACAACAGGACCCTTTTCCTATTGTTTTTACTAGTTGAATGTGAAATCTATACAAACAGCCGAAGTATATGGTCTGCGCCCGCACTCAAGAAGCGGAAAAAATATATCATTCCATAGAAAAACCAATCATAATGTGTAGTTAGTTATTCACAAAAAGTGTTCACGCGTTTTAATTTTGTATGTCATTTTAAATATCTTCTGCCTTTTGTAAATTTTATGCAATTTTTTAAATGTTCATGCATCTTGAATATTTTTCGTAAATTTAAGAAATAGTTTCTGTGTATTGAAATACTGTTTATATAATTTGATCCGCCCTTTTGCAAATAAAAATCAACTAATTATAAAAGTGTACACGTGCTTAAAAATATATTCACAATTTTAAAAATATCTAGGTTCTAGATCGGGTGTGGGCGTTTGAGGTACGGTGTATGGATTAGGATTATGCATAGGCTGTACCTCGGGAAGGATGGCCGTCACTTCTAGATCGACGAGATTAGTTTTAAAACTAGTAGACATTCAGTTGCGATGGCCGAGATCATCACGCTAGGATTGACCATGTTCATATGCATTGCGACCAGATGAACACTGTGACCATGGTTGATGAGGGCGGGAAGGAGGATAAGCGACAACACGGATGAGACACATTGTTCAAATAGATAACGTCGACCTGCGAAGGGGTCTTGAGTCATGCGTATTCTACTAGAAGTATACGATTTTTTTTCTCTCGTTGCCATGAACGGGCATATTAGCCAGTGTTATAAAATAGCTTAGAAACATATTTCCCCTAAAATAGCTTACAAACCCATATCATGATGCATTTTGAGCCAGTTCATGTAGATTTTTAATATATTTTGCGAGGGAATATGGCATATATTTTCTGAAGTATTTATCGATTTTCTGGCTGAAAAACAGTGTTTATTGATTTGAGTGAGAATCAGATATTATCGTCCCGACCAAAACAGGTGACCAATCAGCGTTGGGGAATATATATGGAGGTGGGTAGCTAAATCTAGGAGGCGAAGGGGAAGCCGCACCTATACAAGATGAGATTTGCATTTTGGCGAGGGGGACCATTTGTCGATATATACGGCCGGATCGGACAATGAAACCGGGGGCGGGCGGCGGGCGGGCATCTGTGCCAACTGACCCATCCATCCGTCTGTCCATTAGGTTTCGTGGTCCTCCTCCTCTTCATATGCCTCATCGATCGGATTCCATGCACAACGATGCAACTCCGGCCAATCAGACGAACGAACGCAAGCCACCTCCAATTTGGGTTGGGTGCATGGTCCAGCCGATCAGTGACCAGTGGCCAGTTAGTCAGCTGTACACGCATGAAATGCATGCACGGTAAAATATTGCTGCTACACGCCAGCTCGCTGTGCATGCATGGCGGCTGGCTTAGCTTAGCTAGGGTGACAAACGCCAGTGAATACACCTGGACAAAAGGTGCGCTGTGCCACCGCCATGCATGGGCACCTTCCTACGTTGCACGTTTCACAGTGTCGATCGTCGGTGGATGGAGAGAGATTGATCGATCGATCCCAACTACATGCGCTAAGATAGATCAGTTCCAGACATGCATGCACCACGTGTACGGTGTAGATAGTTTTCCTGCCACAGCGATGCACGTACTACTAGTTTGCAGCACTGCCAGCTCGATCCATCGATCGACCAAAGGAAGAACGAGTAAGAGAAAGCGTTGAGAGAGAGAGAGAGACGTTGAATGAAGAAAATTCGTTGGAGAAAAGGAGAGGCGGTCCATGCAGCGGATAGAAAAAGATTTCATGGGGAATTCCGCCGTTTGTCCTGCACCCATCAATTTGGACCGCTACCTTGGCAGCGGTGGTGGGGGGGCGATCTCAGCTGCCTGACGTGCGCTCGCTTGGTCACCTACGTAACCGCCAAACCATGAATGCAGATGAGGGACGAAGAAAAGACGTTGGAATGCGAGAGAGAGTGAGAAGAACGGGAGGAACGTGATTGGTTTCCTCCATCTTCCAAGTACATATGCATTGCCATCCTTGTCTTCTCTGTTGAAACAGACTTTCACCCCGATTTTTTTTACAGATAGAGCATCAATCAGAGTTCATACACCTTTTTTTTTTTGCGATGGAGAGTTCATACACCATGCATTTAGGCGCAAATTCGAAAGAAGAAAAATAGTATGTCGGGGAAAGAAGACAAAGATGCCGAAAAGTGAAAAAAAAACATAAGGACTCGAATATGGCACCCACGTTCGATCTGGGAATCTCCCAGATCGAATGAATAGTTCCCTGGGAGCATCAGCGAGTCGATTGGCAGGATGAAGCAAGATGACACAAAGTCTTTTGGTAATGTTGCGCTATCAAAAAGCTCAAAACACTTCATAGATCTCCTGACCCAATACATGATGGGATTTCATTGATCTTGTGCACTAACCCCGCTAAAAGTTTGGTTATGTTTTGTGTGGATGAAGTGTTCGAAGATCGAGGAGGTCTCGATGTGAGAAGAAGGAGGAGAGGGAAGAGCTCAATCTTGGGGATGCTAAAGGCACCCCAAGTAAATATTCAAGAAGACTCAAGCGTCTAAGCCTGGGGATGCCCCGGAAGGCATCCTATCTTTCTTCAACAAGTATCGGTACATTTTCGGATTCGTTTTGTTCACATGATATGCAAAAATTCTTGGAGCAGCTTTTGTGTTTATTTTTCATTTTTATTTCATGCACCATGCTGGTATGAGATAGTCCTTGTTCAATTTATAGAATGCTCATTGCACTTCACTTATATCTTTTGAGTATGGCTTTGTAGAATGCTTCATGTGCTTCACTTATATCATTTGAAGTTTGGATTGCGTGTTTCTCTTCACATGGAAAGCCGATGTTCGTAGAGTGCTCTTTTGCTTCACTTATATTTGTTAGAGCATGATCTTTTGTAGAAAGAATTAAAATCTCATGCTTCACTTATATGTATCTAGAGAGTCGACAAGAATTGGTCAATTGCATGGTTAGTCATAAAATCCTACATAAAACTTGTGGATCACTGAATATGATATGTTTGATTCCTTGCAATAGTTTTGCGATATAGAGATGATAATATGTGGGAGGTTCTAGTGGATGATCGTGTTTAATAAGATATTGGTGTTAAGGTTTGTGATTCCCGAAGCATGCACGTATAGTCTCTCGTTATGCCGGGAAGTTGGAGCACAATTTATCATTGATTGTCTATCTTTGTGTGAAGGTCAGGGGCGCGCGATGGTTAACTCCTACCAACCTCCCCCTAGGAGCATGCGTATTACTACTTTGCTTCGAGGGCTAATAAAATTTTGCAAGAAGTATGTGAGTTCTTTATGTCTAATGTGAGTTCATGGATTATGCGCACTCTTACCTTTTGGCAGTTTGCTAGCCGCTCTCCTGCCGCGCAACTTTCGCCAGTGCATAAAATTTATTATACCTTCCTCAAAATAGCCACCATAGCTACCTATTATGGCATTTCCATAGTCATTCCGAGATATATTGCCATGCAATTCCATCATATAATTGACTTGAGCATTCATTTTCATATTGATTTGCATGATCGCAAGACAGCTAGCACGATATTTCCATGGCTTGTCCGTTTTTTGATATCTTTGTTATGCTAGATCATTACACATCCTGGTACACTGCCAGAGGCATTCATATAGAGTCACACTATGTTCTAGGTATCGAGTTGTAATTTTATTATTTTGAGTTATAAGTAAATAGAAGTGTGATGATCATCATTATTCATTACTAGAGCATGTCCCAATAAGAAAATGATGATGGAGACCATGATTCCCCCACAAGTCAGGATGAGAGTCCGGGCAAATATAAAAAAAATGAAAAAAGTGAGGCCAAAAAGAGCCCAAGGAAAATAAAAAAAGAGAAAAAAAGAAAAAAAAATAGAGAAAAAAAGAGAAGGGGCATGCAATTCCACACTTGTGCTTCAAAGTAGCACCATGTTTTTCATATAGAGAATCTCCTATGTTGTCACTTTCATATACTAGTGGGAATTTTGCATAGTAGAGTTTGATGCATGCCTACTTAGTTTCATATTGAGCTCTCATACACTTATAGCTCTTAGTGCATCCGTTGCATGGCAATCCCTACTCCTCGCATCGATATCGATTGATGGAAATCTCCATAGTCCATTAGTTTACCTAGTTGATGTGAGGCTTTCTCACTTCTCTTGTCTACTATCACCGCATTCTATTCCACCTATATTGCTATATCCATGGATTGCGCTCATGTATTGCGTGAGAGTTGAAAATGATGAAGCGCGATCAAAAGTATGAAGCAATTGCTTGACTGACACCGGGGTAGTTCATGATTTATACTTTGTGTTATGAAGACAGAGCATGACAAGGCTATATGATTTTGTAGGGATAACATTCTTTAGCATTTGATATTTTGAAAGACCTGATTGTTTGTTGGGATGCCCGAGTATTGATGTCTTATGTCAAATTACAGACTATAGCTTTGAATCATTCGTGTCTCAATATTCATGCCATGACTAGATATATGATCAAGATTATGCTAGGTAGCATTCCACATCAAAATTTATCTTTTTTATCATTTACCTACTCGAGGACAAGCGGGAATTAAGCTTGGGGATGCTGATACGTCTCTGTCGTATCTATAATTTTTGATTGTTCCATGACAATATTATTCAACTTTTACATACTTTTGGCAACAATTTATATGATTTATTTGGACTAACTTACAGAATATCCATATCAAACGAAGTCCTAATGCGGTAAAAATTGATGGAGAATTATTTTGGAATATATGTGATTTTTGGGACTTGGAATCAATGCAAACGGGGGCCCACAATGACCACAACCCACCAGGGCGCGCCAGGGGGTGCCCGGCGCGCCCAGCTGTCTTATGCCCTCCTTGACCGTTGGTTGGGCCGGGCCCTTCTTCTAGCGCATGAAAGCTAATTTACGAAAACAAATCGTGTTAAATTTTTAGCGCAATTGGAGTTATGGATCTGCGAGATTTAAGAAAAGGTGAAGGACCAGATCTGAGGAACACGAAACAGAAGAGAACAAAGAGACAAATCCAATCTCGGAGGGGCTCTCATCCCTCTTCCGCCAAGGACGCCATGGACCAAAGGGGGAACCCTCCTCCCATCAAGGGGGAGGCCAAGGAAGAAGAAAAAGGAGGGGGGCTATCTCCGCCTCTCTCCCGGTGGCGCTGGAGTGCCGCCGGGGCAAGGATCGTTACAACGATCTACATCAACAATTTTTCTACCATCAACACCAACTTTCTCCCCCCTCTATGCAGCAGTGTAACCTGTCTATTCCCGCTGTAATTCTCTACTTCAACATGGTGCTCAACACTACATACTATTGTCCAATGATATGTGGTTATCCTATGATGTTTGAGTAGATCCGTTTTGTCCTATGGCATAATCGTGATCTTGGTTGGTATGATTGTATATTTTATTTTGGTGTTGTCCAACGGTGCCCTCTGTTCTCACGCAAACGTGAGGAGCCCCCGCTGTAGGGTGTTACAATATGTTCATGGTTCTCTTATGGTGGGTTGCTAGAGTGACAGAAGCTTAAACCCGAGTAAGGGGGATATGACGTATGGGACTAAACAGGACTTGATACTTAATGCTATGGTTGGGTTTCACGACCTTAATGATCTTTAGTAGTTGCGGATGCTCGCTAGAGTTCCAATCATAAGTGCATGTGATCCAAGTATGGAAAGTGTGTTAGCTCACGCGTCTCCCTCATAATAAAATTGCAAGAATGATTACCGGTACTTGTTATCGATTACTACACTACTTTTATTTTCTTGCAATTTATTTCAAGTTTTATTCCAGCTAAGTACTCCTTGTTTTATTCTTGTTTTAGGTAAAGCAAACGTTAAGTGTGCGTAGAGTTGTATCGGTGGTCGATAGAACTTGAGGGAATATTTGTTCTACCTCTAGCTCATCGTTGGGTTCGACACTCTTACTTATCTAAAAAGGCTACAAACGATCCCCTACGCTTGTGGGTTATCAATCATCCTCATTGGTGCCTCTTCGATCATGCGTGAGTACACTAGTAGAAAACAGGACTTTGGTTCGGGCCTAGCGAGCCCATTAGTCCCGGTTCATCCACGAACCGGGACCCATGGGTGCATACGTCCCGGTTCGTGCGGCCAGGGGCCGGCCGGGCCTCGTTGGGCATCTGTCCCGGTTGGTCTGGACCCATTTGTCCCGATTCCAGGCACGAACCGGGACCAATGGGCCTCGCTCCTAGCCCAGACCCATTGGTCCCGGTTCTTGTCTAGAACCGGGACAAATGGGTGGCCTTTAGACCCGGTTCCTGGTACGAACCGGGACCAATGAGTTGCCTATATATATAACCCCTCGCCCACCACTTCCTTTGCTCTGTTTTTTCTGGTCGGCCAGGGGGAGCTATGGTGCTCTAGCTAGCTAGCTCACCTCCTATGTACATGAGGTGTTCGATAAAATGCCCGAGTCACACTGGTTAAGCTTTTCTCCTCTTGAAGCTCGAACTCCAAGCTCTAGTTTCTCCGAGATTTGTCTAGGTTTAGCGGTCCGTCACGTCACGTCCCCGTATTCACCGCCGTCGATCGCCCCCGCCGATCTCGTCACCGGCACCACCGTGGTGAGCCTCTTGTTTTGTCCATGCTTTTCTTACTTTTATTGTTGCTTGTTATTATTGCTTTAGATAGATATTTGTCTAATTTTCTTACGTTTATTATTGCTTGTTATTATATAGTGTGATGGTTTTGATATCCGCCCACGTCGGCCCTCGTCCTGTCCATGATTCGGATGTGGTATATTATCTTTAATTTATAACTATTTGTTTTTGTGTTTATGACCATTATGCCGACCAACCTGACATAGATGTTTTTATATGTCTAGGAGGTAGTTGAACCGAAAATTCCAACCGACCCTCTTGTGGGGAGGTTAAATTTAGTCGAAGAGAAAAACATTTCCTTGAAGAAAAAATTGGAAAAACGGAGGAGGAGAAGATGGAATTGAAGTTGCATGTTGCGGAAGTCGTCGATGATCACAAGATCAAGATGGACCCTATTGTCAAGAGGTTAAATTTAGTTGAAGAAGAAAACAAGTACTTGAAGGAAAAACTTAAAAAAATTGAGGATGAGAAGATGATATTGGAGTTGCATGTTGCGGATATCGTTGATGATCACAAGATCAAGATGGATGCCATGCGCTCGAAGATTAGAAAGATTAGAAAATATGCCCTTCATAGCGAGGCGTGGTATCATTATGCCGTTGGATCAATTGTTACCTTGGTTGCGATTATGATCGCATTTGTTGTTGCGTTCAAATGTTCTACATAGTTGCAATGAATGGTTTAATTAGATGCTCTAGAGATATGCATGTAGTTTGAATGGCATGTGATGATGAACTTATATTAATTTCATCACTTATCTATCCATGATGTTCTGTAATGATTTTGTACACGAAGTGCATCCAGTTTTTTCCGTAACCCTCTCTACTTTTTTGCTCATGTTATGTGGGTGAAATGATGATACCATGCCAACTTTCAACCTTTTCAGAGTTCATTTGAAATGCTTTTCAATTTCAGGGTCATTTTAGCTCAAAAAAAATAAGTAAATGCATGAAAAATAACAAATGAGGTCAGAAATGGTTGAAAATTGATGATGTTGCTTTGAATGGTGCATTTTGAACACAAAAAAAGACTGTAGTTCAAATAAGTTCAAAAAAATGAAATCCCTTTGTAACAGACGAGTTCTCGTCTGAAATCCTGGTACCTCGAAAGATATTGTCAGTTTTGTACACGAAGTGCATGCAGTTTTTGCTGTAACCCTCTCTACTTTTTTACACATGTTATGTGGGTGAAATGATGATACCATGCCAACTTTCAACCTTTTCAGAGTTCATTTGAAATGCTTTTCAATTTCAGGGTCATTTAGCTCAAAAATCACTAAATGCATGAAAAATAGCAAATGAGGTCAGAAATGGTTGAAAATTGATGATGTTGATTTGAAAGGTGCATTTTGAACACAGAAAAAGACTGTAATTCAAATAAGTTCAAAAAAATGGAATCCCTTTGTAATAGACGAGTTCTCGTCTGGTACCTCGAAAGAGATTCTTCGTTTTGTACACGAAGTGCATCCACTTTTTGCTGTAACCCTCTCTACTTTTTTACATATGTTATGTGGGTGAAATGATGATAGCATGCCAACTTTCAACCTTTTCAGAGTTCATTTGAAATGCTTTTAAATTTCAGGGTCATTTAGCTCTAAAAAATCATTAAATGCATGAAAATAGCATATGAGGTCAGAAATGGTTGAAAATTGATGATGTTGCTTTGAATGGTGTATTTTGAACACAGAAAAAGACTGTAGTTCAAAAAAATAAATAAATAAGCAAAAAATAAAAATAAAATAAATAAATAAAAACAAAATAAACTTTAGTAAAGTAAAATAAACAAAATCTAATAAAATAAACAAAAATAGCAACAGTAAAGTAAAATAAACAAACTTTAATAAAATAAACAATAATAGCAACAGTAAGTATTTTGTAGAAAGTAGAAACCAAACTAAAAAAATAAAGCAGCAAAGAAATTTTTTGAAAAAAAGCCACCTTGTGGGCCGCCACGGCCTGAATACGACTAGAAACCCAACAGCGGGCCATGATTCAGGCCTGCAGAAGGCCCAGTAGGCCCACAGGCATAGCAGTGTCAAATTAGGCCCGTAAGCCTGCAATAGAGAGTTGCTCAAGTGAGGTGCGACAGTGGTGCTTATAAACCACTACGTGCCCCTCTCAACTAGCGAGGTGGGACTAAAATTTTTGGCCATCCACGGGCAGCACGGGGCCATTGGTCCCGGTTGGTGGCACCAACCCGGACTAAAGGATCGCATTGGTACCGGTTCGTGGCACCAGGACCAATGGCCTCTTTTTCCCGCCCTATGGGCTGCTGAAAACATGCCATTTGTCCCGGTTCTTGGCACCAACCGGGACTAAAGGAGGGAATTGGTCAAGGTTGGTGCCACGAACCGGGACCAATACTTCTGCTATATAAGCAGCCGTTAGAAGATTTTCAGATTGCCATCGTCCCAGAAGCGCAACGCCGCCAGGCTGTTCGCCGTCCCCGCCGCCGTCGCCCTGCCTCATCGTCGCCGTCCCTGCCGCCGTCGTCCTGCCTCTTCGTCGCCATCCCCGCCGCCGTCGCCCTGCCTCATCGTCGCCGTCCCCGCCGACCTCGCCGTCCCCGTCTCGCCACCGACCCATCTGCCCCCTCGTCGTCACCGTCCCCGTCTCGCCGCCGACCGTCGCCTTCCCCACTGCCCATGCCCCGACGCCGTCACCCTATGAGCACTGCCGGCCCCCGATCCCCTTCCTCTGTTAGATGAATTTTCTAAATGTTAGAAAATTATAGTAATATACAAATGTTAGATGAATTTGTTAGATGAATTTGCACATTTGTATATAGTAATTATACAAATGTTAGATGAATTTAAAAAATGTTACTTAGTTATATACACAAATGTTAGATGAATTTTCTGTTTTTATAGTTTTTTTTATAGTTTTAGTGATAGAATGTAGTTGAACTAGTAGAATTAAATAGAACTAGTTTATTTTTTTAGTAAAACTAGTTTATTTTTAGTAAGAACTAGCTAGTTCAGTTTATTTATAGTAAGTGCTTATTAGTTGAACTAGTTGAATTAATAGAACTAGTTTATTTTTAGTAAAACTAGTTTAATTTAAGTAAAACTAGTTTATTTTTAGTAAGAAACTATAGTTCAGTTTATTTATAGTAAGTGCTTATTAGTTGAACTAGTTAATAGAACTAGTTTTTATTCTTAGTAAAACTAGTTTAATTTAATAGAACTAGTTTATTCTTTTATTTCAACTAGTTTGTAGAACTAATTCTTAGTAAAATTAGTAGAACTAGTTCATTTTTATTTATATTAAGTGCTTAGTTGAACTAGTTGAATTAATAGAACTAGTTTATTCTTTAATTCAAGCAATTATTCCCGCATCAACGTCGACGATGCCTATCCCGCATCCTCGTCGTCGACTCAACAGAGGCCTGCTTGATCAGAGGGGTCATGTTCGGGACTGGGCTCCGCCAGGCTGGTATTGGGAGGTGCTTCCTTCCGGTGGGCGCAACTTGATGAGGAGCCAACCCGTTGTTGACCCTAACCTTCTTTGGTGGCGGGCGCGCGGGCCAGTGACGGTGTGGAGGCTTGAGGACCCCGCGGAGGTTGTACGTCACCGTGTCAGCGAGGAGGACGAACACGTCCGTCGCTACATGGTTGCGTTGCAGGGCAGGTTCGACAATACATGGCAGGTTCTTCAGGGATCTCACTAGATTTGTGATCCTGTGATGGTTCCTTCTCTTTGGGTGTCCACCGCCCGCGCCGATACCTGTCGTTCGCTATGGTTTGAGCTTTATTAATTAATTAGTGATGCTATATGTATGATACTATTCGAGATGTATTATTATCTTTACTTTTATTGCCGCTACCGCCACTATCATATTACTTTGCTACTAAACTATCTTGATGCAGATACTAAGTTTCCAGGTGTGGTTGAATTGATACCTCAGCTGCTAATACTTAAGAGTATTCTTTGGCTCCCCTTGTGTCGAATCAACAAATTTGGGTTGAATACTTTACCCTCAAAAACTGTTGCGATCCCCTACACTTGTGGGTTATCAACCAACTTGATCTATTTATCTTGCAATGTGAAAAGGTGCTTTGTAATGGGTTCGATCTTGCGGTGTCCTTTCCCAGCGACAGAAGGGATAGCAAGGCACGCATGTATCATTGCTATTAAGGATAAAAAGATGGGATCTGTTCCTACATGAATAGATATTGTCTACATCATTTCATCGTTCTTATTGCTTTACTCCATTTTTCCATGAACTAAATACACTAGATGCATGCTAGATAGCGGTCGATGTGTGGAGTAATAGTAGTAGATGCAGGCAAGAGTCGGTCTATTAATCTTGGACGTGATGCCTATGTACACGATCATTGTCTTGGATATCATCATAATTATTTGCTTTTCTATCAATTGCCCAACAGTAATTTGTCTACCGACCGCATGCTATTTTCTCAAGAGAAGCAACTACTGAAATCTACGGCCCCGGGTCTATTTTCCAATCATATACTTTCAGATATATATTGACATTTGCCTTTTCCTTTATTTGCAACTTGTATCTTCAAATCTATATTATCAAAAACAAAAAAAATACCTTGCTGCATTTTGTTTGCATTTTTCAATCGACTATAATTTTACACTACTAGGGAAAACCTGATACACAGAACTTTAGCAGTAGCGCTGATTAAAGTTGGGCGCTACTGCTACTTAGCAGTAGCGCGGGGCAACAAAAGGCGTTACTGCTATGCACATAGCAGTAGCGCGGCCAGGGCGAAGAGCGCTACTACTAAAATTACCCCACCGTTGCCATCAGGCTAAGTGTAGTAGTAGCGCTTTCTCGTGAAACGCACTACTGCTAGGTAGTTTAGCAGTAGCGATTTCTCTTAAACCCTGCTACTGCTAATCCAGCCTTATCCCCCCCACCCCCACCCCCCGCGCCCGCACATTTCCTCACTCTAGCGGCCGTCCTCCTCCTACCATCGCCCCTGTCGCCGCATTGCCGCCGCGCGGTGTTTCCTCATTGCTGTCGGCGTCGTCGCCATCCTCCGGCGTCGGTAAGCCTCCTACTTCTCCTCTTCATCCTCCCTCCTCACTCCTCTAGTTGCCCCTCCTCCCTCATCTAGCTGCCTCTCCTCCTCTCCCCGTCCCTCCCCTGCTCCTCCCTCCTCTAGCCGCCCCTC
>LR738715.1:5039531-5052528 GCA_902687465.1 Secale cereale | reverse complement strand
TCCATCAACAACACATATTCCCTCCATAGCCCCTCCTCCCTCCACAACCCCTACTCCCTCCATAGCCCCTCCTCCCTCCACAGCCCCTACTCCCTCCACCTCTTCCATCCACAACCCCTCCTCCCTCCATAGATTTAGTCGATACTATAGATAGGTAGAATGTAGGTTTTTTTAATAGTATAGATAGGTAGAATTTTGTAGAATGTACATAGATTTAGTTGAACTAGTTGAATTAGTAAGATTTTTTTATTTATAGTAAGTGCTTAGTTGAACTAGTTGAATTAGTAAGAAAAAATATTTTTTTATAGTAAGTGCTTAGTTGAACTAGTTGAATTAGTAAGATTTTTTATTTATAGTGAGTGCTTAGTTGAACTAGTTGAATTAGTAAGAAAAATAATTACTTTTATTTATAGTAAGTGCTTAGTTGAACTAGTTGAATTGCTAAGAAAATTAATTATTTTTATTTATAGTAAGTGCTTAGTTGAACAAGTTGAATTAATAGAACTAGTTTATTTTTAGTAATAATTTTTTTTTGTAATTTTGTTTTAATGTATTGGAAAATTTAATTATGCAGGCTTTGTAGAGACGTGTCTCCTCGGAGTGATCGTCATCCGAGCTACCTCTAGTTCCTGTACACCGAGTCGGTGAGCTAAAAGTCCACCTCCTCCTTCTCCACTCCTCGGTGTTGAATTGAGTTCGGGTTATAAGATATATTGAAATGTTTTTGTCAATATTGAACCATTGAAATGCAATGAGCACCAGATTATGCTCATGTGCGAAGTGTTGATTCATTTTCGAGTGGCCTATGTTTTGCCGGAGTGTTGATTCATTTCCGTTCCTGCAAATTTCAGGCGCTCGATATGTCCTATTTTAGCAAAGGTCATGCCAGAATTTTGCTAGAAAGAGAATTAAACGACATTTCGAGTTGACTTTAAGTTCTGGTAGTTGCCTTCGATCGATTTCTAATTAATGTTTTAACTATGAACATATGAAATGTCTGGCGACGAAAGGGAATTCATTATGTGTGAATATTGTGAAGACGAGCGCGGCCTGTGTGACAGGCCTCACCTAGTTGGTGGTAGGCGCTTCAGCAATCATGCTGGACGAGACCTTCGAAGTGGATACAGTAAGTCACAATGACAAGTCTTTTTTGTACTTATGTGAGTTTCTAAACCATATGTATTAAGTAATTTATATTTTTTATTTAAAAATAGTTGATAACTAATTTCTATTGACAGCTTATTTCCATTCAAGCAAACATGTCCGGCGCTTGGTAGACAGCACCTACTACTGTCCTGCGGCTGAACTAAATTGCGGGGAGATAAGTCATTCTGTTTCATGGCTTGAGGATCTTGATACTGTCAAGACAGGTTATTTTCCTGGATTTCAAAATATTAGTACTCAACACGTCCGACCACTAGTGTGTGCATTAAACTACGGTCACATCTATTTAGGAAACATGGTAAGATTTTTACTATTTGTTCTCAGTGCATCTTTGCATACATTATTTTTAAAGCTAAACTTCATTGCTAAGTATGATACCACGATGTTCTTCAGGGACTCCCGATGAATGTTGTGCCTCATTGGATTGAGCCTAACGGTCGCATGACAATGGTTAGCTTACGGCCAAGATATCATGTATTGCACATGAGTGCATTCATGGTTTCTCGAAGCGAGCAAGTCTTAATAGTCAAAGACTAGAGCAAAATTGTGAAGGATCACAGCAAAGAAGTACTAGGGGGCAGCAATCAGAAGCGCAACCCGCAATTAGGAGACAGGTTCATCTGCATTCTCCAATATGATGAAGAAATAGTGTTACACATGTTTTATGCTATTTTACTTGAGAGAGAGCAGCAGGAGTGATTAGCTAGCTAGAATGAGTTTGAAGATGATGATGTGCTACACCATGACTATGATGATTAAATAGCTAGTGTTGGTGGTAATGACTATGATGATTGTTATTAGCTAGTGTTAGTGGTGATTATATAGCTACACTATGACTATGATGATTAAATAATGTTGGTGGTAATGACCATGATGATTATTAGCTACTGTTGTTGGTGATGATATGATGCAAGAGTTTTTATATTAATATGATGATGATGTTTATCATGATTATCATGATGATTCGTAATTAGCTAGTGTTGGTGGAAGGAACATGGATTATATTCATGTGGATGATATGATGCAAAATTTGTATAACGGCGTATAAATACACTAAAAAATGAAAAATACTATACTAGTAGCGCTGGGCAGAAAACATGCTACTACTAGTTATATTAGCAGTAGTGCGTCTTCACTAAAAGCGCTGCAGCTATTCGCAGCAGCGTGTTTGTCCAAAGCTCGCTACTGCTAACCATGTATAGCAGTAGCGTGGGCCGACCCGCGCTACTGCTACATGTTAGCTATAGTGTCGTATCAGTAGCGTGGATACCCCCACTACTGATATACCAAATACCCGCGCTACTGCTAGGCTTATCCCTAGTAGTGTTATCCCGTCAACTCGTCAATTTCTGGCACCGTTACCTGAAAGGGATTGACAACCCCTTTAACGCGTCGGGTTGCAAGTATTTGTTCTTTGTGTGCAGGTACCGTTTACATAGTGTGATTCTCCTACTGGTTCGATAACCTTGATTTCAAAACCGAGGGAAATACTTACCATCGTTGTGCTGCATGCATCATCCCTTCCTCTTTGGGGAAATACCGATGCATCTCAAGCGCACGTCAATTATGAGAAGCTATATGATGAATAGTTGCTGCTATAATAATATCTTGATGCCACCATCTCTCTCTAAACATATGGTTATGATTATTGAGTACGACATTCGCTTGAGGACAAGCGATATCTAAGCTTGGGCGAGTCAATACGTCCATTTTGCATCATCTTTTCCTATTGTTATTTATAGTGTTCTTTAATCATTCTTTCACTTTATGATGTAATTCTAATGTCTTCTCTCTCTTAATACGCAAGATCTATATGAAGAGTGGGATTGCCAGCAGCTGGAATTATGGACCTAAAAGAGCTACAACAGATATAGCTATTCTCTGGAGCTCCAAATGACATAAAGTATTACAAATATTTTTTACTGAATATAAAAAAATAGAACGAAGATCTACCGAAGGGGGCCCACTTGCTGTCCACAAGACAACACGGCACACCCTGACATCTTGTGGGGCCCACAGATGCCCTCTGGTGCCCTCCTTCTTCTATATGAAGGCATCTTCCCTAGGAAAAAATACAAGAGGACTTTTAGGACGAAGCGTCATCGTATCGATGTGGAACCTGGGCAGGAGCACATTCCTCTCCGACGGAGCGATTGCATCGAGGATACTTCCCTCCGAGAGGGGGGAATCGTAGCCATCGGCATAAACAACGATCATATCATCGTGGGAGGACCAATCTTCATCAACATCTTCACCAGCACCATCTCATCTCAAATCCTAGTTCATCTCGTGCATTCAATCTTTGTCTCAAAACATCAGATTGGTACATGTGGGTTACTAGTAGTATTGGTTACATCTCGTAGTTGATGCTATTTTATTTATTTTGTGGGATATCATATCTTAATATCCTTAATCATATATCATACTCCTAGTTTAGTAGTTTCATTTGTTCTTTAGGACATGTGAGAAGTCTTGTTATAAATAAACATGTGAGGTTGGCATTCATTTAGTGTTTTCGATGATATCTATGTTGTTCTTCCTCTAGTGGTGTCAAGTGAATATTGAGTACATGACACTTCACCATGCTTGGGCCTAGGGGTAGGCATTGGGAAGTAACAATTAGAAGATGGGTTGCGAGAGTGACAGAAGTTGAAACCCTAGTTTATGCATTATAGCAAGGGGCTGATTTAGATCCGTATGTTTCATGCTATGGTTAGATTTATCTTAATTCTTTTTTGTTAGTTGCAGATGCATTAGAGAGGGGGCAATCATAAAGGGTTTCTTGTTCAAGTAAGAACAACACCCTAGCACCGGCCAACCACATAACAAAATATCAAAGTAGTAAACATGACTCAACTAAACATGATGAACATGACTAGACGAGAACTCCCATGTGTCCTTGAGAACGGTTTGCTCATTGTAAGAAGTACTTTCGGTTTGTCATTTGCTACAAAAAGGATTGGCACACCTTGTTGCACTCTTCTAACAATTGTCACTTGCTAATTGTTATGAATTACCTCTCCGCAAAACTAGTTGTTTTGACTACTTATGGCACTTGTGGAGAATACCTTGCTGAAAACCGCTTCTCATTTCCTTCTGCTCCTCGTTGGGTTCCACACTCTTACTTATCGAAAGGACTACGATTGATCTACTATACTTATGGGTCATCAGGTACCCTCTCCATTACCTATGGAGACACTAGTACCCACGCGAACTCATGTTTATTCCTTGGGAGGGGATTTGCAAAAAAAAGCCCTCCCTATGGCCAAACAAGTGTATGATAATCTCACCCGATCTTATAAACAGAAAGACATAACTATGTACAACTCTCTCTATCAACAACACCCTCACGCGATTGACTCCCTCGATAAGTATTAGTCATAAGATGTATCAAGATAGTAGAAATGTATCCTATGTAGTACTTGTCATATTGATCTTAGCATCCCTTCAGTCCAAGTCTCGGGATGTCGCTTCAACCAGGTCCTATTTCCCCATGACAAGATCTATCAGTTTTGATACCTGTAAAGATCAATTCTTCGTAAATCATGTGTGCATCTTCAAATGCAGGGTCCACATTTGAGATCTTGCGGTCGTATCACCCTTGCTGATGATTTTTTTGAGCTTAATAAAGCTTCAATTTTTTGTGAACAAATCATGTGAGGAACCAACCAACACCTCTACTCCAACAACCAACAACATCCACGTGATTCACTCCCCTGATAAGTACAAGTCATACGAGGTATCTGGATCATTGTAAATGTGTCATATCCCATTCTCATACTTTTCTTGTCATTCCTTGAGTCCAACTCTCGAGATGTCACTTCATTCAAGTCATATTTCCCCATGACAAGATCTAGCAATTCTGATATCTGTAACGAGCATTTCTTAGCATAATCATATGCAAAAGTTCAAATGCAGGGTCTACAAGTGAGCCCTTGCTGTCGTATCATCCTTGGTGATGATTTTGAAGTTAACAAAGCTTCTAGTTTTTGTGTAAAGAAATCATGTGAGGAACCAACCTAGATCAATACTCCGGCAAACAACAACACCCTCACGTGATTGACTCCCTGGATAACTACGAGTCATATGCGATATCAGATCATAGTAACTGTATCATATCTCATTCTCACATTGATTTTTCCATCCCTTGAGTCCAAGTCTCGGGATGTCGCTTAGGATAGGACCTATTTCCCCATGACAAGATTTACCAATTGTAATATCTCTAAAGAACATTTATTAGTAAATCATATGGGCATCTTCAAATGTAGTGTCTACAAGTGAACCCTTGCGGCCGTATCACCCTTGGTGATGATGTTGGAGCTCAACGAAGCTTCCATTTTTTGTGGAAGGAAATCATCCGAGGAACCAACCTAGACCTATTCTCCGACAAACAACAACACCATCACACAATTGACTCCATAGATAAGTATGACTCATATGAGGTATCCGGATTATAGTAAATGTATCATATCTCCTTCTCATATTGATCTTACCACCCTTTTCCAAGTCTCGGGAAGTCGTTTAGGATAGGTCCTATTTTCCCATGAAAATATCTACCAGTTCTATTATCTGTAAAGAACATTTCTTAGTAATCATGTATGCATCTTCGAATGTAGAGTCAACAAGTGAACCCTTGCCGACGTACCATGCTTGGTGATGATGATTCATCTCAGCAAAGCTTCCAATTTTTAGGTAAAGAAATCGTGTGAGGAACCGAGCAAGATCTATACTCCAGGAAACAACAACACCCTTACGCGATTTATTCCCTGGATAAGTACAGTCATATAAGGTATCTGGATCATCGTAAATGTATCATATGTACTTCTCATAATTATCTTACCATCCCTAGAGTCTGAGTCTCGGGATGTCATCCTATTTCCCGATAACAAGATCTACCATTCTAATATCTTTAAAGAGCAAGAGCATTTATTAATAAATCATTTGTGCTTCTTCAAATGCATGGTCTACAAGTGAACCCTTGCAGTCGTATCACCTAGGTGATGTTGTTGGAGCTCAACAAAGCTTCCATTTTTGTGCAAGGAAATCATGTGAGGAACCAACCTAGACCTATACTCCGGCAAACAACAACACCATCACGCAATTGACTCCATAGATAACTACGACTCATATGAAGTAGCCGGATCATAGTAAATGTATCATATCTCCTTCTCATATTGATCTTACAATATCATATCCGGATCATAGTCCAAGTCTCGGGATGTCGCTTAGAGAGGTCTATTTCCCCAGGACAAGATCTGCCAATTCTGATATCTTTAAAGAGCATTTCTTAGAAAATCACATGCGCTTCTTCAAATTCAGGGTCTACATTGAACCCTTGCGGTCCTATCACCCTTGGTGATAATGTTTCAACTCAACAAAGCTTCTAATTTTTGTGTAAATAATATATGTGAGGAATCGACCAAGATCTATACTCTTGCAAACAACAACACCCTCACACAATTGACTCCCTCGATAAGTACGAGTCATATGAGGTACCAGATCATAGTAAATGTAACATATCGCATTCTCATATTGTTCTTACCATCCCTTTAGTCCAAGTCTCGGGATGTTTCTTAAGGCAGGTTATATTTGCCAATGATAATATCTACCGGTTCTAAAAGCTGTAAAGAACATTTCTTAGTAAATCATGTGTGCCTCTTCGAATGCAGGGTCTGCAAGTGAACCCTTGCGGTCGTATCACCCTTGGTGATGACGTTTCAGCTCAGTAAAGCTTTCAATTTTTGTGTAAAGAAATCATGTGAGGAACCAACCAAGATCTATATACTCCGGCAAACAGCCAACCAAGATCTATATATATCATATCCCCTTCTCATATTTATCTTACCATCCCTTGAGTCCATGTCTCGGGATGTCGCTTAGGTCAGCTCCTATTTCCCCATGGCATGATCTAACGGTTCTGATATCCGAAAAGAGCATTTGGTCATAAATCATGTGTGCATCTTCCAACAAGAGGTCTACACGTGAACGGTTGCGGTCGTATCGCCCTTGGCGATGATGTTTGAGCTCACCAAAGCCTCCTTTTTTGTCTTGTGAAGAAATCTTGTGAGGAACCAACCAAGATCTCTAGTGCGGCAACCAACAACACCGCAACTTGGCTCACTCGCATGGTACTCCAAACAAACAAGCCGCAGCTTGGCTCCCGGAATAATTCGTTCAGTTTTGGGTGGCATGCGTGATGCGGCGCGATCGCAGGGATACGGTGGCGGATTCTGCTGGTGGGGCGCTGGCGAATGCAGCCAGGCAGGCCCCCGGCTGAGGCTGGGGCTCCGACCCCAGCCTAGCTAGCTACTCCAGAACTCAACTCGTAAATGAGGCTTGGCTTGTACGATGGCTGCTGGCCTGCTGCTGACTCGATTCCCTTCAATTGAATTCGTCCCTGTCCAGTGGTACTAGTGATTGTTCCTAGCGCAGGCAGCTAGAGGGAGAGGGAGGGAAGGATAAAACCGGATGGGAGTTGATTTGGTGGCTTCCGGGCCTGCCCATGCTCCCTGTCTCCTTCAATTTCCTTTTTTCCCATTCTTCTTCCCGCCCATCACCGTCTTGTTCTTTGCATCTATCCACCTCCGGCCATCCACACATTGATGGCCCGGATAGATGGACATGTCACGTATCTATTACACATATTACGACAATGCCATTCGGTGGACGGGTGCGTTGGTGGATTTTAAAGAAAACATATTTCCATTGTGCAAAAAACTAAAAAAAATCTGTACATACAAATATAACACGTTTGAGAAAACTTTCATGAGAATATACTTTCATATTGTGTAGACAAAAAAAAACAAATACTTAAATGGAAATTGGCCAACAATTTTAATTGTTGGGCCGGGATTATATTTTTGTGCAGCTTGCAAATCACAATATTTATTAACAAAGTTTCACAGATCCCTTGTGAATATGTATAAATTTTCACAGTTGTTTTTGTTTGTTTGTTTTTTTAAACATGCAAAAAAAATCAAATCATTTGAAAAAACACAAGCCAAAGCCCTTCCTAGCTTCAAATTCCTCCCTTCTCTGCATATATACCTACCAACATCTGTCCCTGTCTGCTTAATTCATCTGATATTTGCTTCTTCTTCTTCTTCTTCTTCTTAATTATAAATATAAGATATTTTAGATATTCCAACATGGACTACATATGGAGCAGAAATGCAGAACGAGTGAATCTACATTCTAAAATATGTTTATACACATTCGTACGTAGTCCGTATTGAAATGTCTAAAATGGCTTATATTTAGAAACGGAGAGAGTATTTACCATAAATGCGTGCTAGATGGTGATCTAACTTAATTTCCATGACCAAAGAAAGAAAGCACGTAGAAAGTAGTAGAAGATGCCTTCCTTGGTTGAACGGAAGGGAATCTGTTGTGCTTGGTTGATTCTTCTCCCACCGGCCGGGATGGAGCGGTGCATCTTGCTATGTCACTCCTCCTTCCTCCCACATAGACCAGCAAGTGGGAGAGAAGAGATGCAACGGCAGTTGGCAGGCGACCGATATCCAGTCACCACCCTCCCTACCTTGTCCGTCGTGCCACTGCCATACCAACTATCCTACCATGTCCTAGTAGCAGTACCCAATTGAAAAGTCTGCCACAGAGAGTGCATACGACAAATCAGAAACAGATGCATGACAAGCCAAGCCCCACCCCACGACAAACCCAACCCACCCTTCATCACCTCAGCTCAAGCTCAAGCTCTCATGGTCATGGCCATGGCAGTCAGTGAGTGGCGAGCACGACGACCCACTTCAGTTGTAGTAGGAAATTAGTAAGCTGTAGTAATAGTAACATTCGATCTCGATCTCTCTTTCCTCAGCCTCAGCGGCTAAGCTGAATCAATGGCGGCGGTGTGATGGTGATGGTGGAGCTACAGCAGGCTACTGTACTGTACTGTCTGGTTCAAGCCTTCAAGGGCCGCTCATGTCCTGGCGGGCTGCTCGACGATCCACGACGAGAACACCTCCAGCGTCTTCATGTCCGCCCGGTAGTGCTTCTGCGTGAAGTCGAGCAGCGACCGCCACGTGAAGTCCGGGTAGGCGCGCGGGTTGGCGGCGTCCACCAGCGTCCCCGGCGGCGCCACCACCTTGTCCATCTCCGGGCAGAGGAAGAAGGCCAGCGACTTGCGCGGCACGCGGCTGTTCACCACCGCCCGGTGGAGGCAGCTCTTGTACCGCCCGTTGGAGAGCGCCATGAAGGTGTCCCCGATGTTGACCACGAAGGCGTCGGCCCGCGGCCGGATGGACCGCCACCGGCCCTCCGTGTGCACCTGCAGCCCGCCGACGTTGTCCTGGTGCAGGATGGTCAGCGACGTCGGGTCGCAATGCGGGCCCGTGCCCAGCGTCTCCAGCGGCCGCTGGCAGGGAGGGTAGTAGTTGAGCCGCATGATGGACTCGTTGCCCTCGAAGAAGCGCCGGTAGTGCGCGCGCCCGACGCCCAGGCTCTCCCCGAGCACCTCCATGATCTCCAGCGACAGCCGGCTCATCTCCGAGCAGTACCGCGCGTACACCTCCCTGCAGAAATCCAATGGTTTCTTGCTCGTTAGCTTTCGTTTCGGTTCGGCCGTCGGAAGATACAAGATGCTCTGCTTCCATTTCCATGGCATGGTAAGGAAGGAAGGTTGGTTGCTATGCTTACCCGAGATGGCGGTGGTCCTCGCCGAGGGTGGCGACGATGTAGTCGACGACGAGGGCGGGGTCGGAGGGGCAGGACCGGAAGGAGAGGGTCTCCTTCCAGGGCAGCTTGGACGCGAACCGGCCGGTGAAGCTGCTGGCGTAGCCGCAGGACTCGCCGGGGCGGCGCAGCGCGCGCTGCTTCTCCGGGAGGGGCATGGTGAAGAAGTTGTCGACGCAGCGGTGCGCGTCGGCCAGCAGCTGGGCGTCGATGCCGTGGTTGACGACCTGGAAGAAGCCGTGCCGCTCGCAGGCCTCGCCGACGAGGCGCGTCACCTCGGCCGCCGCAGCGGCGTCGCCGGAGAGCATGCCGCCGATGTCGATGAGCGGGACGTGCAGCTCCTCGGCGGCGTCCGGGGTCGGGCTCTCGCCCTCCGGCCAGATGAACTGCGACGGGATGTCCGCCCGCCCGCTCAGCACCGCCGCGTCGAACACCGGCTGCACCATGATCGACTGACAAGACGCAGAGCGCGCTCGGGCGGCGATCGGCGAGGAGAGTGCAGCAGTGCCGGCTCAAGCTCAGTGGAGTGAGGAGGAGGAGGAGGAGGAGAGGATGGTGGTGGTGACAAGTTGGGTCTCTGCCTGCCATTTTATACACGGCCGCGGGCGGCATCCTCTCCTCTGTTTCTCTCTGGTTTGTCCTGGTGAGATGGAGGGAGGCGCCACACGCAAACAGCAGCGCACAGTGTGGCGGAATATTGCTCTCCGCCACATTCACCCCGACCCACCAACACGCCAAAATAATTGTCCTGGAGGGTGCTGTTTTGGCACAGTAAAACATGTGCAACTTTGTTTTAGGATGCTCGCTCCTACACCTACATTGCTGTCACTATTTTCGGGCAGCGACGTGGGGCTCAACAAATGTTTCCTGTTCATATGTAGTACCTCCCGTCCTTAAAAACTGTCACTTATTTCGGACTAAACCAAGTTCAAAAATATGACACTTATTTTGGATCGGGAGGAGTAGATGCAGTGACCGAGGGATATCCACCTTTTTCGGAAGGTTATATATGTCCTCTATTTTTTGCGCATACTATAAATTAAAAGGCATAAATGTAGTTATTGTAGGTATGGTTAATTCTCTTGAAATTCGCATGGCTCTAGGGGAAATGATAAGTACTTCTATCCATAAAAATGTAAATATGAATATAATTTAACAGATATAACTTACTCGACCATTCAACATTATGCCGTCAGGGCATCTTCAATGCTGACCAAAGAGACACTTTTTATCCGCGGACTGGTCCGGAACAGTCGGCGGATGCTGATGTGGGAGCCGACAATCCAAGCATGTCCCCTAAATGTCCATCTATGCATATGTGCATGCCGCGGTTGAGGAGAGAGGGTGGGGGGGGGGGGTATCCGGATGTCCAATGTGGGTCTTTAGGTTGGCTAGATACATGTCCGGACTCGTCCAAAATTTGGACATCCTAAATAGTCCGCCAATGTTTAAAGGCCAACATTGGATGACAAAGAGTGTTCGGACTACGGTATACCTGGCCAGAAGTCGGGTTGGGCCGCGCTTTAGGACGGGCCTTGCAACAAAAACCCCAGGCCCAGGCCCAGCCCGACGCAATCTTTAAGCCTAGATTTCAGCCCCAAACTCGGCCCATCAGTGGGAAAGCCTGTTGGGCCTTGGGCCAGGCCTCTTCCTTAAAATCTACATATGCAAAGTCCAAGCCTAGCCCACCCTGACCTTCGGGCTAAAAACCTAGACCCAGGCCCGGCTCATTGGCAAGATAGGACCGAGTCGGGTCGGGCCGACCGGCCCGGGTTTCCCGCGGCCAGTTATAGACTATGGCAAAAAATATTTTTGGGCGATTTGAGAGTCTACGTTGAAAATGCCCTTGCGTTGCAACTTTATTGGATTGCTGGAGGTGCTGCTGCCGCTAGATGATGAAAAGTATTTGTGGGCCTAGTATACAACATTTAATTAGCATACATTTAGCATAACAAAACAACATATCCTCGTTTTGACGAGAAGCATAACTATCTGTTGCGTTTTCAAACAATAGTCGTGGAAGCGCTGAGTATGAAGTTCCAGCTAAGATTTTAAATAACGTCTGCAGAAAAGGTAATTTGTTTATTTTTCTTTGACGACCATGAACCAACAGTTGACTAATCGGTCGGTGCACGTACATATATGGCTAAACAAATAGAGAACAATCCAGATATCTAGGAGGTGTCATCCGTGGTTATTTGGACAGCGCACCTTCTGAATCTTATATCCTCCCTCTACTTTGTTTTTTGTATGACTTCTTGCTCATCGCCTTTTCTATTTACTCCTTAATAAAAATATGGTAGCAAAAGGTACCCATTATATACTTGATAGCGTTAATACTTTTGGTCTTGAAGCTGCCTTTACTTTCTTTTGTCTTTGTGCGGAATATTGCTCGGCCAACAATCCCACAAATTCGTCTCTACCTACCAACACGCAAAGAAATATTATCTCAAAACAAATTGTGTAGCGCTATTTTCGCAGTGAAACATATGCGGTTCTGTACAGCTTTCTTTTTCAGTTTGTTTCCACATTGTTTTCACTATTTTCACGCAGCGACGTGGAGCTTAACTAACATTTTCAGTTTTTCTACATTTTTTTATGGCTGGCTGTATGCATCCGTCTATGCAGACACAGGGATATCCACCTATTTTAGAGGAAAAAATGCGCCTTCTACTGTTGCACATGAATAGACCGGTTAGCAAACCTTTGAGTTTGTTTATAGATATATAATCGTAACATAAATGTTGTACGGTACCCGAGATTAATTTAATTATCTTGAGATTTGCTCATCCCTAGTGAAAATGATAAGAGTAACGCTACATCCAGGGACAGAATATTACACTCCTTACGCATGAACTGCACTGGAAGATTTTGAATATAAATTAACCGTCCATACAAAATGATGTGGTTATGTTGCAACTTAATTTCTATGTTGGAGGTGTTGCTGCTGCTAGACAACCAAAACTTTCTATCCTTATAAGATGCATAACATTGTTAGCTACCAGCATACATTTGAACAAACATTCTATCCTTATTTTTTGGAGATGCATAACCACCGACTGCGTTGAGATACACTCGTCGCTGAATGCTACGTATGAAGGTCCAACTATTATTGAAATGTCTCTAGAAAATGTAATATCCC
>LR738715.1:5009709-5036498 GCA_902687465.1 Secale cereale | reverse complement strand
TGTGTGTGTGTGTTTGTGTGTGTGTGTGTGTGTGGTTTGGATGTTTGCGGTAACTAAATTATTAGTGCAACCTTATCTTGATCTGCCTGATTAGTTACATAATTGATCATATCGATTGGCACATCCCAATAGTTATATGATATAAAGGAAAGCTAAGTCTATCTATCTACACTTACCATGCGCCAGCTGCAGATCGACCAATCTCAAGATGCGCATAATTATAGGGATGGATAGCGATAATACACTACAATATCTTGGCACATAGGCATCATTGGCGTCTGTGTTCAATTGCACAACAGCACCATGAACAAGACAAATGAACAACGGTAAATATACTGGGCACATTAATACATAGGAAGAAACAAATGTCCACGGCAACTGATCTATTGCTATGCATGTAGTACTATCTATAGTGTGAAAGGCAAGGAATTATATTCATCTTAATCCTGTAACTAGAAAGTGGACTTCTCTTTTCCGTCTATCATCTTTTTGTTCAGGAAACCAACAGGAGCTCCCCTTATTCATTAAGAAGGAAACAATTTATCACCAACACAATGATTAGTTTAATAAAATGTGTAGGAAAAAGCTTGCAGGATAAGCTGACTAGCTACTCTCAAATTGAGAAACAATGGAAGTCATATCACAAACCCCACAGAGATGCATTTAGTTAAGAATCATCTTTCAAAAGGAAAAGTTAGCAATGATGCTAGCTTTGCATAAGTTTTGTGCGTATTTGGTGAATCATTTCCCAATTTATCATAGTAAAAATTATATATTTGTAATATGACCGCAGGTGAGATTATGATTCAAGTTAGGGATTCGAGTGGGTGATTTGGCTAGTGTAGAGTTCTTTGTGCTCCTAGAAATCGGGAGGTGGTCTACGTGCCACATATTTTAACCGGTAGAGGATTGAGGAGGGACAAGATGATGATCTAGTGTTATCAACCGCAATGACAGACCTTGTCAATGCAGGGACAAGGAGGAATGATGAGGGCAGTTGGAACACAGAAAATAGAGGAAGGGTATACTTCATTGGTACCGATAATTCAGTGGTGGAGTGACACATGATGGATATGCATATGTATGGTGGCTGTGACATTGGAGAGGAAGTGCACATAGGTGAAAAAGTTTATTAGGATGAGACAATGATCGGGAGGGAGGGGTAAGATTGGTATTTATGTTTGGGAATTCACATAACCGAAAACAAATACAATGAAGCAAGCAGGGGATTTTGTCTTATGGTGTATGATCCCGGTCGTCAGTGTTTTATTGTTGACAAAAAAACATGTACAACAATTAGACGCACAGACACATAACAAGACACACATGACGTTAAACCAGCAGTTAGTCTCTGTTGAGCTAACAATATAAGGGCATGTCCAACGCGGGCGCTTAAGTATGAGCGCCAGGATTGGATTCCCGGCCAATTAGTGATTAATCTGTTGAATCCTGACGTTCTGCGTGGCATCGACGCAACATGATGCGCCGGCCGCTTGCCTGTTTTTGTGCATGCTCTGACCGCTTGACTGCTTAATTTACTCCATGAAGTTAGCGCTTGCCGTTGTAAGCCTGGGCGCTTAGGCGTTTTTCCTCTTTTACAATCTTTATTTTATTTCTAGTTAGCGCCTCTATAAGCGGCTGCCATTGTAGATGCCCTAAGTGGGCAGCTCCTCAGGTGTTTGATATTTTCAGTCAAGTATGCGTTATTACCTAACTGGTGGTCGAACCATGCATGCATGCATGCATCTAGCGTGCATCAGGTGCGTGAGGAGTCATGTGTTTTTTGCTGAGGGACAAAGCACATATCAAATCATGAGATCACATCGTGCCACCCTGTCTTCCAAACAAACATAAAATATCTAGTTCGAGCTTGAATTAGTATGGGAAATGGCCACCTTTTGTAAGCATGCACGAGCTGATGATTCCAGCTTAAGTAGGCCAGCCAGCGCAGATATTTCGTGAAAGTTCAGGTGGTCGATCCTTTCTTGATTTATGTCAAGAAGCCTCCAGAACCATCGACGATCAAGTCATGTCTATGTCAAGAAATCTCTATACAGCCAAGTCATGTCTATGAATGTGAATGTTGCTTCCTTGCCAATGTATGTAACACAAGCTTGCCTAAATAATTAGGCAAGTGTAGCTAATTTCTATCTATATATATGCATGCATGGCATGGCTAGCTACGGAGATAGGCCCAACAACACAATCTCTTATCGGCGATCCTTGACAACAACACGCGATTTGGCCCATGTCTAATCTAATCGGCACCGGTACCGTGTGTATGTGGCTATGTGCGCGATTAGGTGTTAGGTCCAGGCTAGAGTACTAAAGTTAATCGTGACGACTAATTGAACCAACGAGCAAGTAATGACACTGGTTGGTTGGTACGTTAGGCGTGCATGCATGCCGAACTAAAGGCTATATATCTGGCCAGGCATTGCATGCATGCCAAACTAAGGCTATATATCTGGGCAGACATTGCATGCATGCCATGCTTGGACATATCGACCGAACATACGTTTGTAGGCAGGCACACGCAGCTGGTCGATCGAGTGCGGGCCATGCATGCATGCATGTAAGGAGGAAGAAACACTAGTAGATAAAGGGGGATCAGACCCGGTTTATTTGGGCCTTTAGCCCCGGTTCTGGAACCGGGGCAACAGGGTCGGTACTAATGCTCTGACCCTTTAGTCCCGGTTCAATCCAGAACCGGGGCAAAAGGGTGTCCACGTGGCCTGTGCACGGAGTCCAGGCAGGAGGGGCTTTAGTCCCGGTTGGTGGTACCAACCGGGACCAAAAGGCTTCCACGCGTCAGCATTTCTGTGGCTGTGGTTTTTGTTTTTTTTTTTTGAAAGGGGAGGGGGGGTTTTAGGTTTTGGGGGTTAATTTAGGTGCTTGATATATTGTGTTAGCTAGCTAATTAATAGAGAGAAGTGTTCTCTCTTATGTCCGTGCTTTTGGTCGACGCTACATACTACACATACGTATATATATGGACTAGAGTAGTCACGCTAGCTAGCTAGCTAGCTGCTAGCTACTAAGCAAACGAAGGAACAGAAGATCTCGTATATATAATCAACATATATATATATATATATATATATATATATGCATACAGAGAGAAGTAATAATATCGACCACCTCTCCTTCTCCGAGAGATTGGTCGAACAACAAGTTCTCGTATATCTATCCGACACTACCGGGCACATATATACAATAATTATCTCTTACAAAAATAATCTCCTAACACATGGATGCAGGGTCCACATAGTATTCTCCGTCTTCAGCGATCACGTGTTCAAGGAAGAATGCCGCCAATTCCTCTTGAATTGCTCGCAGACGATCTGGTGTTAGGAGTTCATCCCGCATCCGAAACATCTAATTTGAAGTAGGGGGTCAATACATGAAATGATGCTATAAATTTGTGAATATTATTGATTGCTTACGCACTTTAAATTGTTCATCAGTGTAGCCCCGCTCACAGGTCGTGTGGCGGATGGACTCGCAAATGTAGTATCCACAATAATCATTCCCGGGTTCCTGCCACAACCACTTTACAAGAAATAGAGCTCAATCAAACTGATAAGCAAGAATGCCAAATTGGTATTGATGAAACTAGCTAGCGCTTGAATCAAGATATAGGAGATGCGCGCGCGGAACATGCTACTATATTGTACTTACTTTCGGGTATCTAAATTGTAGCTTCTTCGGCAGTCCCGCAGCTTTTTTGATGAATGTTTTCCAAGCCCTGCCAGACAAAGGAAACAATTAGTTGATATCAGAAATGAAGTTGCTGATATATATGCATGGTGGATAATATTGATCGATTTAACTTACCTGGCTAGTATTTGAGTCATGTCCGCATACTCCTCGGGATCTTTACGTTTAGAGTCGAAGACAGTTACTATTCCCTTCTCAAGCTTAATCTCTAAGAGAATATAGTGGAAGCTGCGCACGAATGCATGAGATCATTACATCACTATAAACTTGACTGATATATATAAGGGAAACCAAATATGCAGAAGACATTAACACTCACTTGAAGTTGTAAGGAAAGAGTATTATATCTTTGTTTTCATTTACCACCAACGATCGTAGCAAGTTGGTCTCGGTATCGTCGGGACCCAATTTAACCTCGGTTGCATCTATGAGGTATGTGTTAATAAACCCAATATCACCTACTTGTCTTTTCTTCAATTCGACGATCTTCAATCTGCATAATATAGTGAGGATAATTATAAATACATGCAATGAAGATCAGCTATATAGAGAGACTTAATGACAGAAGTAGTACTACTTACAGACAGTAGCAGGTGATCGTTGTTTTATCGAGGGCCAATTGATTGAAAAATTGATAGAACTCCTCAAATGGAACAGGCAACAGGTCAATTCCAACGAGGTCATGCTCCGGTTTAACTCTCAAATACAAGTTATTCCTCCCCCCAGACTCTCTGCAGATTTTCATGTACCAATCATGCAATCTTCGCATATTCGTTGATAGAGATCTTTCATTTTTGACGAGAGGCTTTTTGTACTCGTATCTTTCTATCTGCACGTCCATGAAATCATAGTGTACATCGTCGGACGCGTAATCAGCTGCAAGATTGGTATAACCGGGCACCATCCTCGGATCATTAGCGACCATGTCGCTAGACACCTTGAGCGGGGGGCACGATTGGTTCGCTTGTTCGCCGAGCTGGGCAATTTGTTTCCCAGCTCGCCCTTCTGCTAACCTCTGATCACTTTTTGTACTTCCGGACCGCTTGGCATCTTGAAATGTCTTTTGAATAATGCGGTCATAGTTGCCCTTCGGCTTACTTTTCGCTGGTTGCTTCAGGGCAGCAAGAGTGCGCTTTGCTTTCACCGCATCTATCTTCTCCTCTGGAGGTGGATGTCTCTGTGCTTTCAACCCTTCAAAAAAGTCCTTCACTTCGCCTTCAGCGATCTTCGTGTTTTCCTCGTCGGACCTCTCGTACGGTAACTTCTCTAGAGGCGTGAGAGAAGGACCGAATCTGCATCGCCTCCCGCCTCTGGCTGTACTGGTAGACGTCGCCGGACCAGACGAAGCGGCTGTCTTTTTTACTTGCTTAGGCGCCGGAGCAGGAGCAGCCGGAGCGGCGGTAGGTCTCATCCGCCCTTGCTGATTAGGCGAAGGAGGAGCTGGCTGTCTGCTCGGGCGCGCCGGCGGCGAAGGAGGCGGAGTGCCGCCACACGCCGGCGGCGAAGGAGGCGGTGTGCCGCCACGCGCCGGAGAAGGAGCCGGAGTGCCCTGATGGTCACTCGCCGGAGAAGGAGCCGGAGTGCCCTGATGGTCACTCGCCGGAGGAGAAGGCGGTGGAGGAGGCGGAGTGCCCTGACTCGTCGGAGGAGGAGGAGGAGGCGGAGGCGTCCAGTTCAGAATGTTGATTAGGTCCTTCCGCCATAGGCATGGAGTCTTCAGTGAAGAACCCAGCCGAGTCTCCCCTTCACCGGTAGGGTGGTCAAGCTGGAGCTCCTCAAATCCCTCCGTTATTTCGTCGACCATCACCCTAGCATATCCTTCTGGAATCGGCCGGCAGTGAAAAGTGTCGTCTGGTCCAGAAGGATAAACAGAGCCAGCAGCCGCCTTGACCTTCAGATTCATCCACTGTGCCATAAGGTGGCAATTTTGTGCCTGCGTGATAGCATCCACAGGATTCCTGGCAGTAGCCGTCAAGGCAAGCTCTGGCTGAGGCAGCTCGGTGGAAGCCACGCTGCTTCTCCGCTGAGATGGCGGGGTAGCTTCGGGGGAAGCTTCGGCAATTCTTTCCCGATCTGCTTCCCGTTCCTCTATCGCTTGTATTCTGGCCCGCAGCGCCTGGATTTCGGTCATCTCCATTTTCTTCCTCCTGTCGTGGCATTTGTAGCCTCCTGCGTCCGGAAACCCAGCACGCCACGGAAGGGAGCCTGGCGTGCCTCGTGTCCGTCCAGGGTGCTCAGGATTCCCGAGGGCCATTGTCAGCTCGTCGTTCTCTCTGTCGGGGATGAACGTCCCTGCATGCGCTGCTTTGATATACTGCCGCATCTTCCTAAGTGGTGTTTCCAATTGCTTGTCCGTCCAAATG
This sequence comes from Secale cereale, assembly GCA_902687465.1. NCBI lineage: Eukaryota > Viridiplantae > Streptophyta > Magnoliopsida > Poales > Poaceae > Secale > Secale cereale. The sequence continues at coordinate 5,030,415 of LR738715.1, read as the reverse complement.
CACCACCCTGTTACAGGGTCCAAGGATCCGCCAGCCCCGAAGAACCAAGTCCGGCAACGTTCTGGCCAGTGCATTGTCTCTGGTTCGATCCCTTTCTGAAGCAGATCATTCTCAGCCCTGGCCCACTTAGGCTGGGCTACGAGGTAGCCGCCCGACCCCGTGCGATGGTGATGCATCTTCTTTGCAGCATTTATCCGGTTTGTCTCCGACATCTTCTGACTCTTTTCCGACTTCTTATGGGCCACAAATGCGGGCCAGTCATCTTTGATCTTCTCATATATGCCCACGAATTCTGGAGTCGTTTTCTCTCTGACAAACGTATTCAGTTTTTTCTTCCATGCCCTGAATTGGTCTGCCATCTTCTGAAGTGCAGCAGACTTGATTAAGTCCTCTATAACTGGCTTCGCCGGATCAACCTCTCGCGGTAGGACGAAGTTTGTCTTCAGCTCATTCCAAAGATCTTCTTTCTGCATATCAGTGACATAAGTCACCTGAGCGTCGTTTGAAGCCGGCTTTAACCATTGATGGATGCTGATCGGGATCTTGTCCCTAACCAGAACCCCGCACTGATTAAAAAATGCGTTCTTTGTGCGGATGGGTGCAGTCGGCTCGCCGGAGCGCGAGATTTCTAAGATCTCAAACTTTTCATCCGGCCTCAACTTTTTCTTCGCTCCTCGTCTCTTTACCGAAGATTTGCTCGATCCGGAGGGCTAGAAAAGGAACAAAGACGAGAGTTAATGAATGAATCAATTAACTAGTCAGCACATGCTTAACTAACATATATACCTCCTGGCCGGACTCGGTTCGGTCACCGGAGCCAGCATCACGGTCTCCTTCTTGCACCGGCATTGGGTCACCGGAGCCGTCCTCATGGTCTACTTCTTCCATGTGCATTGGGTCACCGAATTCATCAATATCGTAGCCTAGATCTTCCAGCCGCAGCTCTTGTTCGACCTGCTCATCGGTGTCGTTGAGAAACGACCTGACGGCATTTTGTCCGTCTGCGATTATGTCCATCAACATCGCTTCTTGTGCTAGGTCTCGGGTGTTGTCGTCCATTGTTTCTACAAATATTTACAACATGCCAATTATTATTCAAACATGACAGATGGATATATTAATGGCAAACGTAGAACTAGCTTCAACCCTCGACTGCTCGGCGATCCACAAACCCTAGACCCCCTCATGTCACATTTTGTCTAGCTAGTGTCAAAGGATTCAACAAAACCAATACTTCATCATTAGGCAAAAGTAACAGTAGAATGATGGTACGAAGCTCTCCAAAGTTGTTTTGGAACGGAGTCCCAGATAAGATAATCCGTAACAAAAGACGGATTATCCTATCAGGAACTCCGTTCCAGAACATCTTTGCATAACTTCGTACCAACATGCCCCGGTTACTTCTGGCAAATGATGAAGTCATGGAATTTTTCAATACTTTGACACTAGCTAGGCAACCTCTCTCGACCCCTCGACCCCCGACTGCTCGGCGATCCACAAACCCTAGACCCCCTCATGTCACATTTTGTCTAGCTAGTGTCAAAGGATTCAACAAAACCAATACTTCATCATTAGGCAAAAGTAACAGTAGAATGATGGTACGAAGCTCTCCAAAGTTGTTTTGGAACGGAGTCCCAGATAAGATAATCCGTAACAAAAGACGGATTAACCTATCAGGAACTCCGTTCCAAAACATCTTTGCATAACTTCGTACCAACATGCCCCGGTTACTTCTGGCAAATGATGAAGTCATGGAATTTTTCAATACTTTGACACTAGCTAGGCAACCTCTCTCGACCCCTCGACCCCAGACTGCTCGGCGATCCACAAACCCTAGACCCCCTCATGTCACATTTTGTCTAGCTATAGTGTCAAAGGATTCAACAAAACCAATACTTCATCATTAGGCGAAAGTAACAGTAGCATGATGGTACGAAGCTCTCCAAAGTTGTTTTGGAACGAAGTCCCAGATAAGATAATCCGTAACAAAAGACGGATTATCCTATCAGGAACTCCGTTCCAGAACATCTTTGCATAACTTCGTACCAACATGCCTCGGTTACTTCTGGCAAATGATGAAGTCATGGAATTTTTCAATACTTTGACACTAGCTAGGCAACCTCTCTCGACCCCTGGACCCCCGACTGCTCGGCGATCCACAAACCCTAGACCCCCTCATGTCACATTTTGTCTAGCTAGTGTCAAAGGATTCAACAAAACCAATACTTCATCATTAGGCGAAAGTAACAGTAGCATGATGGTACGAAGCTCTCCAAAGTTGTTTTGGAACGAAGTCCCAGATAAGATAATCCGTAACAAAAGACGGATTATCCTAGCTATCAGGAACTCCGTTCCAAAACATCTTTGCATAACTTTGTACCAAAATGCCCCGGTTACTTCTGGCAAATGATGAAGTCATGGAATTCTTCAATACTTTGACACTAGCTAGGCAACCTCTCTCGACCCCTCGACCCCCGACTGCTCGGCGATCCACAACCCTAGACCCCCTCATGTCACATTTTGTCGAGTGTCAAAGGATTCAACAAAACCAATACTTCATCATTAGGCGAAAGTAACAGTAGCATGATGGTACGAAGCTCTCCAAAGTTATTTTGGAACGGAGTCCCCGATATGATAATTCGTAACAAAAGACGGATTATTCTATCAGGAACTCCGTTCCAAAATATCTTTGCATAACTTTGTACCAAAATGCCCCGGTTACTTCTGGCAAATGATGAAGTCATGGAATTCTTCAATACTTTGACACTAGCTAGGCAACCTCTCTCGACCCCTCGACCCCCGACTGCTCGGCGATCCACAACCCTAGACCCCCTCATGTCACATTTTGTCGAGTGTCAAAGGATTCAACAAAACCAATACTTCATCATTAGGCGAAAGTAACAGTAGCATGATGGTACGAAGCTCTACAAAGTTATTTTGGAACGGAGTCCCCGATAGGATAATTCGTAACAAAAGACGGATTATTCTATCAGGAACTCCGTTCCAAAATATCTTTGCATAACTTTGTACCAAAATGCCCCGGTTACTTCTGGCAAATGATGAAGTCATGGAATTCTTCAATACTTTGACACTAGCTAGGCAACCTCTCTCGACCCCTCGACCCCCGACTGCTCGGCGATCCACAACCCTAGACCCCCTCATGTCACATTTTGTCGAGTGTCAAAGGATTCAACAAAACCAATACTTCATCATTAGGCGAAAGTAACAGTAGCATGATGGTACGAAGCTCTCCAAAGTTATTTTGGAACGGAGTCCCCGATAGGATAATTCGTAACAAAATACGGATTATTCTATCAGGAACTCCGTTCCAAAATATCTTTGCATAACTTTGTACCAAAATGCCCCGGTTACTTCTGGCAAATGATGAAGTCATGGAATTCTTCAATACTTTGACCCCCGACTGCTCGGCGATCCACAACCCTAGACCCCCGACTGCTAGGCAACCTCTCGACCCCTCGCCCTTCGGCCTCTCGGTCCCTCGACGACCCTCGACCCCTCGACCTTCGGCCTCGGTCCCTCGACGACCCTCGACCCCGGCCCCCCCTAATGTCGAAGTTATCGGGGAGAGGGTGTATATCGACATAGACATATCCGATAAAAAAAGAGGAAGAAGAAGAAAAAAGGAACCGCTAGAGGAGAAGATCGAAGAAAAAAAAAGAAAAAAAAAAGAGAAGAAGAAAGGAATAGAGGAGAAGAAGAGAAAATTTCTCTTCTTCTCCTCTATTCCTTTCTTCTTCTCCTCTTTTTTTCTTTTTTTTCTTCTTCTTATTTATTTCTCCTCTTCTTCCTCTCCTCTTCTTCTTTCTTTCCTCTTTCTTATTTTCTTCTTTCCTATCCTTCTTTTTCTTTTTTTTCTTCTTTTTATTTATTTCTCCTCTTCTTCCTCTCCTCTTCTTCTTTCTTTCCTCTTTCTTATTTTCTTCTTTCCTATCCTTCTTTTTCTAAATTTGTAACTTTTGCATATATAAAACTTTCTATATATATTTAGCATATATAAACAAAAAACTATATAGCCACATACACATATATATACATCACATATACACACATCACATATATACAGCAACTTCCTAAGAAAAAATATATTTATATACACATAAATATATATTTAACATATATATTTAGCAAATTCGATCCTAAGAAAAAAAAAGATATACACATACATATAAATACAGCAACTATATACAGTAACTATATATACTGCAATTTCCTAAGAAAATTCCTAAGAAAAAAAAATATACACATATATACATATATATACACAGCAACTATATATATATATACAGCAATATATATTAAACATATAAAAAAAAGGGAGCCGGCCCTCACATCGGCAGGGCTGGGCGGCGCGACGGCGGCGGGGCGGGGCGGCGACGAGGCGGCGTCGGGGCGCGGCGGCGCGACGGCGGCGGGGCGGGGCGCGCGGCGGCGCGGGGCGACGGGCCGGCCGGGGGGAGCGGCGACGGCGCGGGGCGGGGCGACGGCGCGGGGCGCGGCGACGGCGCGGGGCGGAGCGACGAGGCGGCGTCGGGGGCGACGGCGACGGGGCGACGGGGGCGACGGGGGCGACGGCGACGGCGACGGGGACGGAGCAGATCGACGGGGGCTGGGAAGAAGGAGAAACTGACGAAAATTTCGCAAGTCCTGCTTATATAGGAGGAATATTAGTCCCGGTTCTTGGCACAAACCGGGACTAATAGCCCCCTTTAGTCCCGGTTGCTGCCACCAACCGGGACTAAAGGTCCCTTTTCAGCAGCCCAAAGGGCGGGAAGGAGGCGCCTTTAGTCCCGGTTGGTGGTAGCAACCGGGACTAATGCCACCCTTTAGTCCCGGTTGGTGGCAGCAACCGGGACCAAAGGCCTTGCTGGCGCGGTGCGGTGGGAAGTTTAGTCCCACCTCGCTAGTTGAGAGAGGCCAGCACCAGTTTATAAGCTGCGCTGCCTCTCTCCTATCGAACTCATTTGAATTGCAGGCTTACGGGCCTAAATCGACACTGCAATGCCTGTGGGCCTACTGGGCCTGCTGCGGGCCTGAATCCTGGCCCATGGTTGGGTTTCTAGTCGTATTCAGGCCGTGATGGCCCAGTAGGTGGCATTTTTTTTCTTTTTTTCTATTTATTTTTTCATTTCTACTTAGAACTAAATACTCATAGTGTTTTAGTGATTTCTTTTTCCTTTTAGGTCACAAAAATTATAAACTTTCATTATTTTCTTTGTTTATTTCTAAGTTGTTTTTTGCTGTATTTAGAGTTGCTTTATTTATTTTCTTTGTTGCTTTATTTATTTTATTTTGTTTATACTTAATTACAACAAAATACTTATTGTTGCTATTTATTTCTAAATTGTTTTTTGCTGTATTTAGAGTTGCTTTATTTATTTTATTTTCTTTGTTTATTTCTAAGTTGTTTTTTGCTGTATTTAGAGTTGCTTTATTTATTGTACTTTCTTTATTTATTTTCTTTGTTGCTTTATTTATTTTATTTTGTTTATACTTACAACAAAATACTTATTGTTGCTATTTATTTTTCAAGTTTGTTTTGTTTTGTTTTGTTTTGTTAGTGCAAGTAGTATTGAAATTTGAATAGTACAAACGGACAATGGTATCATACTCGTTTGTTACAAAGTTGGCATGGTATCATCATAATAGTTGCGGAAATAACTCTTCACTTTTTCTTCGCTTGTGTCATTTGCTTATTGCGCCGTAACCATGGATAATCTTCATCGTTTATCAGGATGCTTGGGTCAGCCTTGACTTTGAAGGGAGGAATTTAATGAAACTTTTCATAATCTTCAGACATGTCTGTCTTGCCCTCCACTCCCAGGATGTCCCTTTTTCCTGAAAGAACTATGTGGCGCTTTGGCTCATCGTATGATGTATTCGCTTCCTTATCTTTTCTTTTTCTCGGTCTGGTAGACATGTCCTTCACATAGATAACCTGTGCCACATCATTGGCTAGGACGAACGGTTCGTCATTGTATCCAAGATTTTTCAGATCCACTGTTGTCATTCCGTACTGTGGGTCTACCTGTACCCCGCCTCCTGACAGATTGACCCATTTACACTTAAACAAAGGGACCTTAAAATCATGTCCGTAGTCAAGTTCCCATATGTCCACTATGTAACCATAATATGTGTCCTTTCCCCTATCGGTTGTTGCATCAAAGCGGACACCGCTGTTTTGGTTGGTGCTCTTTTGATCTTGGACAATCGTGTAAAATGTATTTCCATTTATCTCGTATCCTTTGTAAATCAATACAGTCGAAGATGGTCCCCTGGACAACAAGTACAACTCATCACAAACAGTGTTGTCACCTCTGAGACGTGTTTCCAACCAACTGATGAAAGTCCTGATGTGTTCACGTGTAATCCAGTCGTCGCACTGCTCCGGGTGTTTGGAGCGCAGACTGTTCTTGTGTTCATCGACATACGGGGTCACCAATGTAGAGTTCTGTAGAACTGTGTAGTGTGCTTGAGACCAAGAATAACCGTCCCTGCATATTATTGAGTCCCTTCCAAGCGTGCCTTTTCCAGTCAGTCTGCCCTCGTACCGCGATTTAGGGAGACCTATCTTATTAAGGCCAGGAATGAAGTCAACACAAAACCCGATGACATCCTCTGTTTGATGGCCCATGGAGATGCTTCCTTCTGGTCTGGCGCGGTTACGGACATATTTCTTTAGGACTCCCATGAACCTCTCAAAGGGGAACATATTGTGTAGAAATACGGGCCCCAGAATGACAATCTCGTCGACTAGATGAACTAGGACGTGTGTCATGATATTGAAGAAGGATGATGGGAACACAAGCTCGAAACTGACAAGACATTGCGCCACATCACTCCTTAGCCTTGGTACGATTTCTGGATCGATCACCTTCTGAGAGATTGCATTGAGGAATGCACATAGTTTCACAATGGCTAATCGGACGTTTTCCGGTAGAAGCCCCCTCAATGCAACCGGAAGCAGTTGCGTCATAATCACATGGCAGGCATGAGACTTTAGGTTCTGGAACTTTTTCTCTGCCATATTTATTATTCCCTTTATATTCGACGAGAAGCCAGTCGGGACCTTCATACTGAGAAGGCATTCAAAGAAGATTTCTTTCTCTTCTTTCGTAAGAGCATAGCTGGCAGGACCTTCATACTGCTTCGGAGGGATGCCGTCTTTTTCGTGCAAACGTTGCAGGTCCTCCCGTGCCTCAGCTGTATCTTTTGTCTTTCCATACACGCCCAAGAAGCCTAGCAGGTTCACGCAAAGGTTCTTCGTCACGTGCATCACGTCGATTGAAGAGCGGACCTCTAGGTCTTTCCAGTAGGGTAGGTCCCAAAATATAGATTTCTTCTTCCACATGGGTGCGTGTCCCTCATCGTCATTCGGAACAGCTAGTGCGCCGGGGCCCTTTCCGAAGATTACGTGTAAATCATTGACCATAGCAAGTACGTGATCACCGGTACGCATGGCGGGCTTCTTCCGGTGATCTGCCTCGCCTTTTAAATGCTTGCCTTTCTTTCGACATTGATGGTTGGTCGGAAGAAATCGACGATGGCCCAGGTACACATTCTTCCTGCACTTGTCCAGGTATATACTTTCAGTGTCATCTAAACAGTGCGTGCATGCGTGGTATCCTTTGTTTGTCTGTCCTGAAAGGTTACTGAGAGCGGGCCAATCGTTGATGGTCACGAACAGCAACGCCTTTAGGTCAAATTCCTCCTGTTTGTGCTCATCCCACGCACGTACACCGTTTCCATTCCACAGCTGTAAAAGTTCTTCAACTAATGGCCTTAGGTACACATCAATGTCGTTGCCGGGTTGCATAGGGCCTTGGATGAGAACTGGCATCATAATGAACTTCCGCTTCATGCACATCCAAGGAGGAAGGTTATACATACATAGAGTCACGGGCCAGGTGCTGTGATTGCTGCTCTGCTCCCCGAAAGGATTAATGCCATCCGCGCTTAGAGCAAACCATACGTTCCTTGCGTCCTTTGCAAACTCCTCCCAGTACTTTCTCTCGATTTTTCTCCATTGCGACCCGTCAGCGGGTGCTCTCAACTTCCCGTCTTTCTTACGGTCCTCACTGTGCCATCGCATCAACTTGGCATGCTCTCTGTTTCTAAACAAACGTTTCAACCGTGGTATTATAGGAGCATACCACATCACCTTCGCAGGAACCCTCTTCCTGGCGGGCTCGCCATCAACATCACCAGGGTCATCTCGTCTGATCTTATACCGCAACGCACCACATACCGGGCATGCGTTCAGATCGTTGTATGCACCGTGGTAGAGGATGCAGTCATTAGGGCATGCATGTATCTTCTGCACCTCCAATCCTAGAGGGCATACGACCTTCTTTGCTGCGTATGTACTGTCGGGCAATTCGTTATCCTTCGGAAGCTTCTTCTTCAATATTTTCAGTAGCTTCTCAAATCCTTTGTCAGCCACAGCATTCTCTGCCTTCCACTGCAGCAATTCCAGTACGGTACCGAGCTTTGTGTTGCCATCTTCGCAATTGGGGTACAACCCTTTTTTGTGATCCTCTAACATGCGATCGAACTTCAGCTTCTCCTTTTGACTTTCGCATTGTGTCCTTGCATCGACAATGACCCGGCGAAGATCATCATTTGGTTCCTCTTGATCTTCAGCAGCTTCACCCGTTGCAGCATCATTGGTCACATCGTCTGGTTCCTCTTGATCTTCACCAGCTCCCCCCATTGCAGCATCACCGTATTCAGGGGGCACATAGTTGTCATCGTACTCTTCTTCTTCGCCGTCTTCCATCATAACCCCTATTTCATCGTGCCTCGTCCAAACATTATAGTGTGGCATGAAACCCTTGTAAAGCAGGTGGGAGTGAAGGATTTTTCGGTTAGAGTAAGACATCGTATTCACACATTGAGTGCATGGACAACACATAAAACCATTCTGCTTGTTTGCCTCTGCCACATTTAGAAACTCACGCACGCCCTTAATGTACTCGGAGGTGTGTCTGTCACCGTACATCCATTGGCGGTTCATCTGCGTGCATTTATATATAATTAAGTGTGTCAAAAACCATTACAGAACATCATAAATAGATAATTAAGTGACCAAATGGATAAAAGTTCATCATCACATTAAAACCAAAGTACATACATATATAGTTCTCATCTAACAACATATATAGCTCTCCATACACATCGAAACTATGTAAAACATTTCAACGCGAAAACAAATGCTATCATAATCGCAACCAAGGTAACAATTGATCCAACGGCATAATGATACCAAGCCTCGGTATTAATGGCATATTTTCTAATCTTTTTGATCTTCAACCGCATTGCATCCATCTTGATCTTGTGATCATCGACGACATCCGCAACATGCAACTCCAATATCATCTTCTCGTCCACAATTTTTTTTATTTTTTCCTTCAAGAATTTGTTTTCTTCTTCAACTAAATTTAACCTCTCGACAATAGGTTCCATCTTGATCTTGTGATCATCGATAACTTCCGCAACATGCAACTCCAATTCCATCTTCTCCTCCTCCATTTTTTCCAATTTTTTCTTTAACGAAATGTTTTCCTCTTCAACTAAATTTAACCTCTCCACAAGAGGGTCGGTTGGAATTTCCGGTTCAACTACCTCCTAGACATAATAAAACATCTATGCATGTCAGGTTGGTCGGCATAACTATCATAAGCACTAAAACAAATAGTTATAAATTAAAGATAATATACCACATCTGAATCGTAGACCGGACGAGGGCCCACGTGGGCGGATATCAAAACCATCGCACTATATAATAACAAGCAATAATAAACGTAAGAAAATTAGACAAATATATATCTAAAGCAATAATAAAAGTAAGAAAAGCATGGACATAACAAGAGGCTCACCACGGTGGTGCCGGTGACGAGATCGGCGGGGGCGATCGACGGCGGCGAAGACGGGGACGGGACGTGACGGACCGCTAAACCTAGACAAATCTCGGAGAAAATAGAGCTTCGAGAGGAGAAAAGCTTAACTAGTGTGGCTCGGGCATTCCACCGAACATGTTGTGTGCATAGGAGGTGAGCTAGAGCACCACTAACCCCTGTCCCCCTCGGCCAGAAAAAAAAACAGAGCAGTGAGCTCTGCTCTTGAGTGAGGGGGTTTATATAGGCAACTCACTGGTCCCGGTTGGTGCTACAAACCGGGGCTAAAGGGGAGCCTTTGGTCCCGGTTCATAAAACAAACCGGGACTAATAGTGGTGGGCCAGGAGCAAGAGCCATTGGTCCCGGTTTTTAGCTCCAACCGGGACCAATAGGTCCAGACGAACCGGGACCAATGGTCCACATGGCCCGGCCGGCCCCCTGGGCTAACGAACCGGGTCCAGTACCCCCATTGGTCCCGGTTCTAGATTGAACCGGGGCTAATGGGCTGGACCAATGCCCTGTTTTCTACTAGTGAAAACACCAAACACGTGTACTACGTACATGTTAGTTAGGGCACGTACGTGTCAACTATGGCCAGATGAGATGAAACAAGACCGACCGAACAAGGCAATGCAATGGATGCACCTACGTATACTTCACATACGTGCAATCTTACCGGTAACTTTTCCGGCCAAAAATTATATCTTTTTTTGCGAGAAGCCAAAAACAATATCTTACCAGTAGTTTTCAGTTTTTGCGAATATCTTAGCTGTAGCTTAATTACATCTCATTAGCACGACATGTTTTACAAGGTCTTCAACATGATTTGGTTTTTGAGTGTATTCAACATGATATTGAATCAGTGGGCGCTTAAAAGACGCAAGCGGCCGTCTCCTCATCCTTCAAGAAAGAAAATTAGGGTTTGTGCTTCTCGTCGTCGCCGGCGCAGGTCCGCCTCGTCTCCCGTGGCCCTAGGGCCATGGTGGCATGGTGGATTCTTGCAAGGACCGGCGGGAGGGCTTCGTTTGTAGTCGGTTTTTTATCTTGTTAGGTTTGTGTTCTGCTCAGGAAGGCGAGACGACGGCGGCTCCCTGAAGATGGAATAAAGGTCTCCCCGCCTAGTCCCCGTTTCGGCGGTGCGTCTAGCATCGTTGTTGGGCGTGTGGAGGTGTGTCTCTGGCAGATCTATCTTTGGTGGATTTGCTCGGATCTCGTCGTTGTTTGTCTACGTTCGTGTGTGTTCGGTTTGGATCCTTCTGATCTACGTCATTCTTCATCAGCGGCGGTTGCTGTTCCGGGGTGCTGGCCCTATGTGGCATTAGCACGACGACTTCCCGGCTGTCTATCACAACAAGTTGTGACCGGCTCCGGCGATGGAGGGGCGATGACGGTGGTGCGCGTTCGGCTTGCTTCAGTGGTTGTAGTCATCGCTAGGTGGTCTACGGATCTGGATGTAATTTTTATTTCTAGTGTTTGTTGTACTACCATGATTGAAGATGAATAGATCCAAAGTTTTCAAGAAAAAACATGATATTGAATCTTAGTAGTTGTTCAAATATGCCACTCGAAATGATTAAACATTCCAAAAGGTATTGCTCTCTCTACTGATGCTGCTAATACATTATCACTAACTAAAGAAAGGTAAATTTGGCATGCATGGTTACCTTCAGCACAACAAGCTAACCTTTTTCTGGGATATAAAAAACAAACTTACCTTGCCAACATTATACATGATTTCGTTGTAGTTTTTTTTCATCGTAGTTAGTTGCCTTGATGAACAAAACGCACCACGTTCTGCAACCGCACAACACGCGTCCGCTAGCACGTACATGTGCTAGCATCAAAACATGGCCTACTTGCCATCGGGACAATGGCATCCGCCAGGCTCTCGATTTGTATGCGTATGCCTATGGAACTAGCTAGGTAGCCCGGTATTGTAAAAAAGAAAAAAAAAGAAAAAAACTAGGTAGCCAGGTTCCAGTAACCTCCAAAGTACTGGCTGTCGAATGAGACAAGCGTTTGGGTCATTACAAAAATCCATGGCTTTGTCCTTTCATCTCCAGCAAGCCGTGAGCACTGCGACGCTGGGGATCGAGTGAGCTAATTATATAACCATATTAATTAAGCTGAGAGAGCAAATTGCAGGGGTTGTCGGTGTGCACTCACCAAATTGAGGATGACTAATTATTTAACGGTTTTGATCAGCTAGCTAGATGCATGAGGACAAGGGCTGATCAGCTCTCCGTATATACACGAGAGATCAACACGTACGGAACTTCCCAGGCTTGATGATCAACTGGATCAGCATCATGCATCTTGCATAAGTGTGCCTAGCTGCCTGTCGGCCATGCCCAACTGGATCAGCATCATGCATCTAGTTACGTCCCAAAACATGTGACACATTTTGCAAATTAATCTATATAGTGTGATATCTTTAACTCGGATCATTGCTTCACATACGTCCAAACCTTACGTGCATCCCTCCTCTCTATCTCCGTTTTGATTTTATCTCTCATATCTCTAGAGGTTTTGTCCAATTTTACTTATAGAACCGTTTTTACCCTCTCACCTCTTAATATGTACTTTCGTAAGGCAAAAAGTTATTACCAAATAAGTGGAAATTATTTAGACAGGTAAAATATTGTAAGGATCTAATACACATTTATTTGTACAATCATATTAATATGGGCATGTAAATCACAGGATAATATACTATAATATTTATATTACATTGTAACACATAGGCAATTATCTGGTTTATTAAGTATATGTATAATCTTTATTCTAGAACTCATATTCGTGGCAAATCTACACATCAGAATTTGCAAATTTATAATCAGAACATTAAATATAATATTCATGGTCAAAGTTCTGACAGTTTGACTGAGGTAATATCAGAAGCATCACCCATTGTTTAACTAGAGCGAGTAATATATTAGCGAATATGCTACTAGCTGCAAACTACATACCCCCTTCCTCCGGTGGCTCTCAATCGAACCAGGCGATTCGGGTTTTCCTTGATTCCCGTCGACTTTGTCTCGGGTGGCCTTATGGCCATAGAGGTGCCATGGCCCCCTGCCCTTGCCAGTCAAAGGGATACTGCGACAGTGGTGGCTCCTTGACGATGGTATAATGTTATTGCCACCTAGCCCGCATCCTGGGGGGTTTTTCTAGCGCCGTAACAGGGTGTGTGAAGCTGTGTATCTGTCGGATCTCGTGGGATTAGGTCGGTACGGGTCTTCGGTGGATCTGTTTGGATATAGTCTTTGTTTGTCTTCGACGGATCCAACTGGATTCCGGCGACCATCATGTTTTTTCGTATGTTACGCTTTTGATACTTTCGATCTACGCATCTTTTCACCAGTGACGATTGTTGTTCTAGTGTGCTGGTTTTTTGGGGTCATAGCACAACGACTCTTGTTATTTATTACAACATGGTTTGCCCAGCTCCCGGAAGAGAGGGGCGATGCCGGCGGAGCACCTTCATCCCCCTCCAATTCTTGTGGTCATTGCTAGGTGGTCCATGGATCTGGTTGTAATTTTTGTTACTACCATGACCTATTATTAATAGACGGTGGTTTTTAACCAAAAATAAATAATTCCATACTACATTGCATGCATTCAGATTCATATGGCTTTTTCCTAGAAATGATTCTTTTGGCATTGTGAGGACAGGAGCTAGGTTAGTATTGGGATGTACTCTAGTGATCGAAAAGGTATAAAAATTCTTTGTTTACATAGGGAGTACTAGCTAGCCGCCAAGCATAGCATGTTTGGATTAAGCATGTATGATTAGTGCACAGTCACAGGCACTCTAACTAGTTTAAGACCCAATTGGAGGATGGAACCATAACTAGAGGGCACACGACTAACTATTTAAGGTGCAAAAACTATGTGCCTTCATGCGTGCTTAAAGTGGTACAGCCAGAATAGGTGTGAAAGGTTACTGACATAAGATTCGTCTAATGGGCTTGCCACATACGTATATTATTATTCATCGGTACAGGACCACAATAAAAACATTATGTCTTGTTGATGAAGCAGGGGGCAGACCCCTTTGTATACACATACAAAAAAAAACATAGGACCACATAAGTACTGATTTGTGGCTAATTTTATTTCTTTCTTGTTAACTAACTTTGTGATTAATTAATCTACTAGCAAGTGCTCCTCCAGTAGGCAGGCAACAGGTTGTCCATGATCTGGACTTATATATAGCACTTGATCATCGCACATCTTATGAATAACCATCCACTGTACACACACACACACACACACACACACACACACACTGTCTCCATGCATATAATTGAGAATTTGTTGTATTGACACTGTAGTTTCTATGTACATATTAGATCTTTTCATTGCGAGGATGTTAATACATAAATCAGAATCTGATACGGAAAACAACAAGCAATAAGACAAGGCGGGCTATAAGGGCCAATCTGGTAGTTGTTTAGCATATGAGGTCTACATGTAATTCCACATTTGTAGACATATAGAGCTCCATCTCATCTTCCACTGGACTCTGTTGGATCTTCCACTGCTAATAATTGCAAGAGTGGGAGGAATAGGACAAGGGAACAAATACGTTGGGCGATCTTATGTTTGGAACAAGCACATGCGTCTTGTATGTATGCATGCAAGGAGCCTTGTTTGCAGGACATTTTTTGTTTCTTCCTGGACATGTGCCTGCTTAGCATGATGCCCTTTCGAACAACAAAAAATGTGCCTACTTGGCAATGGTGACCTTTCAAAAGAACAATACTTGTGCCTACTTGGCATATATCCATCTACAAAATAAATAATGTACTGCACATTAGGCTGTGATGGGGAGTTGGGGACCAAGAGCTCACTTCCACCTTAAAGGAGATAAACGTAAGTGTGTTTTACTTCACTCGTTTTTTTACAATACCGTTCTTCTGTTGGTGTATTAAACTTATTTTCTGAATCAAACTTGTCTTAGAAAAGAAAACTTAGGGCACCTCCAAAGGAGACCCTCTAAGCTCCCGCATACGTCCGGATTGTAGTGTCCGGACCACTGTTCTCAACTTTTGCCTTACAAATGGAGACATCCTATCAGTCTGCCGAGCGGTTTGGACGTCCATTTTTCCGCAAATGGGAAGAAGCTTAGGGGGGAGCTATATGGGAGTTTGGACTTTAGAAATGATTTTATATACCACATTGCAGAGACTAATAGGTCTCATATCCTTGATCTTCTCCAAATTTTTTACTTTTGGGTCTAGCACGCTAGTAGTGTCATTCCATCCCACTGGCATTTCACCGCATTTTAGGACTTTGAAGACTTCTTGTGTCACTTTCTCCCCAACAATGTGCCAATACTTCTTGTAGAATAGCATTGGCATACCATCTGGCCCGGGTGCTTTCAAATCTTCCATTGCATTAAGGGCATCTTTCACCTCTTGTCTTGAGTATTCTGCACTTAGGAATGCATTCATCCATCTGTCTATTTTCCTATCCACGCAACTAAGGATGTCTTCTATTTCACCTTGGCTGGAGGAAAACAGGGACTTAAAGTAGTCATGGATGGTGCACTTCAGTTGGTCTTCATCTTCCACCCAAATTCCTTCATCATTCCGCAACTTTTCAATGAGATTTCTTCATTTTCTTTGAGAGGCGAACCTGTGGAAATAGCTTGTATTTCTATCCCCTCCAATTAACCAATTTACATGGGCCCCGCGTCACTTCACTTCGTCCTCACATGGGTTGACTTCAGTAGGTGATTGAGGTGGATCGGGAGAAGCCCAAGCACGGTAGTTCTGCACGCTGGTTTGTTGGTATCTATGGTTGGCAGGCAAGGTTGGTCTTTGGGTGGCGGGACAACGACCCTGGTCGGTGGGAATTGCGGCTTTCCCATGCCGTGAGCCCTCCACAGGTGCTGGTTAGAAGTGTTCGCCATATGGGTAGCATGGTGGCTCGCTCGTGGTGTGGGTGTGCTAGTGTGACGCCCAAACCAATGGTGGCACTTTAGTGCAACATACTCTTGATGGCGTCGTTGCGGTTTCTCATCCCCTATTGTTGTACTCCTGGTAAAAACCCTTAAATCACTCTGGGTCAGATGGTGGTGCTGCTCTATTGTCCTCACCTTCCTCAACATATCATTTTTTATTACGCGAATCTCTACACTTTAGGTGGAAGTGTAATGGTGACGGTGATTAGGGCAGTAATTAAGGGGACGCGTCCAAGAACGTCCACATTCCTGATTTTTAAAACAACATTGATTAATTTATTTTCGCCTTCACAAATGGTCACGGACGCGTCAACGTATGTATCTAACGGAGAAGTTCGGCAGAAGCTAAGTTTGATGTGTTCTTCAACCGGTGTTATCATAAAAGCTATGGTTTTGGACAAAAACTAATAATGCATTGTGGACCGGAACTTTGTCATCCCAAGTAATATCTTCATTTTATTTTGCACGAATACTCTTGAAATACCTCAATTTTTCTCAAGAAAAAGGGCCAATCTCCACAACTGCAACTTTAAACTTTTACAGGACGAGAGGGGGTTGTAGTAGGTAGGTGAGCATAAAATCCTGCCGTGATGGGATATGATCGATCCTCTCGATCTTTCTGTATGTACGCTTGTACCTACCCCCACTTTCTTGCGTTTACTGGCTTGTGGGCTGTGGCTACAGCCAGCTCGTACTGACCCATGAATGATCAAACCAAATATTTTGCTACGTCGTGCATTATATGCGCGGTGCAATGCATGCAGCATGGATGTGCAAGACGACGATCGAGCTATACATGTGTGTCTACGTACCATGTGCATCACCAAAGCATGGATGCATGGTCCATGTTTACAACTAAATCTATGGAGTAGTACATGCATGCTAGGACCAGCACGTGTAAATCATGAACAGCTTCTTGACCGGAGGAACCTTCAGAGTTGGTTTCAGTGCAACTAAGCATGCATGCACCTGCGGACGTGGTCAAATTCATATTCCCTGCAGCGGACAGGAAGGCTATCTCGAGCATCATAAGCAGTCGTCGGTAAATATTTCCGGAGATTTTATTCCGGGCAGTAGGCAGACAAATTGAACTTGGTAAGAAGCTAGACTAAAGGTAGTCTAACGGCCATATTATGCATCCACGCATGGATCAATGCGCCAACGTATAAGCATGGTCACGTGGACAAAGAGAAGCCGGACAAGGACAGCTGATAGATAGCACAAATGTGTTATATGCTCATCACTCTATCGTAATTTCTTTGCATCTTGAGAATACAACCAACTTGACAATATTCGTGTTTTACACAAAAAATGATCGTACACAATTCTCTCTCTCTCTCTCTCTCTCTCTCTCTCTCTCTAGGTAATAGGGACTCAGATTAAATTAGTCTTGATCTCATCTTACCCGCAAAAAAAAAATACCTTAGCCTCATCTTGATCTGCTTTTTATTTTCTTGGTAAACATTAGCCTCCCAAAGGAGCACTACCCTGCTTTAGATTCCAAGTTTAGCGGTAATAAACCCCACAAAAAGTAGCACTCACCACCAGCAAAAACAGGTTACAGTTGTGCCAGTGGAACAAAACGACACAGATGTTGGATATCCTACATGTCACGACCTGGTACATGGGAGATAACCTCATCAAGGTTAAAGGATGGACAGATGATAGGCAACAAATCTGAGAAGCCCACCAGAGTTAAGTCCTAGATTTCATATCGGTGCTTACATTTTATTGGATATTTCCAGGCCTCTGAGGCGATGTGCGTTCCATGGGGTACGCACATCGCTCGGAGGCTGGTACCCATGGCGACTAGAGGTGGCGGTATATATGCGTGTGTGCGTGTGTGTGTGTGTGTGTGTGTGTGTGTGTGTGTGTGTGTGTGTGTGTGTGTGTGTGATACCCTAGTCGAGAGGCGGCGGTATGTGGTGGTAGTAGAGTGCTCAAATGCAAATGGGGTTACAGCAATGTCATCAGTGGCTGGTACCCATGGCGACTAGCTAAATCGTGCATCAGCAGCGGCGAGAATAGTTTGTCGGGGGCGGCGAGCACTCGGTCATTCCCCATGGAGAAGGGGTACTCGGGCTGGCGGAGCTGCGGGTGCAAGGCAGGGTTGTGGTAGAAACACTCAAGTTCAACTGTCCACTCTCAAGGGAATCAACATGTGGATACAACAAGTTGACAACTCCATGGGCACTCTGCTCTAAGCATAAAAACGCAGCTCCGTCGATGGAGAAGACGACACACCACACTAGCTCTAGCTCGTACGATCTCGTATTGTTAATCTCCCCTGCTTAATTCTCCCCTTCTGTTACTGTCAGGACACGCATGTGGCGATTTGATTAATTAGATGCTAACTATAATCAAGATCACAACAGCACGAAGATAGCTAGATGACAGATAAATCGATCTAGCTCCTTCTCTTTATCTCATATATATGCAAAGATTGCATTGTGCTACCCTGCTTTGCTTCCTGCCCATGTATACATGACTAAACAACACTACAGTAATCATCCAAAGAAAGAAAATTAGTTTGTTGTCTGAATAATGCATGCAGATGGGTGTACATATGCATACAAAGAAAGTACAGCTCGTAGTGCAAATTTTAGCAGCTGCATGCCCTGTCGTTTTGTGCTCCACATTGCAAATTGATGTCACCACTGAGGCAGATGCATGATTACTATTTTTTTACTATAGTTAATTACCTGGTGATGAGGAGGACGATGAGGATGTTCTTGTCGCGTTAATTAGCGTGATCTACTTGTATATTTTCGATCTGTGCTAGTTAGGTACGTACATTTTATATGCATTGTTAGCCAGTAGCTAGAATCAAAGTATGGCAAATTTTAACATGCTCCCTCTTACCCTTTATTTTTACATATGAGGTAAGAAGGTAAGAGTTAATCCGACCACTAATTAATGTGATCAACGGCTCAGATCTACTACATACTCTTACCTCTCATGTGAAAAGAGGGGGTAAGAGGGACAATGGTACATATACTGGGCACATTAGTTCATAGGAAAAAACAAATGTCCACGGAAACTGATGTATTTATGTGTATGTAGTACTACCTTCGTCATGATTTATTAGTCCCTGATGTATTTTGTGCCTAATTTTGACCATAGGTTTAATTAACGAAATGTTAATGCAGGTCACCAAAATTATATTGTTGGATTCGTATTTGAACATAGTTTCCATACTTTTTTTAGTGACATGCATTAACATTTATTAATTAAATCTAAGATCAAAATTTGGCACGAAATACAAGGAGGACCAATAAACTAGGACGGGGGTAGTACTAAGTTTAGTGTGAAAGACAATGAATTATATTCATCTTAGTTTATAGCTGGAAACGGCCTTCCTTTTTCTGTTTATGATCTTTTTTTTTTCAAGAAACCAACAGGAGCTCCGCTTATTCAGTAAGAATGAAGCAATTTCTCACCAACGCCATGATTCGTTTTGAATGAGCAGGAAGTAATATCACAAACCCGATGGAGATGCATTTAGTTAACAATTATCTTTTCTTTTACTAACTAGCAGTAGCCCTGCTTTGCATTAAGGAGAAAAAGAGTATTACACAGTCAGTTACAGCTGAGTGAAAGACACTGGCTGCCAGACCTCTCTATTACACATTGAGTTACAGCATAGTGAAAGACACTAACTATCAGACCTCCCACTACTCAAATGTGCAGATCTTAGATTACATCCTCTCCGCCTGAAGAAATAACCCAATGTCAGCTCGTGCCTTGTCTGCCACTATGCTCGCCGTAGTGCCCCGGTTCTCGAAAGTTCGAGCGTTTCTTTCCTTCCAGATGTGCCATGCAATGTACATTGCAGTTGTCAGCTGTGTGCTGGTAGCCTGCGCGGTTGCACCTCTTTGCAATATATTCCACCACCCGTTGATCGTTGATACAGATTGTTACCATGGATGCATGTGTGATAGTAAAACAATGCCAAACCTCTCTTGCGAAGGGGCACATGAGGGTGATGTGGACGGCCGTCTCAATGATCTGATCGCAAAGCACACATTTGTCGGAATGTGGCCAGCCCCTGTGCTGGAGCCTGTCTGAGGTCCAATTGTGATTCTGAAGCAATAGCCATATATAAAATTTTACCCTCGGTTCAGCCTTTGTACGCCAAATTTGTTTCAGCCTCGGTTGCGGGATCTAAGTCAGGAACGGGAAGTGATATGCTGACTTCGCAGTATAGTATACATCCCCTGTTAACTTCCATGTGATGCAGTCACGCTCCGTCGTTAACTGAATATTCTGAACCATCTCCCAAAGGTTAATAAACTTATCGAGATCCGCCGGAGACTCAATTCTTTGGAGACCCTTCATCCATCTTCCCTCAACCTGGGCGTCTTTGACTGTCATATTTTTCTGGTGCGCTAAGCGAAACATACTTGGAGCAATTTCCTTTGGAGCCTGACCTGTAAGCCATTTGTCACTCCAAAAACGAGATGAAAAGGATAAATTAGCAATCATCAGCTATGGTAGCTTTGCCTAAGTATTGTGTGTATTCGTCGAACCATTTTCCATATTGTCATAGTAAAAAATTATAGTATATTCCTAACACCACCGCGGTGAGATTAAGATTTAAGTTAGGAGTTCTAGTGGGTGGGTTGGCCAGTGTAGGGTTCTTTGTGCTCCTATACATTGAGAGTTGGTCTAGCTGCAACATATTGAACTGGTGTAAGTTTGAGGAAGGGCAGGATGATGATCCAGTGTTATCAACTTCAATGAAAGTGAAAGACGTGTCGATGCAAGGGGCCTAAACTGTATGTTGAAAGGTAAAGTTGATGAATTTGTATGCCATGCCT
>LR738715.1:4985612-5009683 GCA_902687465.1 Secale cereale | reverse complement strand
CCCCCCCCCCCCCCCCCCCCGGGCAGACAATGAGAAACGACGAGGGGAGTGCACTTCGTTGTTACCGACAAGCCAACGGTGGAACTATATATATGGCCCCGTCCTTGGTGTTCTAATATTGGAAAGCCACAAAGCACAGTTAGACGGACAGACATACGCACATCTTCACAAGGCGCACAAACTGACATCGCGCTCCCTGGAAACCGGAGTCCTCGAGCTTTAAGATTGGCAAAGTCTTGATATACACCTCATTATCGACATTAAAATCTTATCTCTCACTGTATAATATTCCACCATATAACAAGATGCACAAGACGTCGGACCCAGGGTTTAATCTCTGCTGAGCCAAGAAATTGATTACACGACTAACCTTCCAACCACAAGTTAATTAGATAGCCCCTCAGGTGTTTGGTACTTTTCAGATAGAAATTCGTTATCACCTAACCGTGTCGTCAAACCATGAAAGCATGCATATAGCATGCAACAGATCCGTGAGGAGTCATGTGTCTTTTGCCCACCGATAAAGCACATATCTAATCACGGGATCCCTTCGTGGCATTATGGCCTCCGCACAAACATAAAGGCCCGACCCTAGATCGTACTCCCTCCGTTCGGAATTACTTGTTTTGAAAATGGATGTATCTAGAACTAAAATACATCTAAATACATTCATTTCTGCGACAAGTAATTCCGAACGGAGGGAGTAGTTTGTAGTAGTAGTAGTGCTTGAATTGGTGTGGGAAATGGTCACCTTTTTATGCATGTGACCTGATGATTCCAGCTTAAGTAGGCTAGTCAGATAACCCCTGACCTGATCCTTGCACATATATCGACCGGTCGAGCGTAGCTACACGTACGTCTATGAGACTATGACTATGTGCATTGCCGGCTGCCAGAAAGTGGGACAGCTAGCTAGCTAGCAGCTAACCTAATCTGTAACGTAGGTCAGGACTTTCAATTTCTTGTGCATTTTCAGAGTAATTCTTCCTATATGCATGCACCAAGACCGGCCATAAGTGTACAACAAAATTTGCAACGAGCTATAGTAATTTGCTGGATCACATACTTGTGTTGACTACTCCCTCGACGTCGACCGCACAAGTAAGTGATGTTTTGGATTTTAACATGGCTTTCGATATCTAATCTGGACCATTGTTTTCTATTGAATAAATGTATAAAACCCATACAAATAATTCGAATATTTTGAAGGACAAACCTATGCATACGATCTTCAAATTTCTAGTAATCTGAATCACTTTTTCTAGGGGGGGCGAATCATTTCTTGATATATGTCAAGAAATCTCCAGGACCAGGTCATGTTTATGTCAAGAAACGTCTATATATAACGATCCACGATCTGGTCATGTCGATGCCGGATGCTTAACTGCTTGGTTGCCTAATTAATTAGGCATGTAGCTATGTTCTTTATAGGTGCATGGCATGGCTAAGCTATATAGATATGCCCAACAACAGAATCCCTTACTATCGGATCCTTGACAGACACACACGACGCAGCCCATGTCTCGCCTAATCAGTGCTGGGTTGTGATGTGCGTACAGCTACCATACTCAGCTAGACATGCATGCGTAGAAACCAAAGTCTAAAGGTGGCTTGTCCAAATCAAGATCGACCATCGTACATACCCTACCGCTTACACGAGAAGCACGAGTCGTTTTGTATATGCATGCATGCGTTCGATCGATTGCCATAGACAAACCAGGCAACAAGTTAACCATGCGCGCTAATATTAGGGCACGTGCATTTACTAATTGCATGTATTGTTTTTTTTTGCGAAATAAATTCTTTCATTACTCAAGAAACCGAAGTTACATCTCGTCCCACAAGTGCCAAAACATCTTCCGGACCAGAGCCTAGCCAAACCATAGTTCGGCGTTGCAACCTACCAAAATTTGCCAAGGCATGACTAACTTTATTACAGTTCCGGCGAGTATGAGCAATGCAAGAATTCCTCTCCCCCAGGCTGCTAATGATCTCTCTAATAATAAAAGCATATTTAGATTTGTTGCCGACACCTCCCTTAATCATATTGACCGCCTCCAAGCAATCCGATTCCACATCTATTGGTAAATTGCTCCATTGTAGGGCCAGAGAAATTCCCTCCCTTATTGCTAGCAGCTCCGCCTCCAGCACATCATCACATGTATATAGAAATCTGCATGCACTGAGAACTATGCATCCCTCGTGGTCCCTTAAGATCATTCCGGTACCCGCAGTAGACCCCAGGACCGAAGCATCAGAGTTAAGTTTGACTCTGCCTTCCGCTGGACCAGACCAAGAGCTGGCCTCTTCTTCAATTCTGCACGTGACCTGAGCCGCTCTATGAGAGCGCACAGCTGCTGTTTTCCCTTTTACAGGATCATCATTAGAGCACTCATGAAGGGAGCTTAAAGAGGACAAATAGCTGGCTAGGAAGCGCACAGAAACATGTACGGGCGGTGGCTGTTTTGCATGCACTATTTCATTACGCACATACCAGATTCTCCAGAAGAGCATCATGATCCTAACTCGCTCTTCTTCATGCAAGTTTGATAGGAGATGAAGGAACCATTCTCGACCAACATGCTCAACGGTGGATCGGTTAGGCAATTCCCATTCCTTCTCCATAGCTTTCCATAAGATGACGGCATGATTGCATGTACAGAAGACATGAAACGAGTCCTCCTCCTCCATCCCACATACAGGGCATGTACCAACAACTTCCAAGCTCCGTTTCACTTTGTTAGTCCAATTTGCTAGTGAATCAGTAGCTAATCTCCACGCAAAGGACTGAACCTTTGGTGGTGCAGCGCTACGCCATATGAAGTTCCATGCTTCTCTTGTTCCATCTGGTCGAGCACTACTAGAGGACTCTCTGGAATTGGAGCATTCATCACTAGCCAATTTGTACGCACTACGTACAGTGAAAACCCCATTTTTCTCAGGTGCCCAAGCAACGAAATCATCCTCTAGACGGGTAGATGGTTTAATTTTCTGGATTTCAACAATATCAACTAGGAGAAAATACTGATTTATTTTGTCAAGGTCCCAAGTACCATGGATAGTCATTAGCTCCGAGACCCACTTCAGGCGGCATCTTCCGCGAGGTGTAATTAGACCTCCAGTTGGCTCACGTGCGATCCATCTGTCTCTCCATATACGTACATTCTGGCCATTTCCGATTCTCCAAACAACGCCTTTTTTCAGAAGCTCGAGGCCATGGACAATGGCCTGCCATGTAGGCGATGGGTTGCTTGTGAAAACTGTATCAAGCACATGTCCATTTGGAAAATATTTAGCTTTAAACAGCCTTGCACATAAGCTATTAGGGAACTCAAGTATTCGCCAAGCCTGGCGAGCGAGGAGAGCTTCCCGCGCATCCAAGGCCAGATGAGGTTAAACAAGATGTATGAAGGGAAGGCACAGACCGACAATGCAATATATGTGTGCGGCTAGCTTATATGCGTGGTGCAGGGAGCACCACGTACGTACGTATGTACATACGTGATATACGTCCAATCTTAATTACCATTTGTAGCTTAATTACACTCTAAATATTACGGGAAATACCTTATTATTCCTGGGTGTATATACCTATATGAGAAGAAAGAATTAATAATTAAAAAAGTCGGAAAAGTTTGGAATTTTTTTGGGATAAACTTGACTTTCTTTTGCACTAGCATATAAATTTTCACTAACAAAAAACCAGCGTTGACTCCAGGAAAAAAATCATTTACTATTATAAGTCACTGTTCAAGCTATTTAAGCCGAAATTTTGATTTTTTGGACAGGAAGTCAATGGGTGTTTTCTTGCAAGTACAATGAAAGGTCGACTTTTTTTCAAATACATTTTCAGAAGTTTTTGAATTTTTATTTAATTACAAAATTATTCTTCCGCATAGGGTGTATATACACCCATAGAACAAAAGTTACCCTTCTAAATAGTACGGCATATTTACAATGTCTTTAACATGACATTGAGTCTTCTTTCTAACAATCACAGATGCTCAAATACACAAACATACACTCATTTCTATGAACACACATGTGCACGCACATCCTATCCCTTTAAGCATCTCCAAAATACTAAACCAACATAACATCTTAGTTTTAATGAAGTTGTTACAGACGCCACGCAAGGCGAGATGGTTGTCAAGTCGTGTTATCAAGCGAGCACGGCGACGTGCCTGTGGTGGCGTGAAGCTGCGTTGCAAATGTTGAAGCAACAGCTAGACGTAACCTAGCCAGAGTCTGTTAGCTGCAGCCTGCATGAGACTTGTTACCTAGCTTTGTGCATGCGTGTAGTTTTCATGGTCCAGGTACTTGTCAGATGAGTATGGATCACGGAGGAAGATTAGGACATAGTTAGTGTGTGGAATGGTTAGTGGAGTATGCGTAAGTGGCACAGGAGCCAGACAGGTTGTTCATGACAACAAGAGGGCAAATATAGCATATATGGGACCGGTGTGCCAAGTGGTGGGCAACGAGACACCTCTCCCCTCGGTCGCCCCCGCGCGGCGACCAGGGGGGAACCCTAGCGCCGCCAAGCCCTCGTCTCCCTCTCCCACCTCTCCTGCCTGCCGCCGCCAGGGCGCGCCGTCGGGCAAAGCCCGGTTGGCGTCGGCGGGGGCGTGATCTCTCCTCCCCGCAGCGGTCGGACCTGGCGCGGGCGGCGTTCGGCGGCTGTTGGCGGCGTGTTGGCGGAGGGGCGCGCCGGGAGTACTCAGGGGCGACGGCAGGAGCTGCATCCCTCTGGTGGTTGCGTGGGGGACGTTCGGGACGCTCCTATGGTGGCCGGTGGTCGATCTATTTCAGATCTGAACGCCAGTGCCTCGGGCGACGCGGGGACCTCGGGGCGGCGGCCTCGAACGGTGGCGTGCGGTGCGGCCTACCTGGCGGGCGGCACCCGCGGGGCCAGATATGGGGCCTTCCACGGCTGCGTAGGCGACGTGGAGGCGGCGGAGCTACGGCGGCTCCTCGATGTCCGACAAGAGTTCCATGGGAGGGTCATCTCTGACTCGATCTACTCTGGTTCTTGCTGGCTACGGTAGTGACTACGATCGACGCCAATACTGCCTAGACGGATCTGGCTGGTGTGCATGGATCCGGGGGAAATTCCTGGCCGGCGAGGCGGCCGCACAAAGTCGACGCCCTCGGCGCCGATTCCCTTCCTGAAGGCTTCGGTGTGGATCATACGCCCCCCACCTCTGCCATGAGCGCAAGCCAAAATCTCTGTTCCTCTGTTTGGGCGACGATGGCACTTTGGTGTCGTGTTCCTTCATGAAGGCGTCAGCCGGGGACTGCTCAGAGTGGTGGAGTTGCTGATAGTTCGGAGTCGGCGCGAAATGGCATGTAGGTGGAGCGGTGTGGCATCAAATGTATCGTCGATGATGGGTCTCGGCGGGATGGCGCAGTGGAGGCTCGGCGTCTGATGCGCGGAGATGGACTCGCGTAGGAGGAGGAAACTGTCTGGCGTCATGGTGGCGTTGATAGCAGAGAAGCCTGGCAAGGTCGGTGCATCAGTTCTGCTCTAAGGACAGGTCGATGAAAGATGGAGGTGAGGGCCCTTGCAGCGTGCGGTGCTCACTGGGAGTGTGCTAGACCTGTGTGGGACTCAATCCAGGTAGTAGCCTGGATGGGACAACCGGCTTTAGATGTTAGGTTCTGGTGCGATGTCTGTTTGGTATTAGGCCCGGACAATCGGCACACCTTCATCAAAGGGATAAGAGTAGCAACAGCGTTGCCAAGATGGTGGCTTCAAACTTATTGATGTATCATTTTGTATAGTCTTTGTGAATAATTAATAATATGACCGCATGTATCGTCCAGATGCAGAGGCCGGGGTACATCCTCCTTTTCGAAAAAAATAATATAGCATATATGTGAGTTTCTTCCTTGTGTGCCTCCTTACGAAACACAGAGAGAAGTTTAAGATAGCTGCGAGACATTGTGAGAGGGAAAAAGAGGGGCTGCAAGATCGCAAAGGATTTCTGGCACGTAGGTGTGGGGCACCGAATCCCTCGCGCGTAACTTTTCTTTTAACTTCTGATTTTTAACATTTATATCTTCTGAACAAAATGCTAAAATTATGTTTTGCTTTTGTATTCGTGTTTCTGACAACAAGGCCTTTCAAATAAAATCCATTTTGAGTACATTTTGATGTGTGTTTTTTTTCAAATATTATTAACTTTTAACTTAAAAATTAGTATGATCAACCGATAAAATCATAACTTTTGTCCCTACGGCCGACAAAAGAAAATTGCTTAAAGTTCTAACTATGTAACTTCATACGAGCAACCGAGAAAATCGTAAATTTTAGATGAAAAATCGTAGGTTTCAAAGATAAAAAATTTAAACTTATTTGTGCCTTCATACGGGATTCAACTAGGTCACGAGGCAATCGGGCGGTCGTGCAGGGTTGCCCAAGTGCGTGCTGGAGCACGTGCGTGGCCTCCGAATTTCCGTCTTCGAAATGCAGGGGGATATCTAGTGCACCCAGCCATCTTGTGCTATCTGTGCACCAAAGTTAATAAAACCCAATTTATAAATATTAAAAAATTCTGAATAAAAAGTCTGTTGTACTAGCAACAATAATCTGTCGTACTACAAAATTTCGAGATCCAAATTAAAAACACAGCAATAGAAGAAAAAAAGGGACAATTTCACCAATGATATAGAAAATGGGCTGAATCCAAGGCCCAGGTTGCATTAGGTACTATTCACAGCACGATTTGTCTTTTTTGTTTCTAACTATGTACGTTAAATTTGAATCTAATTTTTTATACTGTGGTAGATATGTGTCATGCTTACACCCTCACAAAATTTCATAATTTTTCAATGTTTATAAAGTGAGATACGGAGATCGGTGCACCGGCAGCACCAAACTCGTTGTTGCACCAGATACGTTCCCTGCAGGGTGCAGCTCCAGATACGTTCCCTGCAGGGTGCAGCTCCAGATACGTCCATACATGATACTTGTCCCATCTGAGAATAATTAATTAAGGTTGTTATCAGCTAGATGCATATGAGGACAAGGGCTGATCAGCTCACCATACGCGAGATCAACACGTACGGAATTTTCCAGACGTTGATGATCTTTATTTATGTGTGCCTAGCTGTCATGTCCAACTCGATCAGCATCATGTTCACGTAAACCAACTCAACTGAACTGTATATACTTTTTTTTGCCGGGTTAAAAGGAATTTCATTGCTCAAGACGAAGCACTAGTAGAAAACAGGGCATTGGTCCAGCCCATTAGCCCCGGTTCAATCTAGAACCGGGACCAATGGGGGTACTGGACCCGGTTCGTTAGCCCAGGGGGCCGGCCGGGCCACGTGGGCCATTGGTCCCGGTTCGTCTGGACCTATTGGTCCCGGTTGGAGCTAAAAACCGGGACCAATGGCTCTTGCTCCTGGCCCACCACTATTAGTCCCGGTTTGTTTTATAAACCGGGACCAAAGGCACCCCTTTAGCCCCGGTTTGTAGCACCAACCGCGACCAGTGAGTTGCCTATATAAACCCCCTCACTCAAGAGCAGAGCTCACTGCTCTGTTTTTTTTTCTGGCCGAGGGGGAGAGGGGTTAGTGGTGCTCTAGCTCACCTCCTATGCACACAACATGTTCGGTGGAATGCCCGAGCCACACTAGTTAAGCTTTTCTCCTCTCGAAGCTCTATTTTCTCCGAGATTTGTCTAGGTTTAGCGGTCCGTCACGTCCCGTCCCCGTCTTCGCCGCCGTCGATCGCCCCCGCCGATCTCGTCACTGGCACCACCGTGGTGAGCCTCTTGTTATGTCCATGCTTTTCTTACTTTTATTATTGCTTTAGATAGATATTTGTCTAATTTTCTTACGTTTATTATTGCTTGTTATTATATAGTGCGATGGTTTTGATATCCGCCCACGTGGGCCCTTGTCCGGTCTACGATTCGGATGTGGTATATTATCTTTAATTTATAACTATTTGTTTTAGTGCTTATGATAGTTATGCCGACCAACCTGACATGCATAGATGTTTTATTATGTCTAGGAGGTAGTTGAACCGGAAATTCCAACCGACCCTCTTGTGGAGAGGTTAAATTTAGTTGAAGAGGAAAACATTTCGTTAAAGAAAAAATTGGAAAAAATGGAGGAGGAGAAGATGGAATTGGAGTTGTATGTTGCGGAAGTTATCGATGATCACAAGATCAAGATGGAACCTATTGTCGAGAGGTTAAATTTAGTTGAAGAAGAAAACAAATTCTTGAAGGAAAAAATAAAAAAAATTGTGGACGAGAAGATGATATTGGAGTTGCATGTTGCGGATGTCGTCGATGATCACAAGATCAAGATGGATGCAATGCGGTTGAAGATTAAAAAGATTAGAAAATATGCCATTAATACCGAGGCTTGGTATCATTATGCCGTTGGATCAATTGTTACCTTGGTTGCAATTATGATAGCATTTGTTTTCGCGTTGAAATGTTTTACATAGTTTCGATGTGTATGGAGAGCTATATATGTTGTTAGATGAGAACTATATATGTATGTACTTTGGTTTTAATGTGATGATGAACTTTTATCCATTTGGTCACTTAATTATCTATTTATGATGTTCTGTAATGGTTTTTGACACACTTAATTATATATAAATGCACGCAGATGAACCGCCAATGGATGTACGGTGACAGACACACCTCTGAGTACATTAAGGGCGTGCGTGAGTTTCTAAATGTGGCAGAGGCAAACAAGCAGAATGGTTTTATGTGTTGTCCATGCACTCAATGTGTGAATACGATGTCTTACTCTAACCGAAAAATCCTTCACTCCCACCTGCTTTACAAGGGTTTCATGCCACACTATAATGTTTGGACGAGGCACGGAGAAATAGGGGTTATGATGGAAGACGGCGAAGAAGAAGAGTACGATGACAACTATGTGCCCCCTGAATACGGTGATGCTGCAATGGGGGGAGCTGGTGAAGATCAAGAGGAACCAGACGATGTGCCCAATGATGCTGCAACGGGTGAAGCTGCTGAAGATCAAGAGGAACCAAATGATGATCTTCGCCGGGTCATTGTCGATGCAAGGACACAATGCGAAAGTCAAAAGGAGAAGCTGAAGTTCGATCGCATGTTAGAGGATCACAAAAAAGGGTTGTACCCCAATTGCGAAGATGGCAACACAAAGCTCGGTACCGTAATGGAATTGCTGCAGTGGAAGGCAGAGAATGCTGTGGCTGACAAAGGATTTGAGAAGCGACTGAAAATATTGAAGAAGAAGCTTCCGAAGGATAACGAATTGCCCGACAGTACATACGCAGCAAAGAAGGTCGTATGCCCTCTAGGATTGGAGGTGCAGAAGATACATGCATGCCCTAATGACTGCATCCTCTACCGCGGTGCATACAACGATCTGAACGCATGCCCGGTATGCGGTGCGTTGCGGTATAAGATCAGACGAGATGACCCTGGTGATGTTGATGGCGAGCCCGCCAGGAAGAGGGTTCTTGCGAAGGTGATGTGGTATGCTCCTATAATACCACGGTTGAAACGTTTGTTTAGAAACAGAGAGCATGCCAAGTTGATGCGATGGCACAGTGAGGACCGTAAGAAAGACGGGAAGTTGAGAGCACCCGCTGACGGGTCGCAATGGAGAAAAATCGAGAGAAAGTACTGGGAGGAGTTTGCAAAGGACGCAAGGAACGTATGGTTTGCTCTAAGCGCGGATGGCATTAATCCTTTCGGGGAGCAGAGCAGCAATCACAGCACCTGGCCCGTGACTCTATGTATGTATAACCTTCCTCCTTGGATGTGCATGAAGCGGAAGTTCATTATGATGCCAGTTCTCATCCAAGGCCCTAAGCAACCCGGCAACGACATTGATGTGTACCTAAGGCAATTAGTTGAAGAACTTTTACAGCTGTGGAATGGAAACGGTGTACGTGCGTGGGATGAGCACAAACAGGAGGAATTTGACCTAAAGGCGTTGCTGTTCGTGACCATCAACGATTGGCCCGCTCTCAGTAACCTTTCAGGACAGACAAACAAAGGATACCACGCATGCACGCACTGTTTAGATGACACTGAAAGTATATACCTGGACAAGTGCAGGAAGAATGTGTACCTGGGCCATCGTCGATTTCTTCCGACCAACCATCAATGTCGAAAGAAAGGCAAGCATTTCAAAGGCGAGGCAGATCACCGGAAGAAGCCCGCCATGCGTACCGGTGATCACGTACTTGCTATGGTCAATGATTTACACGTAATCTTCGGAAAGGGCCCCGGCGCACTAGCTGTTCCGAATGACGATGAGGGACACGCACCCATGTGGAAGAAGAAATCTATATTTTGGGACCTACCCTACTGGAAAGACCTAGAGGTCTGCTCTTCAATCGACGTGATGCACGTGACGAAGAACCTTTGCGTGAACCTGCTAGGCTTCTTGGGCGTGTATGGAAAGACAAAAGATACAGCTGAGGCACGGGAGGACCTGCAACGTTTGCACGAAAAAGACGGCATCCCTCCGAAGCAGTATGAAGGTCCTGCCAGCTATGCTCTTACGAAAGAAGAGAAAGAAATCTTCTTTGAATGCCTTCTCAGTATGAAGGTCCCGACTCGCTTCTCGTCGAATATAAAGGGAATAATAAATATGGCAGAGAAAAAGTTCCAGAACCTAAAGTCTCATGACTGCCATGTGATTATGACGCAACTGCTTCCGGTTGCATTGAGGGGGCTTCTACCGGAAAACGTCCGATTAGCCATTGTGAAACTATGTGCATTCCTCAATGCAATCTCTCAGAAGGTGATCGATCCAGAAATCGTACCAAGGCTAAGGAGTGATGTGGCGCAATGTCTTGTCAGTTTCGAGCTTGTGTTCCCACCATCCTTCTTCAATATCATGACACACGTCCTAGTTCATCTAGTCGACGAGATTGTCATTCTGGGGCCCGTATTTCTACACAATATGTTCCCCTTTGAGAGGTTCATGGGAGTCCTAAAGAAATATGTCCGTAACCGCGCCAGACCAGAAGGAAGCATCTCCATGGGCCATCAAACAGAGGATGTCATCGGGTTTTGTGTTGACTTCATTCCTGGCCTTAATAAGATAGGTCTCCCTAAATCGCGGTACGAGGGCAGACTGATTGGAAAAGGCACGCTTGGAAGGGACTCAATAATATGCAGGGACGGTTATTCTTGGTCTCAAGCACACTACACAGTTCTACAGAACTCTACATTGGTGACCCCGTATGTCGATGAACACAAGAACAGTCTGCGCTCCAAACACCCGGAGCAGTGCGACGACTGGATTACACGTGAACACATCAGGACTTTCAGCAGTTGGTTGGAAACACGTCTCAGAGGTGACAACACTGTTTGTGATGAGTTGTACTTGTTGTCCAGGGGACCATCTTCGACTGTATTGATTTACAAAGGATACGAGATAAATGGAAATACATTTTACACGATTGTCCAAGATCAAAAGAGCACCAACCAAAACAGCGGTGTCCGCTTTGATGCAACAACCGAGAGGGGAAAGGACACATATTATGGTTACATAGTGGACATATGGGAACTTGACTACGGACATGATTTTAAGGTCCCTTTGTTTAAGTGTAAATGGGTTAATCTGTCAGGAGGCGGGGTACAGGTAGACCCACAGTACGGAATGACAACAGTGGATCTGAAAAATCTTGGATACAATGACGAACCGTTCGTCCTAGCCAATGATGTGGCACAGGTTATCTATGTGAAGGACATGTCTACCAGACCGAGAAAAAGAAAAGATAAGGAAGCGAATACATCATACGATGAGCCAAAGCGCCACATAGTTCTTTCAGGAAAAAGGGACATCCTGGGAGTGGAGGGCAAGACAGACATGTCTGAAGATTATGAAAAGTTTCATGAAATTCCTCCCTTCAAAGTCAAGGCTGACCCAAGCATCCTGATAAACGATGAAGATTATCCATGGTTACGGCGCAATAAGCAAATGACACAAGCGAAGAAAAAGTGAAGAGTTATTTCCGCAACTATTATGATGATACCATGCCAACTTTGTAACAAACGAGTATGATAGCATTGTCCGTTTGTACTATTCAAATTTCAATACTACTTGCACTAACAATACAAAACAAAACAAAACAAACTTGAAAAATAAATAGCAACAATAAGTATTTTGTTGTAAGTATAAACAAAAGAAAATAAATAAAGCAACAAAGAAAATAAATAAAGAAAGTAAAATAAATAAAGCAACTCTAAATACAGCAAAAAACAACTTAGAAATAAACAAAGAAAATAAAATAAATAAAGCAACTCTAAATACAGCAAAAAACAACTTAGAAATAAATAGCAACAATAAGTATTTTGTTGTAATTAAGTATAAACAAAATAAAATAAATAAAGCAACAAAGAAAATAAATAAAGGAAGTAAAATAAATAAAGCAACTCTAAATACAGCAAAAAACAACTTAGAAATAAACAAAGAAAATAAAATAAATAAAGCAACTCTAAATACAGCAAAAAAACAACTTAGAAATAAATAAAGCAAAAAAGGAAAAAAAAAAAAAATGGGCGCTGCCCAGTGAGCCTGCAAGGCCTATAGCACAGGATCCACCTGTAATATAAGGCCCAGCAAGCTCACAGGGCAGCGCGCAGAGTTAGGCCCAGAAGCCTGCATTTGAGAGGAGCTCGAGATGGAGGGAGCAGCAGCCCTTATAAACCACTCTCGAGCTCCCTCAGCTAGCGAGGTGGGACTAAACATCCCACCGCACCCGCGCCAGCACAGGGCCTTTGGTCCCGGTTGGTGGCACCAACCGGGACTAAAGGGTGGAATTAGTCCCGGTTGGTGGCTGAAACCGGGACTAATGCCCCTCCTATATAACCAGGACTTGCGAAATTTTCGTCAGTTTCCTTCTTCTCCCCGCCCCGACGCCTCCCTCGATCTGCTCCGTCCCCGTCGCCGTCGCCGTCGCCCCCGTCGCCCCCGTCGCCCCGTCGCCGTCGCCCCCGACGCCGCCTCGTCGCTCCGCCCCGCGCCGTCGCCGCGCCCCGCGCCGTCGCCCCGCCCCGCGCCGTCGCCGCGCCCCGGCCGGCCCGTCGCCCCGCGCCGCCGCGCGCCCCGCCCCGCCGCCGTCGCGCCGCCCAGCCCTGCCGATGTGAGGGCCGGCTCCCTTTTTTTTTATATGTTTAATATTGCTGTATATATATATATATATATAGTTGCTGTGTATATATATGTATATATGTGTATATTTTTTTTTCTTAGGAATTTTCTTAGGAAATTGCAGTATATATAGTTGCTGTATTTATATGTATGTGTATATCTTTTTTTTTCTTAGGAATTTGCTAAATATATATGTTAAATATATATTTATGTGTATATAAATATATTTTTTCTTAGGAAGTTGCTGTATATATGTGATGTGTGTATATGTGATGTATATATATGTGTATGTGGCTATATAATTTTTTGTTTATATATGCTAAATATATATAGAAAGTTTTATATATGCAAAAGTTACAAATTTAGAAAAAGAAGGATAGGAAAGAAGAAAATAAGAAAGAGGAAAGAAAGAAGAAGAGGAGAGGAAGAAGAGGAGAAATAAATAAGAAGAAGAAAAAAAAGAAAAAAAGAGGAGAAGAAGAAAGGAATAGAGGAGAAGAAGAGAAATTTTCTCTTCTTCTCCTCTATTCCTTTCTTCTTCTCCTTTTTTTTTCTTTTTTTTTCTTCGATCTTCTCCTCTAGCGGTTCCTTTTTTCTTCTTCTTCCTCTTTTTTTATCGGATATGTCTATGTCGATATACACCCTCCCCGATAACTTCGACATTAGGGGGGCCGGGGTCGAGGGTCGTCGAGGGACCGAGAGGCCGAAGGTCGAGGGGTCGAGAGGTTGCCTAGCAGTCGGGGGTCTAGGGTTGTGGATCGCCGAGCAGTCGGGGGTCAAAGTATTGAAGAATTCCATGACTTCATCATTTGCCAGAAGTAACCGGGGCATTTTGGTACAAAGTTATGCAAAGATATTTTGGAACGGAGTTCCTGATAGAATAATCCGTCTTTTGTTACGAATTATCCTATCTGGGACTCCGTTCCAAAATAACTTTGGAGAGCTTCGTACCATCATGCTACTGTTACTTTCGCCTAATGATGAAGTATTGGTTTTGTTGAATCCTTTGACACTCGACAAAATGTGACATGAGGGGGTCTAGGGTTGTGGGTCGCCGAGCAGTCGGGGGTCGAGGGGTCGAGAGAGGTTGCCTAGCTAGTGTCAAAGTATTGAAAAATTCCATGACTTCATCATTTGCCAGAAGTAACCGGGGCATGTTGGTACGAAGTTATGCAAAGATGTTTTGGAACGGAGTTCCTGATAGGATAATCCGTCTTTTGTTACGGATTATCTTATCTGGGACTCCGTTCCAAAACAACTTTGGAGAGCTTCGTACCATCATTCTACTGTTACTTTCGCCTAATGATGAAGTATTGGTTTGTTGAATCCTTTGACACTAGACAAAATGTGACATGAGGGTGTCTAGGGTTGTGGATCGCCGAGAAGTCGAATTGAAGAAAAGACAAGTAGGTGATATTGGGTTTATTAACACATACCTCATAGATGCAACCGAGGTTAAATTGCGTCCCGGCGATACCGAGACCAACTTGCTACGATCGTTGGTGGTAAATGAAAACAAAGATATAATACTCTTTCCTTACAACTTCAAGTGAGTGTTAATGTCTTGTGCATATTTGGTTTCCCTTATATATCAGTCAAGTTTATAGTGATGTAATTGATGATCTCATGCATTCGTGCGCAGCTTCCACTATATTCTCTTAGAGATTAAGCTTGAGAAGGGAATAGTAACTGTCTTCGACTCTAAACGTAAAGATCCCGAGGAGTATGCGGACATGACTCAAATGCTAGCCAGGTAAGTTAAATCGATCAATATTATCCACCATGCATATATATCAGCAACTTCATTTCTGATATCAACTAATTGTTTCCTTTGTCTGGCAGGGCTTGGAAAAAATTCATCAAAAAAGCTCCGGGACTGCCGAAGAAGCTACAATTTAGATACCCGAAAGTAAGTACTATATAGTAGCATGTTCCGTGCGCGCATCTCCTATATCTTGATTCAAGCGCTAGTTTCATCAATACCAATTTGGCATTCTTGCTTATCAGTTTGATTGAGCTCTATTTCTTGTAAAGTGGTTGTGGCAGGAACCCGGGAATGATTATTGTGGATACTACATTTGCGAGTCCATCCGCCACACGACCTGTGAGCGGGGCTACACTGAGGAACAATTTGAAGTGCGTAAGCAATCAATAATATTCACAAATTTATAGCATCATTTCATGTATTGACCCCCTACTTCAAATTAGATGTTTCGGATGCGGGATGAACTCCTAACACCAGATCGTCTGCGAGCAATTCAAGAGGAATTGGCGGCATTCTTCCTTGAACACGTGATCGCTGAAGACGGAGAATACTATGTGGACCCTGCATCCATGTGTTAGGAGATTATTTTTGTAAGAGATAATTATTGTATATATGTGCCCGGTAGTGTCGGATAGATATACGAGAACTTGTTGTTCGACCAATCTCTCGGAGAAGGAGAGGTGGTCGATATTACTTCTCTCTGTATGCATATATATATATGTTGATTATATATACGAGATCTTCTGTTCCTTCGTTTGCTTAGTAGCTAGCAGCTAGCTAGCTAGCTAGCGTGACTCTAGTCCTCTCCATATACGTATGTGTAGTATGTAGCGTCGACCAAGCACGGACATAAGAGAGAACACTTCTCTTTATTAATTAGCTAGCTAACACAATATATGAAACACCTAAATTAACCCCCAAAACCTAAAACCCCCCCTCCCCTTTCAAAAAAAAAACAAAAACCACAGCCACAGAAATGCTGACACGTGGATGCCTTTTGGTCCCGGTTGGTACCACCAACCGGGACTAAAGCCCCTCCTGCCTGGACTCGGTGCACAGGCCACGTGGACACCCTTTTGCCCCGGTTCTGGATTGAACCGGGACTAAAGGGTCAGAGCATTAGTACCGACCCTCTTGCCCCGGTTCCAGAACCGGGGCTAAAAGGCAAAATGAACCGGGGCTAAATACCCTTTATCTACTAGTGTGGCCCATGCTCATGTCACCATCAACTTCAACGCGTTCCTAGAGAAATCCAACACTAGTAGAAAACAGGGCATTGGTCCAGCCCATTAGCCCCGGTTCAATCTAGAACCGGGACCAATGGGGGTACTGGACCCGGTTCGTTAGCCCAGGGGGCCGGCCGGGCCACGTGGGCCATTGGTCCCGGTTCGTCTGGACCTATTGGTCCCGGTTGGAGCTAAAAACCGGGACCAATGGCTCTTGCTCCTGGCCCACCACTATTGGTCCCGGTTGATGTTATGAACCGGGACCAAAGGCACCCCTTTAGCCCCGGTTTGTAGCACCAACCGGGACCAGTGAGTTGCCTATATAAACCCCCTCACTCAAGAGCAGAGCTCACTGCTCTGTTTTTTTTTCTGGCCGAGGGGGAGAGGGGTTAGTGGTGCTCTAGCTCACCTCCTATGCACACAACGTGTTCGGTGGAATGCCCGAGCCACACTAGTTAAGCTTTTCTCCTCTCGAAGCTCTATTTTCTCCGAGATTTGTCTAGGTTTAGAGGTCCGTCACGTCCCGTCCCCGTCTTCACCGCCGTCGATCGCCCCCGCCGATCTCGTCACCGGCACCACCGTGGTGAGCCTCTTGTTATGTCCATGCTTTTCTTACTTTTATTATTGCTTTAGATAGATATTTGTCTAATTTTCTTACGTTTATTATTGCTTGTTATTATATAGTGCGATGGTTTTGATATCCGCCCACGTGGGCCCTCGTCCGGTCTACGATTCGGATGTGGTATATTATCTTTAATTTATAACTATTTGTTTTAGTGCTTATGATAGTTATGCCGACCAACCTGACATGCATAGATGTTTTATTATGTCTAGGAGGTAGTTGAACCGGAAATTCCAACCGACCCTCTTGTGGAGAGGTTAAATTTAGTTGAAGAGGAAAACATTTCGTTAAAGAAAAAATTGGAAAAAATGGAGGAGGAGAAGATGGAATTGGAGTTGCATGTTGCGGAAGTTATCGATGATCACAAGATCAAGATGGAACCTATTGTCGAGAGGTTAAATTTAGTTGAAGAATAAAACAAATTCTTGAAGGAAAAAATAAAAAAAATTGTGGACGAGAAGATGATATTGGAGTTGCATGTTGCGGATGTCGTCGATGATCACAAGATCAAGATGGATGCAATGCGGTTGAAGATTAAAAAGATTAGAAAATATGCCATTAATACCGAGGCTTGGTATCATTATGCCGTTGGATCAATTGTTACCTTGGTTGCGATTATGATAGCATTTGTTTTCGCGTTGAAATGTTTTACATAGTTTCGATGTGTATGGAGAGCTATATATGTTGTTAGATGAGAACTATATATATGTATGTACTTTGGTTTTAATGTGATGATGAACTTTTATCCATTTGGTCACTTAATTATCTATTTATGATGTTCTGTAATGGTTTTTGACACACTTAATTATATATAAATGCACGCAGATGAACCGCCAATGGATGTACGGTGACAGACACACCTCCGAGTACATTAAGGGCGTGCGTGAGTTTCTAAATGTGCCAGAGGCAAACAAGCAGAATGGTTTTATGTGTTGTCCATGCACTCAATGTGTGAATACGATGTCTTACTCTAACCGAAAAATCCTTCACTCCCACCTGCTTTACAAGGGTTTCATGCCACACTATAATGTTTGGACGAGGCACGGTGAAATAGGGGTTATGATGGAAGACGGCGAAGAAGAAGAGTACGATGACAACTATGTGCCCCCTGAATACGGTGATGCTGCAATGGGGGGAGCTGGTGAAGATCAAGAGGAACCAGACGATGTGCCCAATGATGCTGCAACCGGTGAAGCTGCTGAAGATCAAGAGGAACCAAATGATGATCTTCGCCGGGTCATTGTCGATGCAAGGACACAATGCGAAAGTCAAAAGGAGAAGCTGAAGTTCGATCGCATGTTAGAGGATCACAAAAAAGGGTTGTACCCCAATTGCGAAGATGGCAACACAAAGCTCGGTACCGTACTGGAATTGCTGCAGTGGAAGGCAGAGAATGCTGTGGCTGACAAAGGATTTGAGAAGCTACTGAAAATATTGAAGAAGAAGCTTCCGAAGGATAACGAATTGCCCGACAGTACATACGCAGCAAAGAAGGTCGTATGCCCTCTAGGATTGGAGGTGCAGAAGATACATGCATGCCCTAATGACTGCATCCTCTACCGCGGTGCATACAACGATCTGAACGCATGCCCGGTATGTGGTGCGTTGCGGTATAAGATCAGACGAGATGACCCTGGTGATGTTGATGGCGAGCCCGCCAGGAAGAGGGTTCCTGCGAAGGTGATGTGGTATGCTCCTATAATACCACGGTTGAAACGTTTGTTTAGAAACAGAGAGCATGCCAAGTTGATGCGATGGCACAGTGAGGACCGTAATAAAGACGGGAAGTTGAGAGCACCCGCTGACGGGTCGCAATGGAGAAAAATCGAGAGAAAGTACTGGGAGGAGTTTGCAAAGGACGCAAGGAACGTATGGTTTGCTCTAAGCGCGGATGGCATTAATCCTTTCGGGGAGCAGAGCAGCAATCACAGCACCTGGCCCGTGACTCTATGTATGTATAACCTTCCTCCTTGGATGTGCATGAAGCGGAAGTTCATTATGATGCCAGTTCTCATCCAAGGCCCTAAGCAACCCGGCAACGACATTGATGTGTACCTAAGGCCATTAGTTGAAGAACTTTTACAGCTGTGGAATGGAAACGGTGTACGTGCGTGGGATGAGCACAAACAGGAGGAATTTGACCGGGGCATGTTGGTACGAAGTTATGCAAAGATGTTCTGGAACGGAGTCCCTGATAGGATAATCCGTCTTTTGTTACGGATTATCTTATCTGGGACTTCGTTCCAAAACAACTTTGGAGAGCTTCGTACCATCATGCTACTGTTACTTTCGCCTAATGATGAAGTATTGGTTTTGTTGAATCCTTTGACACTATAGCTAGACAAAATGTGACATGAGGGGGTCTAGGGTTTGTGGATCGCCGAGCAGTCGGGGGTCGAGGGGTCGAGAGAGGTTGCCTATAGCTAGTGTCAAAGTATTGAAAAATTCCATGACTTCATCATTTGCCAGAAGTAACCGGGGCATGTTGGTACGAAGTTATGCAAAGATGTTTTGGAACGGAGTTCCTGATAGGTTAATCCGTCTTTTGTTACGGATTATCTTATCTGGGACTCCGTTCCAAAACAACTTTGGAGAGCTTCGTACCATCATTCTACTGTTACTTTTGCCTAATGATGAAGTATTGGTTTTGTTGAATCCTTTGACACTAGCTAGACAAAATGTGACATGAGGGGGTCTAGGGTTTGTGGATCGCCGAGCAGTCGAGGGTTGGAGCTAGTTCTACGTTTGCCATTAATATATCCATCTGTCATGTTTGAATAATAATTGGCATGTTGTAAATATTTGTAGAAACAATGGACGACAACACCCGAGACCTAGCACAAGAAGCGATGTTGATGGACATAATCGCAGACGGACAAAATGCCGTCAGGTCGTATCTCAACGACACCGATGAGCAGGTCGAACAAGAGCTGCGGCTGGAAGATCTAGGCTATGATATTGATGAATTCGGTGACCCAATGCACATGGAAGAAGTAGACCGTGAGGACGGCTCCGGTGACCCAATGCCGGTGCAAGAAGGAGACCGTGATGCTGGCTCCGGTGACCGAACCGAGTCCGGCCAGGAGGTATATATGTTAGTTAAGCATGTGCTGACTAGTTAATTGATATATTCATTAACTCTCGTCTTTGTTCCTTTTCTAGCCCTCCGGATCGAGCAAATCTTCGGTAAAGAGACGAGGAGCGAAGAAAAAGTTGAGGCCGGATGAAAAGTTTGAGATCTCAGAAATCTCGCGCTCCGGCGAGCCGATTGCACCCATCCACACAAAGAACGCATTTGTTAATCAGTGCGGGGTTCTGGTTAGGGACAAGATCCCGATCAGCATCCATCAATGGTTAAAGCCGGCTGCAAACGACGCTCAGGTGACTTATGTCACAGATATGCAGAAAGAAGATCTTTGGACTGAGCTGAAGTCAAACTTCGTCCTACCGCGAGAGGTTGATCCGGCGAAGCCAGTTAAAGAGGACTTAATCAAGTCTTATGCACTTTCGAAGATGGCAGACCAATTCAGGGCATGGAAGAAAAAACTGAATACGTTTGTCAGAGAGAAAACGACTCCAGAATTCGTGGGCATATATGAGAAGATCAAAGATGACTGGCCCGCATTTGTGGCCCATAAGAAGTCGGAAAAGAGTCAGAAGATGTCGGAGACAAACCGGATAAATGCTGCAAAGAAGATGCATCACCATCGCACGGGGTCGGGCGGCTACCTCGTAGCCCGGCCTAAGTGGGCCAGGGCTGAGAATGATCTGCTTCAGAAAGGGATCGAACCAGAGACAATGCACTGGCCAGAACGTTGCCGGACTTGGTTCTTCGGGGCTGGCGGTTCCTTGGACCATGTAACAGGGTGGTGCATTTGGACGGACAAGCAATTGGAAACACCACTCAGGAAGATGCGGCAGTATATCAAAGCAGCGCATGCAGGGACGTTCATCCCCGACAGAGAGAACGACGAGCTGACAATGGCCCTCGGGAATCCTGAGCACCCTGGACGGACACGAGGCACGCCAGGCTCCCTTCTGTGGCGTGCTGGGTTTCCGGACGCAGGAGGCTACAAATGCCACGACAGGAGGAAGAAAATGGAGATGACCGAAATCCAGGCGCTGCGGGCCAGAATACAAGCGATAGAGGAACGGGAAGCAGATCGGGAAAGAATTGCCGAAGCTTCCCCCGAAGCTACCCCGCCATCTCAGCGGAGAAGCAGCGTGGCTTCCACCGAGCTGCTTCAGCCAGAGCTTGCCTTGACGGCTACTGCCAGGAATCCTGTGGATGCTATCACGGAGGCACAAAATTGCCACCTTATGGCACAGTGGATGAATCTGAAGGTCAAGGCGGCTGCTGGCTCTGTTTATCCTTCTGGACCAGACGACACTTTTCACTACCGGCCGATTCCAGAAGGATATGCTAGGGTGATGGTCGACGAAATAACGGAGGGATTTGAGGAGCTCCAGCTTGACCACCCTACCGGTGAAGGGGAGACTCGGCTGGGTTCTTCACTGAAGACTCCATGCCTATGGCGGAAGGACCTAATCAACATTCTGAACTGGACGCCTCCGCCTCCTCCTCCTCCTCCGACGAGTCAGGGCACTCCGCCTCCTCCACCGCCTCCTCCTCCGGCGAGTGACCATCAGGGCACTCCGGCTCCTTCTCCGGCGCGTGGCGGCACACCGCCTCCTTCGCCGCCGGCGCGCCCGAGCAGACAGCCAGCTCCTCCTTCGCCTAATCAGCAAGGGCGGAAGAGACCTGCCGCCGCTCCGGCTGCTCCTGCTCCGGCGCCTAAGCAAGTAAAAAAGACAGCCGCTTCGTCTGGTCCGGCGACGTCTACCAGTACAGCCAGAGGCGGGAGGCGATGCAGATTCGGTCCTTCTCTCACGCCTCTAGAGAAGTTACCGTACGAGAGGTCCGACGAGGAAAACACGAAGATCGCTGAAGGCGAAGTGAAGGACTTTTTTGAAGGGTTGAAAGCACAGAGACATCCACCTCCAGAGGAGAAGATAGATGCGGTGAAAGCAAAGCGCACTCTTGCTGCCCTGAAGCAACCAGCGAAAAGTAAGCCGAAGGGAAACTATGACCGCATTATTCAAAAGACATTTCAAGATGCCAAGCGGTCCGGAAGTAAAAAAAGTGATCAGAGGTTA
Source organism: Secale cereale (assembly GCA_902687465.1). Lineage (NCBI taxonomy): Eukaryota > Viridiplantae > Streptophyta > Magnoliopsida > Poales > Poaceae > Secale > Secale cereale. The sequence goes on along the minus strand of LR738715.1, from coordinate 4,987,779 downwards.
GCAGAAGGGCGAGCTGGGAAACAAATTGCCCAGCTCGGCGAACAAGCGAACCAATCGTGCCCCCCGCTCAAGGTGTCTAGCGACATGGTCGCTAATGATCCGAGGATGGTGCCCGGTTATACCAATCTTGCAGATTACGCGTCCGACGATGTACACTATGATTTCATGGACGTGCAGATAGAAAGATACGAGTACAAAAAGCCTCTCGTCAAAAATGAAAGATCTCTATCAACGAATATGCGAAGATTGCATGATTGGTACATGAAAATCTGCAGAGAGTCTGGGGGGAGGAATAACTTGTATTTGAGAGTTAAACCGGAGCATGACCTCGTTGGAATTGACCTGTTGCCTGTTCCATTTGAGGAGTTCTATCAATTTTTCAATCAGTTGGCCCTCGATAAAACAACGATCACCTGCTACTGTCTGTAAGTAGTACTACTTCTGTCATTAAGTCTCTCTATATAGCTGATCTTCATTGCATGTATTTATAATTATCCTCACTATATTATGCAGATTGAAGATCGTCGAATTGAAGAAAAGACAAGTAGGTGATATTGGGTTTATTAACACATACCTCATAGATGCAACCGAGGTTAAATTGCGTCCCGGCGATACCGAGACCAACTTGCTACGATCGTTGGTGGTAAATGAAAACAAAGATATAATACTCTTTCCTTACAACTTCAAGTGAGTGTTAATGTCTTGTGCATATTTGGTTTCCCTTATATATATCAGTCAAGTTTATAGTGATGTAATGATCTCATGCATTCGTGCGCAGCTTCCACTATATTCTCTTAGAGATTAAGCTTGAGAAGGGAATAGTAACTGTCTTCGACTCTAAACGTAAAGATCCCGAGGAGTATGCGGACATGACTCAAATGCTAGCCAGGTAAGTGTGACGACCCCGGCCCGACCGTGCACTAATCATACACGCAAATGCACACGATCAAGCCTAAAGACTCACGTGAAGGAATCACAACACAACTCTAAAACATAAATAAATACATACAAGTTATATATTACAAGCCAGGGGCCTCGAGGGCTCGAATACATAACAAGTGTCACACAAGGTTAGCGGAAGCGTTAGGTATCTGGGTACAGATACAACACAGAACAGAAATAGGCCTTTGTCAAGGCGGGGCAAAAGAAAAGCTACGATCGAAAAGGCGCAGGCCTCCTGCCTGGGACCTCCGATCCTACTCCTGGTCGTCGTCCGCCGGCTCCTCGTAGAAGTACTCGCCGGCCGGGTAGTAGTAGTAGCCAGCCTCGGGCTGGTAGTAGTAGTCGTCAACGGGGGCTGCGGGCACCATGGCTCCGTCGTCTGGTTTGTCATGCGGGTAGGACAAAAGAGGAAGCAAAGCAACCGTGAGTACTCATCCAAAGTACTCAGCAAGACTTACATCAGATCTATACTAAGCAATGCATCATTTTCAAAGGAGGCTTTATGTGGGTGGACTAGACTGCAGAATGCCAGAGTAGAGAGGGGAAAAGCCTAGTCCTGACGAAGACTAGCATCTTCAGGGTCTTGCAACAATTAGAAGGGTGCAGATTAGTACATCATAATGTAAAGTGTTCATAGCAATATCCCTCATATCTCAAGTCACCAGTTCTAGTTGTACCGAAGTGGATACAACTCCGAGTGTCCGTTACCGTAGGACAGGCTATCGATAGATGTTTTCTTCCCTGTAGGGGTGCACCAACTTACCCACCACGCTCGCTTAACTCCGGCCGGACACACTGGCTGGGTCCTGCCCGGCCTCGGCTAAACAACACGACGCAACCCGACCGGAAACCGCCAGAGAGGATCGAGCACGCCGGACTAAGCCTATGCCCCCGGGGGTCATGGTCCATCGCCCCGGACGCTCCTGCACGTTGCGAGGCCGTTCGGTAGCAGACCTAGCAACCCCTTATACAAGCACGCAGTTGCATCCTGGGTCCAATCCGAACGGGCCGCTCAATCGCTGACGTCGTGACGACTCCGGCTGATGTATACGACGCAGAGCACCCACTCACACCCACGTGGTGGTTAGTGCTATCGGACCCGAAGGCCCCTCGGATCAAATATCCAAATCGCTTAGTGGATTGGGAGCGCGCGGTAACGAGCGTTGCCACCACACCGGTGGCCCCGACGTCCCGTCTCGAAGACTTGTGACAAGGACCTTACGGA
>LR738715.1:4955480-4985290 GCA_902687465.1 Secale cereale | reverse complement strand
AATGGAGATGACCGAAATCCAGGCGCTGCGGGCCAGAATACAAGCGATAGAGGAACGGGAAGCAGATCGGGAAAGAATTGCCGAAGCTTCCCCCGAAGCTACCCCGCCATCTCAGCGGAGAAGCAGCGTGGCTTCCACCGAGCTGCTTCAGCCAGAGCTTGCCTTGACGGCTACTGCCAGGAATCCTGTGGATGCTATCACGCAGGCACAAAATTGCCACCTTATGGCACAGTGGATGAATCTGAAGGTCAAGGCGGCTGCTGGCTCTGTTTATCCTTCTGGACCAGACGACACTTTTCACTGCCGGCCGATTCCAGAAGGATATGCTAGGGTGATGGTCGACGAAATAACGGAGGGATTTGAGGAGCTCCAGCTTGACCACCCTACCGGTGAAGGGGAGACTCGGCTGGGTTCTTCACTGAAGACTCCATGCCTATGGCGGAAGGACCTAATCAACATTCTGAACTGGACGCCTCCGCCAACTCCTCCTCCGACGACGAGTCAGGGCACTCCGCCTCCTCCACCGCCTCCTCCTCCGGCGAGTGACCATCAGGGCACTCCGGCTCCTTCTCCGGCGAGTGACCATCAGGGCACTCCGGCTCCTTCTCCGGCGCATGGCGGCACACCGCCTCCTTCGCCGCCGGCGCGTGGCGGCACTCCGCCTCCTTCGCCGCCGGCGCGCCCGAGCAGACAGCCAGCTCCTCCTTCGCCTAATCAGCAAGGGCGGAAGAGACCTGCCGCCGCTCCGGCTGCTCCAGCTCCGGCGCCTAAGCAAGTAAAAAAGACAGCCGCTTCGTCTGGTCCGGCGACGTCTACCAGTACAGCCAGAGGCGGGAGGCGATGCAGATTCGGTCCTTCTCTCACGCCTCTAGAGAAGTTACCGTACGAGAGGTCCGACGAGGAAAACACGAAGATCGCTGAAGGCGAAGTGAAGGACTTTTTTGAAGGGTTGAAAGCACAGAGACATCCACCTCCAGAGGAGAAGATAGATGCGGTGAAAGCAAAGCGCACTCTTGCTGCCCTGAAGCAACCAGCGAAAAGTAAGCCGAAGGGCAACTATCACCGCATTATTCAAAAGACATTTCAAGATGCCAAGCGGTCCGGAAGTACAAAAAGTGATCAGAGGTTAGCAGAAGGGCGAGCTGGGAAACAAATTGCCCAGCTCGGTGAACAAGCGAACCAATCGTGCCCCCCGCTCAAGGTGTCTAGCGACATGGTCGCTAATGATCCGAGGATGGTGCCCGGTAATACCAATCTTGCAGATTACGCGTCCGACGATGTACACTATGATTTCATGGACGTGCAGATAGAAAGATATGAGTACAAAAAGCCTCTCGTCAAAAATGAAAGATCTCTATCAACGAATATGCGAAGATTGCATGATTGGTACATGAAAATCTGCAGAGAGTCTGGGGGAGGAATAACTTGTATTTGAGAGTTAAACCGGAGCATGACCTCGTTGGAATTGACCTGTTGCCTATTCCATTTGAGGAGTTCTATCAATTTTTCAATCAATTGGCCCTCGATAAAACAACGATCACCTGCTACTGTCTGTAAGTAGTACTACTTCTGTCATTAAGTCTCTCTATATAGCTGATCTTCATTGCATGTATTTATAATTATCCTCACTATATTATGCAGATTGAAGATCGTCGAATTGAAGAAAAGACAAGTAGGTGATATTGGGTTTATTAACACATACCTCATAGATGCAACCGAGGTTAAATTGCGTCCCGGCGATACCGAGACCAACTTGCTACGATCGTTGGTGGTAAATGAAAACAAAGATATAATACTCTTTCCTTACAACTTCAAGTGAGTGTTAATGTCTTGTGCATATTTGGTTTCCCTTATATATATCAGTCAAGTTTATAGTGATGTAATGATCTCATGCATTCGTGCGCAGCTTCCACTATATTCTCTTAGAGATTAAGCTTGAGAAGGGAATAGTAACTGTCTTCGACTCTAAACGTAAAGATCCCGAGGAGTATGCGGACATGACTCAAATGCTAGCCAGGTAAGTTAAATCGATCAATATTATCCACCATGCATATATATCAGCAACTTCATTTCTGATATCAACTAATTGTTTCCTTTGTCTGGCAGGGCTTGGAATGTTGGAAATATGCCCTAGAGGCAATAATAAAAGAGTTATTATTATATTTCCTTGTTCATGATAATCGTTTATTATCCATGCTATAACTGTATTGATTGGAAACTCAAATACACGTGTGGATGAATAAACAGACTTTGTGTCCCTAGTGAGCCTCTACAGGACTAGCTCGTTGATCAAAGATGACCGCGGTTTCCAGGTCATAGACATGAGTTGTCATTTGATAACGGGATCACATCATTAGGAGAATGATGTGATGGACGAGACCCAAACGTTAACATAGCTTTTGATCGTGTCAGTTATCGCTATAGTTTTTATGCATGTCAAGTATAAGTTCCTATGACCATGAGATCATGTAACTCACTGACACCGTAGGAGTGCTTTGTGTGTACCAAACGTCACAACGTAACTGGGTGACTATAAAGGTGCTCTACAGGTATCTCCGAGGGTGTCTGTTGAGTTGACATGGATCGAGACTGGGATTTGTCACTCCGTATGACGGAGAGGTATCTCCGGGCCCACTCGGTAATACGTCATCTCAATGAGCTCAAAGTGACTAAGTGGTTGGTCACGGGATTATGTATTACGGTAACGAGTAAAGAGACTTGCCGGTAACGAGATTGAACTAGGTATAGAGATACCGACGATCGAATCTCGGGCAAGTAACATACCGACGAGACAAAGGGAACTGTATACGGGATTGCCTGAATCCTTGACATCGTGGTTCATCCGATGAGATCATCGAGAAACATGTAGGAACCAATATGGGTATCCAGATCCCACTATTGGTTATTGACCTGGGAGTGTCTCGGTCATGTCTACATGGTTTCCGAACCCGCAGGGTCTACACACTTAACGTTCGGTGACGCTAGGGTTGTTAGTGAGAAATGTGTATGGTTACCGAAGGTTGTTCGGAGTCCCGGATGAGATCCCGGACATGACGAGGGTCTCCGGAATGGTCCGGAGACGAAGATTGATATATAGGATGAAAGGTTTCGGAGTACCGGAAGTGTTCCGGGGAGCATCGGGAAATCGGCGGAGTACCGGAAGGGGTTTCGGGGGGTCCGGAAGTGGTTCTGGGCCTAGTGGGCCACAAGGGGGAACACCACAGCCCTCAGGGGGCTGTGCGCCCCCCCTGGGCCCTCTCCTCATGCGGCTAAGGGGGTGGGACCCCCTAGGGCTGGCCGCACCCCTTGGCCTTGGGGGGCAAGGCACCTAGGGGGGAAACCCTAGGGCCTGGCCGCCCCCCCTGCCCTGGCCGCCGCCCCCTCCCCTTGCCCTGGCCGCCGGCCCCTAGGGGGGAAACCCTAGGGCGCCCTCACCTCTCCACCCCCCCTATATATAGTGGGGCAAAGGGAGGGCAGCCAACACAGTTTGTGCCTCGGTGCTGCCCTCCCTCTCCCGTTACATCTTCTTCTCCCGCGGTGCTTAGGCGAAGCCCTGCTGGAGTTCTTCTCCACCATCACCACCACGCCGTCGTGCTGCCGGTTCTCCATCAACCTCTCCTCCACCCCTTGCTGGATCAAGAAGGAGGAGACGTCCACGAGCCGTACGTGTGAAGAACGCGGAGGCACCGTTGCTTCGGTGCTAGGTCTTCGGCGATCTGAATCGCGACGAGTACGACTCCATCATCCGCGTTCATAACGCTTCCGCTTAGCGATCTACAAGGGTACGTAGATCATACTCCCCCCTCGTAGTTGCATCTACTAGATTGATCTTGGTGAACGGTAGGAAAATTTTTTGTTTCCCATGCAACGTTCCCCAACAATCCTGTGTGTGCACGTATGTAAAATCCTCTAGATCGTAAAAACTAGAAGTCCTATCACCTCAATTCCCCAATAGCTTTCCAACGCCTATGAAAACGACGAAATCGGTGCTTGTTCTCACTTGCTTTGAGAGTCTCGATCAATTCGGACTCTAGGTTGATTTTTGTATTTTCTTTGATCACCGTTTCTTCGCGAGAGTTGGCCTAACACCCTATTGTATCCATACATGGGTGGGGCGCCAAGGACCTGAACACCAAAGTGATATGCCGGCTCATCAAAATTTGAGCTGTAATTGCGATAACTTTCATTTTTTCCAATCCTGCAGGCCATTTTTGAGGGCCAAGACGACCCTTTTTGGTCTTAAAATTTTCCACGCACGTGATCCTGTGGGTGCACGTATGTAAAATCCTCCAGATCGTAAAAACTAGAAGTCCTATCACCTCAATTCCCCAATAGCTTTCCAACGCCTATGAAAATGACGAAATCGGAGCTTGTTCTCACTTGCTTTGAGAGTCTCGATCAATTCGGACTCTAGGTTGATTTTTGTATTTTCTTTGATCACCGTTTCTTCACGAGAGTTGGCCTAACACCCTATTGTATCCATACATGGGTGGGGCGCCCAGGACCTGAACACCAAAGTGATATGCCGGCTCATCAAAATTTGAGCTGTAATTGCGATAACTTTCATTTTTTCCAATCCTGCAAGCCATTTTTGTGGGCCTAGACGACCCTTTTTGGGCTCAGAATTTTCCACGCACGTGATCCTGTGTGTGCACGTATGTAAAATCCTCCAGATCGTAAAAACTAGAAGTCCTATCACCTGTGACGACCCCGGCCCGACCGTGCACTAATCATACACGCAAATGCACACGATCAAGCCTAAGGACTCACGTGAAGGAATCACAGCACAACTCTAAAACATAAATAAATACATACAAGTTATATATTACAAGCCAGGGGCCTCGAGGGCTCGAATACATAACATGATGTCATACACAAGGTTAGCGGAAGTGTTAGGTATCTGGGTACAGATACAACACAGAACAGATAGGCCTCATACGAGGCGGGGCAAAAGAAAAGCTACGATCGAAAAGGCGCAGGCCTCCTGCCTGGGACCTCCGATCCTACTCCTGGTCGTCGTCCGCCGGCTACTCGTAGAAGTACTCGCCGGCCGGGTAGTAGTAGTAGCCAGCCTCGGGCTGGTAGTAGTAGTCGTCAACAGGGGCTGCGGGCACCATGGCTCCGTCGTCTGGTTTATCAAGCGGGAAGGACAAAAAGGGGAGCAAAGCAACCGTGAGTACTCATCCAAAGTACTCAGCAAGACTTACATCAGATCTATACTAGCAATGCATCATTTTCAAAGGAGGCTTTATGTGGGTGGACTAGACTGCAGAAAGCCAGAGTAGAGAGGGGAAAAGCCTAGTCCTGACGAAGACTAGCATCTTCAGGGTCTTGCAGCAATAGAAGGGAGCAGATAGTTTATCATAATGTAAAGTGGTTATAGTAATATCATCTTCATATCACATATCTCAAGTCACTAGTTCTAGTTGTACCGAAGTGGATACAACTCCGAGTGTCCGTTACCGTAGGACAGGCTATCGATAGATTGTTTCTTCCCTGCAGGGGTGCACCAAGTTACCCACCACGCTCGCTTAACTCCGGCCGGACACACCATCAGGTCGTGCCCGCCCTCGGCTAAACCATACGCCGCAACCCGACCGGATACCGCCAGAGAGGATCGAGCACGCCGGACTAATCCTATGCCCCCGGGGGTCATGGCCGTCGCCCCGGACACTCCGCACGTTGCGAGGCCGTTCGGTAGCAGACCTAGCAACCCCTTATACAAGCGCAGTTGCATCCTAAGTCCAATCCGAACGGGCCGCTCAATCGCTGACGTCGTGACGACTCCGGCTGATGTATACGACGCAGAGCACCCACTCACACCCACGTGGTGGTTAGTGCTATCGGCCCGGAGGCCCTCGGATCAAATATCCAAATCGCTTAGTGTGTTGGGAGCGCGCGGTAACGAGCAGAGCCTACGATACTGTTGGCCCCGTCGTCCCGTCTCGAGGACTTGTGACAAGGACTGGGAAAGACCGGCCACGCCTCGTAGTTATCTCGCGGGTACCCTCACTGGTCACCCGACTCCACAGCTCACGCCTCAAAGGCACTCGCGGGTACCCCTCAGGGTCAACCCGTCTCTATCCAACATGTGTAGTAGTCACCATAAAGTGTCTTCAGACGCACGATACCTCTGGCCGCACGCCTTTGTTCCTGGCGACGTCCGGCCTCGGGGATCGATACGTCTTTAAACACGGTACGGTAAACCAGGGCATCCGTGTGGTTTCCATGCCGATGAGGAATCCGAGGAATCACCCTCGTTGGACTCCTAAACGACAAGTCCCGTTAAGGTGATACCGGAGGAATCACCCTCGGCGGTAATCACCATAGCGGATGCACGACAAAAGCTAAGTCGGAAGTGGGAAGAGGAATCACCCTCGGTAACCCACAACGAGCTAGCTATACTACAGGGACAACATCGGAAGTGAGTTCGGAGGTATCACCCTCGTCACCCGATGTTAACTCTGCGGAGTCGAGCATATTAGGGGGTGTGCGGTGGTGTGAAGAAGGTCAGGCGAAGGGGCTCGATCGCTTGATCGAGGCAAGGGTACTATGCGAGGCAACTACGAGAAAGCGGGACCACAGCAGTGCTACCCAACCTATACTAAGCAGTTTATGAAAAAAGACAGGTATCAACAGTATTGCAAAAACAGGCTATGCAACAGTAATAGGAGCAGTAGCAGTAGCAGCAATTCTAATGCAAGAATAAGAGAGAATAGACATAGGCGATATCGGAATGATCAAAGGGGGGGTTGCTTGCCTGGTTGCTCGGTGGCAAAAGCAAGGTCGTCGGAGGGGGAACCAATCACCGGGACGGCGTCGGTCTCTGGAGCGACGTCGGCGTCGGACTCTACCGAGAGAGAAGAGGGGGAAGAAATAGATAAATACACAGAATACAAGCATCACAAAGCGTGCTAGGCTAATGTGCAGTGCAGGGTTGCCTAAAAACATGTCTAAGTTATATTAGTTATTTTTAGGAATTAACTAGGATTATTAACCGGTGTATGTGCACTATTCATCTACCGGAAACGGGCTAAAAGTTGCGGGTTCACCTCCGTAGAGGGTCCCGACACGGAAACAGATAGCACGGCTGGCTTCGTCTCGTCGTTCTGAGCAACTTTCATGTAGAAAGTTTTTCCATCCGAGCTACGGATTAAAAGTTATGAATTTCTAAAGATTTTAGGATTTTCTGAAATTATTCTAATTATCAAAAAGTGAATTGTGACGTCAGCATGATGACACGCTGACATCAGCAGGTCAAACCGCAGCTGACTAGGTCAAATATGACATGTGGGTCCAGTGGGACCCACATGTCAGCCTCTGTGGCAAAAACAGAGTTAAATTATACTAACAGTGGGTTAATTAAAGGGTGGGCCCCATCTGTCAGTGATTAACTCTAATTAACAAATTAATTAGCATTTTAATTATTTATAAAACCGTTTTTCGAGCGGGGCCCACACGTCAGTGGGCCAGAGGTGCCCAGTCAGCCAGTTGACCAAGTCAACTGGTCAACTGGGGCCCGTGGGGGCCACTGGCAGTGACCCTGGGGTGGTCCCCACCTGAGCCACGTCGGCCGGTCGGCGTTTAAACGCCGGCGGGCGTCAAAACGCGGCGACGACCACGGGAGCTCGCCGGAAAAATGCTACGGTGGTCCGTTTGGCGCGCGGCTGGGCGCGTTCGAACGGCCACTTCGCCGCGCGTCCAACGGTGGTGGTGGTGTCGCCGGAGTCCCACCGGAGCGGCGACGACGAGCGGCGGAGCGGACGCCGGCTTCGGGCGCCGATGGAAAAAGGGGCTAGGGGGCTCCGTTGGCCGCGCGGTTTGTTGCGCTCGAATGAGTCGAGGGTGAGGAGACGAAAGGTGGTAGTGGCGCGGCTCGGAAGTGGCCGGAACCTCGTCGGCGTTAAGCCGCGGCGGAGGCGAGCTTCGGCTGGAGAGGGAAACGCGGCTATGGCGTGAGCGCGGGCGCGCAAATTAGCTAGGGCGGCGCGGCAGATCTCCAGGAGCTCGACGGAGCCACTGGCTCGAGCTGTTAGAGCTCGGGCGCGTGCTAATGGCTACGGCGGCGGCGGTCAGGACACGGTACGGTAGCGAGCTAGCTTGGCGGAGCAGAGCGGCGCGAGAGAGAGTCAGAGGGGAGGGGAGAGCTCACCGCGCGGTCAAGAAAGACCCGTGGCAGCTTAGTAGCAGCAGAGGAGGTCGTGGCCGCCGCCGAGCACCGGAGACAGAGGAGAAGGGGGTGGCGTCGTCTGCTCGTTCCCGCGTCTCCCAGCTTCGGCTCGTGGGCGTGGTCGACGTGGTCGAGGCCCGGGCACACGCCAGACACGGTGACGAGGCCGGCCGGGGACGGTGGCCGCGGGAACGGCGGTCGAACGGCGGCGGGGCTCTCGGCTCCGCCCGGATCTGAGAGGGGAGAGGGGAGGAGAGGCCCAGCGAGAGGGGGAGGAATGGATAGGGATGGAGGGGGAAGAGGGAGGAGCTCCCTCTTATCCTCTCCGCGGCGCTGTGGCGGCAGGTGTCGGCGAGCGCGGCGGCCAGCGCACGGCGGCCAGCGCGCGCGTGACACGGAGGGGGAGCAGGTAGGAGGAGGGGTGCTGGGCCGGGCCAGCTGGGCCGCGTGGGCACCAGGTAAGTAGTTTCTTCCCCTCTGTTTTCTTTTAAATAGATTACAGAGAGGAAAAGAAAAATATTAGGCCACCAAACCCTTTTTTGTAAAAAGTGGGAGTTGGTCCAAAAATTACCTTGCAATATTCTTTACCACCAAAAATTGGATTGGGCAAATTTTGAACACTTTTGAAATTTTCAAAAATGAAAAGGCATTTAATAGTGCTGATATAACACTGTTTAAATGCACTGGCCCATTAATGGAGTTGATGGTGATGTTGTTTTCCTCAACAACAATTGTTCTGGAATATTTGCTAAATGATGAACATTTTTCCATAATTTTTGGAGCAACTTCATTTTGAATTTTGAATTTGCTTTGAATTCAGAGGGTAATTTGAATTGGGAGCTTAACCACTGTGATTAATTAATGCAAATGAAGATGACTTGGCATCATTAGCAGAGTAACACAGTAGTTAATACATAGGGGTGTTACAAATTCTCCTCCTCTAAAAGAAATTCTCGTCCCGAGAATTCAGGAGGTAGAAGAAAAGAGGTCGGGGTATTCCGCCCGAAGATTTTCCTCGCGTTCCCAAGTGGCTTCATTTTCAGTGTGATTCGACCACTGCACTTTCAGGAACTTAGTTGTCTTCTGGCGGGTCCGACGTTCAGCTTGATCGAGGATGCGGATCGGATGCTCCTTATAAGAAAGATCATCTTGAAGCTCGAGCATCTCGTGATCCACAGCACGATGCGGGGACTCCTTGAAAGATCGGCGGAGTTGCGACACATGGAACACATCGTGGATATGAGAGAATTGCGGAGGCAATTCCAGTTTGTAAGCCACAAATCCACGTCTAGCAACCACGGGAAAGGGGCCAATGTAGCGTGGAGCTAACTTGCCCTTGATGCCGAAACGGTGCGTGCCCTTCATAGGGGTGACACGAAGATAAACTTGATCACCTGGTTGATAAGTCAATCCCCATCGCTTGCGATCATAGTTGCTCTTCTGGCGGTCCTGAGCCGCCTTGAGATTTTCACGCACTATACGGACTTGCTCTTCGGCGTGTTGAATAATGTCCGGACCAATAACTTGTCGTTCCCCAGTTTCTGACCAGTTCAGAGGGGTTCGACACTTACGTCCGTACAGAACTTCAAAGGGAGCCATCTTCAAGCTTGCTTGATAGCTGTTGTTATACGAGAACTCGGCATATGGAAGGGATTCTTCCCATTTCTTACCGAATGATATAACACAAGCTCGCAGCATATCTTCAAGCACTTGATTGACTCGTTCAACTTGACCTTGGGACTGGGGGTGATAAGCTGAACTCCAGTTGATATGAGTTCCCAAAGCTTCTTGAAAACTTTCCCAGAACTTGGAAGTGAACAGGGTGCCACGGTCCGTACTGATCTCCTTCGGAATTCCGTGGAGGGATACAATTCGGGAGATATACAGTTCTGCTAACTGGCTAGCAGTGATAGTCTCCTTGATTGGCAGGAAGTGTGCAACCTTTGAGAGTTGGTCGACGACGACAAGAATGGCATCGTTACCCTTCTGGGACTTAGGAAAGCCAGTAATGAAATCCATTTGCACCTTATCCCATTTCCACAGCGGAATAGGAAGAGGTTGCAGAAGTCCAGCAGGCTTCTGATGTTCTGCCTTCACGCGACGACAGACATCGCATTCAGCAACATATCGAGCAATATCCCGCTTCATATTAGGCCACCAGTACCTTTGGCGGAGATCACGATACATCTTAGTACTACCAGGATGAATAGACAGCGGTGTATCATGTGCCTCCTTCATGACCTTGTCAGTCATAAGCTCGAAACGCGTTACCACGATGCGGCCTCGGAAATACAAGGTTCCATCTTCGGATATTGAGAAATCCCTGTATTTCGGAAGATGCAGTTTCCGTTTTATAACATCAACGTAAGCATCTTTGGTTTGCGCTACCTTGACAGCCTTCTCAAGATCCGGCTGTATCACAAGGTCATTAAGCGAACCATGTGGAACAATATGCAGATTCAGCTTGCGTAATTCCTCATAAAGACGAGGCTGAGCTCGCTTAACCTTGAGGTTGGTGCTGTATGACTTGCGACTCAAGGCATCGGCTATCACATTAGCCTTGCCAGGGGTATAAGAAATACCGCAGTCGTATTCAGAAATAGTTTCCAACCATCGCTGTTGGCGGAGATTAAGATCCGGCTGAGTGAATAAATATTTCAAGCTTTGATGATCAGTATAGATCTCACACCGGTTACCGAGAAGGTAATGCCGCCATAGCTTCAATGCAAAGATCACTGCAGCAAGTTCAAGATCATGCACTAGATAATTCTCTTCATGCGGACGCAATTGGCGCGATGCATAAGCAATTACTCTTCGTTCTTGCATTAGGACACAACCTAAGCCTTGACGAGAGGCGTCACAATATATCACGAAGTCCTTGCGAGAATCTGGAGGAGCAAGCACTGGTGCAGAAACGAGCTTGTCCTTAAGAGCTTGAAAGCTTTCCTGGCATTTATCTGTCCACTCAAACTTAACGCCTTTGTGAAGCAGATTAGTCAGGGGCTTGGCAATCTTGGAAAAGTTCTCGACGAAGCGACGACAATAGCTTGCAAGGCCGAGAAAACTTCTCACTTGCTTGGCATTCTTCGGAGGAGTCCAGTCAAGAATAGCCTGAACCCGTTCCGGATTAACGGCAATGCCATCCTTGGAAATCACATGTCCAAGGTAGGTCACTTCAGAAAGCCAGAACTCGCATTTGGAGAACTTAGCATATAGCTGATGCTCTCGCAGCTTCTCCAGAACAAGGCGAAGATGTTCGGCGTGTTCTTCCTTGGTCTTTGAGAATACCAGAATATCATCCAGATATACCACGACGAACTTGTCGAGGTAATCCATGAATATATAATTCATCAGGCGGGAGAAGGTAGCTGGAGCATTAGTCAGTCCAAAAGACATGACAGTGTACTCATACGAGCCATAGCGAGTAACAAATGCAGTCTTTGGAATATCCTCTTCACGAACACGGATCTGGTGATAACCCAACCTCAAGTCGAGTTTAGAAAACACCGATGATCCAGCCAGTTGATCATATAAGTCATTGATCCTAGGAAGCGGATATTTGTTCTGGATGGTTGCCTGGTTGATAGGTCGGTAATCTTGTACCAGCCTATTCGTACCATCTTTCTTCTTGACGAAAAGAGACGGTGCTCCCCAGGCAGAGGAACTAGGACGGATGAAGCCCTTCTTGAGTGGCTTGTCGATTTCCTCCTTAAGCTCGAGGAGCTCATGCGGTGGCATCTTGTAAGGACGCTTCGCAATAGGAGTAGTACCCGGCTTCAAGTCAATAACAAATTCGACGGCTCGAGCAGGGGGTATTCCTGGAAGTTCTTCTGGGAAGACATCCGGGAAATCACATACAACTGGTATGCTTTCGAGCCCTTCAAGTGGTGAAGCATTCAATGCATTTGAGGCATAGATTTGAGCCTCGGCATTACGGGATATACGAGCGCGGCAATTCACGAGTTGATTCGAGGGGTGCCGAAGACGTACAGTCTTGGTGGCACAATCGATTTGGGCCTCGTGAGCCTCCAACCAATCCATTCCTAGGATAAGGTCGATGCCGCAGGATTTCAGGACAATGGGGTGTGCCTGAAACTTCCTTTCTTCTATCTCCACTACCACTTCCGGACAGAATAAGGTAGATTTGCACTGACCCACGGAGGTTTGTACGGATACCGTGTGATATAGTTTATCTTGTTTAAAGCCATGTTTAAATGCAAATGGTTCTGATATGAAAGAATCAGATGCACCAGTATCAAACAAAACATTAGCAATTACTGAGTTGACAAGAAGTGTACCCATCACGGTGGCTGGCTGCTCTGGGTCTTCACTCAGATTGACGTGGTGAAGCTGACCACCACGAGCATACGAAGGCCTGGTATTATTGTTGCGCTGCTGAGGAACTCCACGTCCACTGCCACGGCCAGCAGATGGAAGAGCCAGCTGACCCTGAACCTGCGGACAGTCTCTGGCACGGTGACCCGGACGGCCACACTTGAAGCAGAGTCCACTCTCTGGACGAATCGCAGGTGCTCGAGGTGCTGGGACTGCAGGCCTGTACTGCATTGGCGGTGGAGGAGGCAGACGAGGTGCAGCATAAGAAGGCCTGTACACTGGAGCGTTTGGACGATACATGCTCTGAGGAATCCATATGCGGCGCTTCTGAGAAGACGAGCCCGAAGATGAGCCCGACTCGCGAGAGCGCTTAAGAGCGTCCTTGTGTAGCTTGAGTCCAGTTTCAACCTGAATGGCCTTGTTCACTAGAGTGGCGAAGTCCGGAAAGTCCAGTGCCACTAGAGCAAGCAGAATATCATGATGAAGTCCACGCCTGAACTTCTCCTGGCGTCTTGCGTCAGTAGCAATATCCTCCTCAGCATAGCGGGACAGTTCCAGGAACTCCCGCTGATAAGCATCAACTGACTTGTTGCCCTGAATCAGGTTACGGAACTCCGTCCTCTTGCGGTCAATAACACCCTCAGGGATGTACCGAGCGCGGAAGGCAGTCTTGAAGTCTGCCCAGGTGATGACAGTTCCAGCAGGCACTGTGTTCTGGTGAGTGTCCCACCATTGGGCCGCCGGACCCTTCAGGAAATACGTCGCGAATTTGACATAGTTGTCAGGGGACACGGCGGCAGAATCCAGCTCAAAGAATATGTCTCGCAGCCAATCATCGGCATCCAAGGGGTTGGCGGCACTGCGAAATATCGTTGGACTGAGCCGCAGAAATTCTTGCAGAGTGATAGCGGCTGGCTGATGCTGAGCATTGGCGTTGATCTGGGGTATCTGGTTGAGCATACCCTGCAGCACCTGACGCTGCATGTCAATGGTCTGCATTACGGCAGCCATATAGTCTGGCGGCGGAGGCGGAGGCGGAGGTGCAGGGGGATCATCGTTATTAGCCATCCTGATAATTCCAACAGGGATGGTTTAGCGACAAGAATACACGTTGCATGAATTCAACAATGAAGTAAATATGCACGACATAAGGGAAGTGCATTAATACAACATCATGACAACCGGGTTCGTACATAGCGTCGGTTACAAACGGGCAGCATAACGGCGCAAAATCAAAACTAGACATAGTAGGCGGCGCGCAGACCGCGGTAAGGAAGTACACAACGAGACATAGCAAAGGCTACATCAACGTCGGAGAAAGGAACTGAAACGGGGTAGCTGCAAGTGCGGACGGCGGATCTCGATCGCAGAAGGATCCTGAGCTCCATGTGCACTCTGATGCAGAACCCGGTCTCGGACGGGAATCAGAGGTCCACGAACTGGCGTGTGACCTCCAACCGCAGGCCACTCGACACCTGGAGGTGTGTTGATCCTGCGCGGGCAAAGGATAGACTGAGGAAGTGTCCCTGCGTGGACAGCCGGTACCAACTGCGTCAACGTCTGGTAGAGAGTTGTCCGAGTGATGGACAACTCAACCGCCAGGGCCCGAGTAGTTCGATCCAGCGCCTGAGTGTGCTGAATCAGAACCTGTGGGTCATAACGTCGACTCTCGTACGGGGCACAGATAGCTGAGTAGTATCCAGTCTCATCTCCAGCAGGTGCATACGGAATGTACCGAAACTCAGAGGCATCCAAGCTATCTCTGTGCTCTCCTCTGAGGCGTACGATAGCAGCGTAGGCAGCATCATGGACTGCCATTGCAACCGTCACGCCGCTACCGCGGGAGCGGTACAGCTCAGTGCCTGAGTCATCCTGCCGGTCGTAGATACGAACATCAGCATAATACTGCTCCTGGTTGAACTCGCGAAACTCCTCGTAGACCATGTACTCGGGGTACCAGCGGTAGCCCAGCCTGGTCAGGAGAGCGACTAGAATGGCCGGAAACCCAGGGGCATCTCGAGCCCAGGTGCGAAGCACAAGCTGAGTCTCCGGGCGAGGTGGAAACAGAGGATCCATCTGAAAGAAGAAGAATTCAGACTTGTCAAGTCCTGATGATATTTAAACAGAACTTGGTAAGAAAGGTTAAACAAACAAATGGAAAGGAACGATTATCAGACTAATCAGGTCAATGATAAGAAACCGCACTGATATCCAGCTCTCCGGGTAGATGTGAAAACGAGAACCTAATGGAGTTAGTAAAACTTAACCCGGATAGACGAGAGAGAAGAGTCCCAGAGTATAGACGAGGAATAAAAGAAGCTACACCACCCAAGTGGCGACGTGGGGCCATAAGCCACACAGCCAAGTTAGTAAAACAGTTTTTGACCTCTAGACTCAACTTCGACCAAGGAGTTGGAAAGGGGTTCCTACAGGCAGTCGGCTCTGATACCAACCTGTGACGACCCCGGCCCGACCGTGCACTAATCATACACGCAAATGCACACGATCAAGCCTAAGGACTCACGTGAAGGAATCACAACACAACTCTAAAACATAAATAAATACATACAAGTTATATATTACAATCCAGGGGCCTCGAGGGCTCGAATACATAACAAGTGTCACACAAGGTTAGCGGAAGCGTTAGGTATCTGGGTACAGATACAACACAGAACAGAAATAGGCCTTTGTCAAGGCGGGGCAAAAGAAAAGCTACGATCGAAAAGGCGCAGGCCTCCTGCCTGGGACCTCCGATCCTACTCCTGGTCGTCGTCCGCCGGCTCCTCGTAGAAGTACTCGCCGGCCGGGTAGTAGTAGTAGCCAGCCTCGGGCTGGTAGTAGTAGTCGTCAACGGGGGCTGCGGGCACCATGGCTCCGTCGTCTGGTTTGTCATGCGGGTAGGACAAAAGAGGAAGCAAAGCAACCGTGAGTACTCATCCAAAGTACTCAGCAAGACTTACATCAGATCTATACTAAGCAATGCATCATTTTCAAAGGAGGCTTTATGTGGGTGGACTAGACTGCAGAATGCCAGAGTAGAGAGGGGAAAAGCCTAGTCCTGACGAAGACTAGCATCTTCAGGGTCTTGCAGCAATTAGAAGGGTGCAGATTAGTACATCATAATGTAAAGTGTTCATAGCAATATCCCTCATATCTCAAGTCACCAGTTCTAGTTGTACCGAAGTGGATACAACTCCGAGTGTCCGTTACCGTAGGACAGGCTATCGATAGATGTTTTCTTCCCTGCAGGGGTGCACCAACTTACCCACCACGCTCGCTTAACTCCGGCCGGACACACTGGCTGGGTCCTACCCGGCCTCGGCTAAACAACACGACGCAACCCGACCGGAAACCGCCAGAGAGGATCGAGCACGCCGGACTAAGCCTATGCCCCCGGGGGTCATGGTCCATTGCCCCGGACGCTCCTGCATGTTGCGAGGCCGTTCGGTAGCAGACCTAGCAACCCCTTATACAAGCACGCAGTTGCATCCTGGGTCCAATCCGAACGGGCCGCTCAATCGCTGACGTCGTGACGACTCCGGCTGATGTATACGACGCAGAGCACCCACTCACACCCACGTGGTGGTTAGTGCTATCGGACCCGAAGGCCCCTCGGATCAAATATCCAAATCGCTTAGTGGATTGGGAGCGCGCGGTAACGAGCGTTGCCACCACACCGGTGGCCCCGACGTCCCGTCTCGAAGACTTGTGACAAGGACCTTACGGACCAGCCACGCTTCGTAGTTATCTCGCGGGTACCCTCACTGGTCACCCGACTCCACAGCTCACGCCTCAAAGGCACTCGCGGGTACCCCTCTGGGTCAACCCGCCTCCATCCAACATGTGTAGCAGTAACTATAAAGTGTCTTCAGACGCACGATACCTCTGGCCGCACGCCTTTGTTCCTGGCGACGTCCGGCCTCGGGGATCGATACGTCTTTAAACACGGTACGGTAAACCAGGGCATCCGTGTGGTTTCCATGCCGATGAGGAATCCGAGGAATCACCCTCGTTGGACTCCTAAACGACAAGTCCCGTTAAGGTGATACCGGAGGAATCACCCTCGGCGGTAATCACCATAGCGGATGCACGACAAAAGCTAAGTCGGAAGTGGGAAGAGGAATCACCCTCGGTAACCCACAACGAGCTAGCTATACTACAGGGACAACATCGGAAGTGAGTTCGGAGGTATCACCCTCGTCACCCGATGTTAACTCTGCGGAGTCGAGCATATTAGGGGGTGTGCGGTGGTGTGAAGAAGGTCAGGGGAAGGGGCTCGATCGCTTGATCGAGGCAAGGGTACTATGCGAGGCAACTACGAGAAAGCGGGACCACAGCAGTGCTACCCAACCTATACTAAGCAGTTTATGAAAAAAGACAGGTATCAACAGTATTGCAAAAACAGGCTATGCAACAGTAATAGGAGCAGTAGCAGTAGCAGCAATTCTAATGCAAGAATAAGAGAGAATAGACATAGGCGATATCGGAATGATCAAAGGGGGGGTTGCTTGCCTGGTTGCTCGGTGGCAAAAGCAAGGTCGTCGGAGGGGGAACCAATCACCGGGACGGCGTCGGTCTCTGGAGCGACGTCGGCGTCGGACTCTACCGAGAGAGAAGAGGGGGAAGAAACAGATAAATACACAGAATACAAGCATCACAAAGCGTGCTAGGCTAATGTGCAGTGCAGGGTTGCCTAAAAACATGTCTAAGTTATATTAGTTATTTTTAGGAATTAACTGGGATTATTAACCGGTGTATGTGCACTATTCATCTACCGGAAACGGGCTAAAAGTTGCGGGTTCACCTCCGTAGAGGGTCCCGACACGGAAACAGATAGCACGGCTGGCTTCGTCTCGTCGTTCTGAGCAACTTTCATGTAGAAAGTTTTTCCATCCGAGCTACGGATTAAAAGTTATGAATTTCTAAAGATTTTAGGATTTTCTGAAATTATTCTAATTATCAAAAAGTGAATTGTGATGTCAGCATGATGACACGCTGACATCAGCAGGTCAAACCGCAGCTGACTAGGTCAAATATGACATGTGGGTCCACTGGGACCCACATGTCAGCCTCTGTGGCAAAAACAGAGTTAAATTATACTAACAGTGGGTTAATTAAAGGGTGGGCCCCATCTGTCAGTGATTAACTCTAATTAACAAATTAATTAGCATTTTAATTATTTATAAAACCGTTTTTCGAGCGGGGCCCACACGTCAGTGGGCCAGAGGTGCCCAGTCAGCCAGTTGACCAAGTCAACTGGTCAACTGGGGCCCGTGGGGGCCACTGGCAGTGACCCTGGGGTGGTCCCCACCTGAGCCACGTCGGCCGGTCGGCGTTTAAACATCGGCGGGCGTCAAAACGCGGCGGCGACCACGGGAGCTCGCCGGAAAAATGCTACGGTGGTCCGTTTGGCGCGCGGCTGGGCGCGTTCGAACGGCCACTTCGCCGCGCGTCCAACGGTGGTGGTGATGTCGCCGGAGTCCCACCGGAGCGGCGACGGCGAGCGGCGGAGCGGACGCCGGCTTCGGGCGCCGATGGAAAAAGGGGCTAGGGGGCTCCGTTGGCCGCGCGGTTTGTTGCGCTCGAATGAGTCGAGGGTGAGGAGACGAAAGGTGGTAGTGGCGCGGCTCGGAAGTGGCCGGAACCTCGTCGGCGTTAAGCCGCGGTGGAGGCGAGCTTCGGCTGGAGAAGGAAACGCGGCTATGGCGCGAGCGCGGGCGCGCAAATTAGCTAGGGCGGCGCGGCAGATCTCCAGGAGCTCGACGGAGCCACTGGCTCGAGCTGTTAGAGCTCGGGCGCGTGCTAATGGCTACGGCAGCGGCGGTCAGGACACGGTACGGTAGCGAGCTAGCTTGGCGGAGCAGAGCGGCGCGAGAGAGAGTCAGAGGGGAGGGGAGAGCTCACCGCGCGGTCAAGAAAGACCCGTGGCAGCTTAGTAGCAGCAGAGGAGGTCGTGGCCGCCGCCGAGCACCGGAGACAGAGGAGAAGGGGGCGGCGTCGTCTGCTCGTTCCCGCGTCTCCCAGCTTCGGCTCGTGGGCGTGGTCGACGTGGTCGAGGCCCGGGCACACGCCAGACACGGTGACGAGGCCGGCCGGGGACGGTGGCCGCGGGAACGGCGGTCGAACGGCGGCGGGGCTCTCGGCTCCGCCCGGATCTGAGAGGGGAGAGGGGAGGAGAGGCCCAGCGAGAGGGGGAGGAATGGATAGGGATGGAGGGGGAAGAGGGAGGAGCTCCCTCTTATCCTCTCCGCGGCGCTGTGGCGGCAGGTGTCGGCGAGCGCGGCGGCGAGCGCACGGCGGCCAGCGCGCGCGTGACACGGAGGGGGAGCAAGTAGGAGGAGGGGTGCTGGGCCGGGCCAGCTGGGCCGCGTGGGCACCAGGTAAGTAGTTTCTTCCCCTCTGTTTTCTTTTAAATAGATTACAGAGAGGAAAAGAAAAATATTAGGCCACCAAACCCTTTTTTGTAAAAAGTGGGAGTTGGTCCAAAAATTACCTTGCAATATTCTTTACCACCAAAAATTGGATTGGGCAAATTTTGAACACTTTTGAAATTTTCAAAAATGAAAAGGCATTTAATAGTGCTGATATAACACTGTTTAAATGCACTGGCCCATTAATGGAGTTGATGGTGATGTTGTTTTCCTCAACAACAATTGTTCTGGAATATTTGCTAAATGATGAACATTTTTCCATAATTTTTGGAGCAACTTCATTTTGAATTTTGAATTTGCTTTGAATTCAGAGGGTAATTTGAATTGGGAGCTTAACCACTGTGATTAATTAATGCAAATGAAGATGACTTGGCATCATTAGCAGAGTAACACAGTAGTTAATACATAGGGGTGTTACAGTAAGTTAAATCGATCAATATTATCCACCATGCATATATATCAGCAACTTCATTTCTGATATCAACTAATTGTTTCCTTTGTCTGGAAGGGCTTGGAAAAAATTTATCAAAAAAGCTCCGGGACTGCCGAAGAAGCTACAATTTAGATACCCGAAAGTAAGTACTATATAGTAGCATGTTCCGCGCGCGCATCTCCTATATCTTGATTCAAGCGCTAGCTAGTTTCATCAATACCAATTTGGCATTCTTGCTTATCAGTTTGATTGAGCTCTATTTCTTGTAAAGTGGTTGTGGCAGGAACCCGGGAATGATTATTGTGGATACTACATTTGCGAGTCCATCCGCCACACGACCTGTGAGCGGGGCTACACTGATGAACAATTTGAAGTGCGTAAGCAATCAATAATATTCACAAATTTATAGCATCATTTCATGTATTGACCCCCTACTTCAAATTAGATGTTTCGGATGCGGGATGAACTCCTAACACCAGATCGTCTGCGAGCAATTCAAGAGGAATTGGCGGCATTCTTCCTTGAACACGTGATCGTTGAAGACGGAGAATACTATGTGGACCATGCATCCATGTGTTAGGAGATTATTTTTGTAAGAGATAATTATTGTATATATGTGCCCGGTAGTGTCGGATAGATATACGAGAACTTGTTGTTCGACCAATCTCTCGGAGAAGGAGAGGTGGTCGATATTACTTCTCTCTGTATGCATATATATATATTTTGATTATACGAGATCTTCTGTTCCTTCGTTTGCTTAGTAGCTAGCAGCTAGCTAGCTAGCTAGCGTGACTCTAGTCCTCTCCATATACGTATGTGTAGTATGTAGCGTCGACCAAGCACGGACATAAGAGAGAACACTTCTCTCTATTAATTAGCTAGCTAACACAATATATGAAACACCTAAATTAACCCCCAAAACCTAAAACCCCCCTCCCCTTTCAAAAAAAAAACAAAAACCACAGCCACAGAAATGCTGACACGTGGATGCCTTTTGGTCCCGGTTGGTACCACCAACCGGGACTAAAGCCCCTCCTGCCTGGACTCGGTGCACAGGCCACGTGGACACCCTTTTGCCCCGGTTCTGGATTGAACCGGGACTAAAGGGTCAGAGCATTAGTACCGACCCTCTTGCCCCGGTTCCAGAACCGGGGCTAAAAGGCCAAATGAACCGGGGCTAAATCCCCTTTATCTACTAGTGAAGGGAGATCCTCCAAACAAAGTAATGGTACATTAGCAGGGCTAGACTTAAGCCAAACTGAACTGTATATACTTAGAGCATCTACAACACATAGTTGTCAAATTTGGCCACCTATACGACCGCGGGCGCTCTAAAGGCAGCGTGGTCTCACCACTTAGGAACACGCAGCTATCCCCATCATTTCTCATCCCAAAATCCATGCAACATGGATCACGTAGGAACAATGATCATATAAACAACGTAGGTTATTCAACACATGTTATCAGACAACCAATAGATCATACTAGTTCATCTCATAGATCGTCATCGATCAATCTAGTTCTTCACCAGACATGACAATTCTACTGCTAGTTCTATAGACACGAAATTGAAAGGACATGGCAGTATTCACTGGCCTCGTGCCTTCCCCTTCCCCTTGTTGTCTCCGCGGAGGCCATAGTACATGGGGAAGACCACTTAGAGTTCGTCGCCGGGGGAGCTATCGGAGTTGGAGGAATTGTCTCCAGAGCTGAAGTCAGAGGAGGGTGAGGTGCTAGGAAACCCGGCGAGATGACTGGCGACGTGATCCTGCTCCGCAGTGAAGCGGCGAGCTTTGGACGCGGTTACCCCTTTCTCAGCCGCCACCCGCTCCGACACCTTGATGCCCTCCGTAATGCCTTCGCATTCTTTTAGCGGCAGCGCCAGGCATCTATTACCACAGAGGTAAAGGACCCTCTCAAGACCTCGGGGATGACATGATCCTCATCGGTCGAGGGATGCAGCAGACCACTGGAGCAGAGCCGCACTTGCTAGATCTGTTATTTCGGGCCTTCTCCCGGGTGGCGCGCAATGCTTCCCACACCTTAGACTCCGGGAGCCTCCGCGGGCTCGGCTTGGATAGCATGAGCAGCCATCCGTGAGCGGAAGTGTGTAGTGACTGTGATACACTAGAGTTGCACAACCAACGGTGGTCCACAGGGGGATAACGCAATGCCTCCACCCACGACTGCCTCCGCAACGGCATTACCCTGGCAAACGGCAAGGGGTGGCAGAAAGCTCAACGAGCCTCTCTTGCCAACCCGACACAAGAGCCACCCAACAGATTGAGTCTCCCTCGCTTCCGAAGCCATTATCATTGCAAGAGTTGGCCATGCTGGAGCGGAAAAGGCCATGGGGAGGGGAGGAGATAAAACTAGAGTGGAGTGGAGTGGAACGGAGTGGTTGAGAGTGAGTAGGTGATCCTGGGTGGGTATATGTGGGGTTGGACTGGTCCAGCCTCTGTCGATCCGATGTGGCGGCCTTGTTCGGGCATGTCCGGACTGCCCCATGTCCTCTCCATATATAGGCTAGATTTGAGGGGTGTTGTACAGCCCAGAAGATTCGTCTGGCTATGAGAAGTTCAGTTGGGTGGCTAGTTTTTGTCCAGGGAGTGATTGTGTTGTCCACCCGGACATTTGGGAGGGTTTGAGGTATCCGATTGTGGTTTCTCCTGCTTCCTAGAGGTAGAATATGTACCTGAATGGTCGGTTAACTTTTTGGAGGCTTTTTAGTGAAAAGTATAAGCAAATAAAATTTAAGCCAACGCCAAATGAATGCGCGGGTATATGCCAAAGTAAAGTACTAATACCTTAGGGTTATATATGCCTTCTGGAAGACCCAATAAATTGCCATTGATGTCACCTCCTAGATTGGGACCGACGGTTGCAATAGATATATGCTCACTCTATAAACAAATATAAGACTGTTTAGATCACTACTGTAGTGATCTAAACGGTATTATCTTTGTTTACGGAGGGAGTATTGTCTAAGTTGTGACTTTGTAGAGTTCTTTATGTAACTTTGACCATTGTAATTTATTAGATGTATGTATAATACTTATTCTGGCACTAAAATTTAATATAACTCTACAGATACAATTTTCCAAATTTCTAGTCTGAGTATTTAATATGTTTTTGTGTGAAAAGAACATGGATATATTATACAGGTTCAGCAAAGATACAAATCACCTAAAATAATAATAATAATTACATCGAGGTTCACGGACCACCAGACGGCCACAACTGTGGTCATAGTGAGTCATGAACACGCCACTGTTGCCGCTCCCTTACCGGAGCTAGCATGACCTAGTCCACGAAGTACCAACGGCCAGAGCTTTAGTAGTCGCCAATGAACCGTTGAACTGATCCAAAGCGTATGCCACCAAATCTCATAATTTTGCATGCACGATGAAAAACCCTAACCACACCGCTGGACATACTCGAGGAAGATCGTACCCCAGAAGACCAAATCAAAGATGAAGCCCCTCCTTCTGCCAGAGTGCCACCATTATGAGAAGTGGAAAAAACTAACCTAAACTACTGGCCGAACTGTGACACCGGTACTCCCCTCCCCACAACCAGGCGTCGGAATGACAAACAGAGGGGTAGCAAGTCCAAGGGCTCGCTGATGGAGCCTGAAGGGATCAAAGCTTCGCCCTAGCCATCATCGTGGGAGGGGAAGGAATAGACCGACTCAGCTAAATATTAACACGATATTTACTCTGAAGGTTCTAAAAGTTTGACTGCAGTAATATAGAAAACATCATCCGATGTTTACACTTGAGAGAGTAAGAGATTAGCAAATATCCTACTAGCTGCCACACGTTAAATGCAAATTAC
The DNA here is from genome assembly GCA_902687465.1 of Secale cereale. Classification (NCBI taxonomy): domain Eukaryota; kingdom Viridiplantae; phylum Streptophyta; class Magnoliopsida; order Poales; family Poaceae; genus Secale; species Secale cereale. The sequence goes on along the minus strand of LR738715.1, from coordinate 4,962,084 downwards.
ATTGCTTGCATTCAGATTCCTCTTGGCATTGTCCCTAAAGAAACTTTTCCTTTGGCTTTCAGAGCACACACGCCAGGGTGGTACTTGGGGATGTACTAGCCACCCGCAATCATAGAACTAGTGGATTAAGCATGCCTGTTTAGTGCATAGTCACAGCCAGGCCAAGCAACAACCAGGCTCCTCATTTTTGTTTAAGACCCAATTGGAGGATTGATCCAAGTGGAGGGCACAAGGACTAACTTATATATGTGCATAATTAGTGCATTATGCATGCTTAAAGTGGAAAAACCATCTAGAGTAAGATTTAGCTATCCATCTTACCATATTTAGTATTATATTTATACAGGACCACATTAACAACTTTATGTTTCCTTCATGAAGTAGGGGGCAGCCCCCTTTTTCTGCACACACACACACACACACACACACAACAAAAATCACACAGGACCACATAAGTACTGATTGCAGCTAACTTTATTTCCTCCTTGCTAATGAACTTTGCTATTAATTAATCTACTAGCAAGTGCTCCTCAGCGACAGAAGCAACAGGTTGTCCATGATCTGGACTTGTATGTAGCACTTGATCATCACACATCTCAGCTTCAACTGGCAACCACTGTATGCGCATAAATATTTTGTCACCATGCATATAATTGAGGATTTATTGTATTAACAGTGTACTTTCTATGTATATAAATCTGAATCTAGTGAAGAAAACAACAAGGAGTAAGACAAGGCAGGCTTGAAGGGCCGATGTGGTGGTCTACATGTAGTTCCACATATGTAGACATGTAGTGCTCCATCTCATGTTCTACTGGACTTGAAGGGCTGTTGTGTTGGATCTTCCCTGCTAATAATTGCAAAAGGAGGAGGAAAAGGACAAGGGAACAAATACGTTGGTGGATCTTATGTTTGAAGCAAGCACATGCATAATGTATATATGCATGCAAGGAGCCTTGTTTGCATGACATTTTTGTTTCTTACTGTCCATGTGCCAGCTTGGCATGGTGCCCTTTGGAAGAACAAAAAATGAGCCTGCTAGGCATGGTGCCCTTTCGAACGAACAAAACTTGCGCCTGCTGGGCATGCATCCGTCTGCTCCCTCTGTTCCTAAATATAAGCCTTTTTAGAGATTCCACTCCAAACTACGTACGGATATATATAGACATATTTTAGAGTGTAGATTCACCTATTTTGCTTCGTATATAGTTCATAGTGAAATCTCTAAAAGAACATATGTTTAGAAACAAAGGGAGTACAAAATAAGTAATGAAAGTGCACATTAGGCATTGATGGGGACCTGAGAGCTTACATCCACCTTAAAGGACAGACAGATATATGTCTTTTGTTCTTCACTCCTTTTTTTATGGAACCGTTCTTCTGTCGGTGTACATATATTAAACATTGTCTGCAAATCAAACTTGTCTTAGAAAAGGAACAATGATCCGTAAAGAAAATTAATTTCATGCGATCATTTTTTCATTGCGTAGTCCTCTACTCTACGGGTGGAAGTGTGGTGATGGCGATGTTTGGCAGAGGTTGAGTTTGATGTGTTCTTGTAAAAGATATCGTTTTGGGGAAACACTAACCAGCACTAGTAGATAAAGGGTCTTTAGCTCCGGTTCATTTGGGCCTTTTAGCCCCGGTTCTGGAACCGGGACAAGAGGGTCGGTACTAATGCTCTGACCCTTTAGTCCCGGTTCAATCCAGAACCGGGGCAAAAGGATGTCCACGTGGCCTGTGCACCGAGTCCAGGCAGGAGGGGCTTTAGGCCCGGTTGGTGGTACCAACCGGGACCAAAAGGCATCCACGCGTCAGCATTTCTGTGGCTGTGGTTTTTGTTTTTTTTTTGAAAGGGGAGGGGGGTTTTAGGTTTTGGGGGTTAATTTAGGTGTTTCATATATTGTGTTAGCTAGCTAATTAATAGAGAGAAGTGTTCTCTCTTATGTCCGTGCTTGGTCGACGCTACATACTACACATACGTATATAGAGAGGACTAGAGTCACGCTAGCTAGCTATAGCTAGCTGCTAGCTACTAATTAAGCAAACGAAGGAACAGAAGATCTCGTATAATCAACATATATATATATATGCATACAGAGAGAAGTAATATCGACCACCTCTCCTTCTCCGAGAGATTGGTCGAACAACAAGTTCTCGTATATCTATCCGACACTACCGGGCACATATATACAATAATTATCTCTTACAAAAATAATCTCCTAACACATGGATGCATGGTCCATATAGTATTCTCCGTCTTCAGCGATCACGTGTTCAAGGAAGAATGCCGCCAATTCCTCTTGAATTGCTCGCAGACGATCTGGTGTTAGGAGTTCATCCCACATCCGAAACATCTAATTTGAAGTAGGGGGTCAATACATGAAATGATGCTATAAATTTGTGAATATTATTGATTGCTTACGCACTTCAAATTGTTCATCAGTGTAGCCCCGCTCACAGGTCGTGTGGCGGATGGACTCGCAAATGTAGTATCCACAATAATCATTCCCGGGTTCCTGCCACAACCACTTTACAAGAAATAGAGGTCAATCAAACTGATAAGCAAGAATGCCAAATTGGTATTGATGAAACTAGCGCTTGAATCAAGATATAGGAGATGCGCGCGCGGAACATGCTACTATATAGTACTTACTTTCGGGTATCTAAATTGTAGCTTCTTCGGCAGTCCCGGAGCTTTTTTGGTGAATTTTTTCCAAGCCCTGCCAGACAAAGGAAACAATTAGTTGATATCAGAAATGAAGTTGCTGATATATATGCATGGTGGATAATATTGATCGATTTAACTTACCTGGCTAGCATTTGAGTCATGTCCGCATACTCCTCGGGATCTTTACGTTTAGAGTCAAAGACAGTTACTATTCCCTTCTCAAGCTTAATCTCTAAGAGAATATAGTGGAAGCTGCGCACGAATGCATGAGATCATCAATTACATCACTATAAACTTGACTGATATATAAGGGAAACCAAATATGCACAAGACATTAACACTCACTTGAAGTTGTAAGGAAAGAGTATTATATCTTTGTTTTCATTTACCACCAACGATCGTAGCAAGTTGGTCTCGGTATCGTCGGGACGCAATTTAACCTCGGTTGCATCTATGAGGTATGTGTTAATAAACCCAATATCACCTACTTGTCTTTTCTTCAATTCGACGATCTTCAATCTGCATAATATAGTGAGGATAATTATAAATACATGCAATGAAGATCAGCTATATAGAGAGACTTAATGACAGAAGTAGTACTACTTACAAACAGTAGCAGGTGACCGTTGCTTTATCGAGGGCCAATTGATTGAAAAATTGATAGAACTCCTCAAATGGAACAGGCAACAGGTCAATTCCAACGAGGTCATGCTCCGGTTTAACTCTCAAATACAAGTTATTCCTCCCCCAGACTCTCTGCAGATTTTCATGTACCAATCATGCAATCTTCGCATATTCGTTGATAGAGATCTTTCATTTTTGACGAGAGGCTTTTTGTACTCGTATCTTTCTATCTGCACGTCCATGAAATCATAGTGTACATCGTCGGACGCGTAATCTGCAAGATTGGTATAACCGGGCACCATCCTCGGATCATTAGCGACCATGTCGCTAGACACCTTGAGCGGGGGGCACGATTGGTTCGCTTGTTCGCCGAGCTGGGCAATTTGTTTCCCAGCTCGCCCTTCTGCTAACCTCTGATCACTTTTTGTACTTCCGGACCGCTTGGCATCTTGAAATGTCTTTTGAATAATGCGGTCATAGTTGCCCTTCGGCTTACTTTTCGCTGGTTGCTTCAGGGCAGCAAGAGTGCGCTTTGCTTTCACCGCATCTATCTTCTCCTCCGGAGGTGGATGTCTCTGTGCTTTCAACCATTCAAAAAAGTCCTTCACTTCGCCTTCAGCGATCTTCGTGTTTTCCTCGTCGGACCTCTCGTACGGTAACTTCTCTAGAGGCGTGAGAGAAGGACTGAATCTGCATCGCCTCTCGCCTCTGGCTGTACTGGTAGACGTCGCCGGACCAGACGAAGCGGCTGTCTTTTTTACTTGCTTAGGCGCCGGAGCAGGAGCAGCCGGAGCGGCGGCAGGTCTCTTCCGCCCTTGCTGATTAGGCAGAGAAGGAGGAGCAGGCTGTCTGCTCGGGCACGCCGGCGGCGAAGGAGGCGGAGTGCCGCCACGCACCGGCGGCGAAGGAGGCGGTGTGCCGCCACGCGCCGGAGAAGGAGCCGGAGTGCCCTGATGGTCACTCGCCGGAGAAGGAGCCGGAGTGCCCTGATGGTCACTCGCCGGAGGAGGAGGCGGTGGAGGAGGCGGAGTGCCCTGACTCGTCGGAGGAGGAGGAGGAGGCGGAGGCGTCCAGTTCAGAATGTTGATTAGGTCCTTCCGCCATAGGCATGGAGTCTTCAGTGAAGAACCCAGCCGAGTCTCCCCTTCACCGGTAGGGTGGTCAAGCTGGAGCTCCTCAAATCCCTCCGTTATTTCGTCGACCATCACCCTAGCATATCCTTGTGGAATCGGCCGGCAGTGAAAAGTGTCGTCTGGTCCAGAAGGATAAACAGAGCCAGCAGCCGCCTTGACCTTCAGATTCATCCACTGTGCCATAAGGTGGCAATTTTGTGCCTGCGTGATAGCATCCACAGGATTCCTGGCAGTAGCCGTCAAGGCAAGCTCTGGCTGAAGCAGCTCGGTGGAAGCCACGCTGCTTCTCCGCTGAGATGGCGGGGTAGCTTCGGGGGAAACTTCGGCAATTCTTTTCTCCCGATCTGCTTCCCGTTCCTCTATCGCTTGTATTCTGGCCCGCAGCGCCTGGATTTCGGTCATCTCCATTTTCTTCCTCCTGTCGTGGCATTTGTAGCCTCCTGCGTCCGGAAACCCAGCACGCCACGGAAGGGAGCCTGGCGTGCCTCGTGTCCGTCCAGGGTGCTCAGGATTCCCGAGGGCCATTGTCAGCTCGTCGTTCTCTCTGTCGGGGATGAACGTCCCTTCATGCGCTGCTTTGATATACTGCCGCATCTTCCTGAGTGGTGTTTCCAATTGCTTGTCCGTCCAAATGCACCACCCTGTTACAGGGTCCAAGGTTCCGCCAGCCCCGAAGAACCAAGTCCGGCAACGTTCTGGCCAGTGCATTGTCTCTGGTTCGATCCCTTTCTGAAGCAGATCATTCTCAGCCTTGGCCCACTTAGGCCGGGCTACGAGGTAGCCGCCCGACCCCGTGCGATGGTGATGCTTCTTCTTCGCAGCATTTATCCGGTTTGTCTCCGACATCTTCTGACTCTTTTCCGAATTCTTATGGGCCACAAATGCGGGCCAGTCATCTTTGATCTTCTCATATATGCCCACGAATTCTGGAGTCGTTTTATCTCTGACAAACGTATTCAGTTTTTTCTTCCATGCCCTGAATTGGTCTGCCATCTTCGAAAGTGCAGCAGACTTGATTAACTCCTCTTTAACTGGCTTCGCCGGATCAACCTCTCGCGGTAGGACGAAGTTTGACTTCAGCTCAGTCCAAAGATCTTCTTTCTGCATATCAGTGACATAAGTCACCTGAGCGTCGTTTGCAGCCGGCTTTAACCATTGATGGATGCTGATCGGGATCTTGTCCCTAACCGGAACCCCGCACTGATTAACAAATGCGTTCTTTGTGCGGATGGGTGCAATCGGCTCGCCAGAGCGCGAGATTTCTGAGATCTCAAACTTTTCATCCGGCCTCAACTTTTTCTTCGCTCCTCTTCTCTTTACCGAAGATTTGCTCGATCCGGAGGGCTAGAAAAAGGAACAAAGACGAGAGTTAATGAATGAATCAATTAACTAGTCAGCACATGCTTAACTAACATATATACCTCCTGGCCGGACTCGGTTCGGTCACCGGAGCCAGCATCACGGTCTCCTTCTTGCACCGGCATTGGGTCACCGGAGCCGTCCTCACGGTCTACTTCTTCCATGTGCATTGGGTCACCGAATTCATCAATATCATAGCCTAGATCTTCCAGCCGCAGCTCTTGTTCGACCTGCTCATCGGTGTCGTTGAGATACGACAAGACGGCATTTTGTCCGTGTGCGATTATGTCCATCAACATCGCTTCTTGTGCTAGGTCTCGGGTGTTGTCGTCCATTGTTTCTACAAATATTTACAACATGCCAATTATTATTCAAACATGACAGATGGATATATTAATGGCAAACGTAGAACTAGCTTCAACCCTCGACTGCTCGGCGATCCACAAACCCTAGACCCCCTCATGTCACATTTTGTCTAGCTAGTGTCAAATGATTCAACAAAACCAATACTTCATCATTAGGCGAAAGTAACAGTAGCATGATGGTACGAAGCTGTCCAAAGTTGTTTTGGAACGAAGTCCCAGATAAGATAATCTGTAACAAAAGACGGATTATCCTATCAGGAACTCCGTTCCAGAACATCTTTGCATAACTTCGTACCAAAATGCCCCGGTTACTTATAATGAAGTCATGGAATTCTTCAATACTTTGACACTAGCTAAGCAACCACTCTCGACCCCTCGACCCCCGACTTCTCGGCGATCCACAAACCTAGTCCCCCTCATGTCACCTTTGGTCTAGTGTCAAATGATTCAAC
>LR738715.1:4939018-4952398 GCA_902687465.1 Secale cereale | reverse complement strand
CCAACCGGGACTAAAGCTCCCTTTTCAGCAGCCCAAAGGGCGGGAAGGAGGGGCCTTTAGTCCCGGTTGGTGGCAGCAACCGGGACTAAAGGAGGGTATTAGTCCCGGTTTCAGCCACCAACCGGGACTAATGCCACCCTTTAGTCCCGGTTGCTGCCACCAACCGGGACTAAAAGCCTTGCCACGGTGCGGTGGGAAGTTTAGTCCCACCTCGCTAGTTGAGAGAGAGCAGCACCAGTTTATAAGCCCCGCTGCCTCTCTCCTCTCGAACTCCTCTGAACTGCAGGCCTAAGGGCCTAAACTGACACTGCTTTGCCTGTGGGCTTGCTGGGCTTTCTACGGGCCTGAATCCTGGCCCATAGTTGGGTTTCTAGTCGTATTCAGGCCGTGTGGGCCCAGCAGGTGGCATATTTTTTATTTTTTTTCTTTGTTGCTTTATTTATTTGATTTTGTTTCTACTTACAAAAAAATACTTATTGTTGCTATTTTTTTTTCAAGTTTTTTTGTTTTGTTTTCTGCATTATTTATTTTCTTCTGTTTTTTGCTTTATTTTTTAATTCTTACTGGTAAAACCAATTACAAACTTTCTGTTAGTGCAAGTAGTATTCAAATTTGAATAATTTAAATTTGAAATTATTTGTTTTCTTTGTTGCTTTATTTATTTTATTTTGTTTCTACTTACAATGAAATACTTATTGTTGCTATTTTTTATTTTTTTGCAATTTTTTTTGTTTTCTGCATTATTTATTTTCTTTTGTTTTTTGTTTTATTTTTTAATTCTTTCTGGTAAAACCAATTACAAACTTTCTGTTAGTGCAAATTTGAATAGTACAAACTGACAATGATATCATACTCGTTTGTTACAAAGTTGGCATGGTATCATCATAATAGTTGCGGAAAAAACTCTTCACTTTTTCTTCGCTTGTGTCATTTGCTTATTGCGCCGTAACCATGGATAATCTTCATCGTTTATCAGGATGCTTGGGTCAGCCTTGACTTTGAAGGGAGGAATTTCATGAAACTTTTCATAATCTTCAGACATGTCTGTCTTGCCCTCCACTCCCAGGATGTCCCTTTTTCCTTAAAGAACTATGTGGCGCTTTGGCTCATCGTATGATGTATTCGCTTCCTTATCTTTTCTTTTTCTCGGTCTGGTAGACATGTCCTTCACATAGATAACCTGTGCCACATCATTGGCTAGGACGAACGGTTCGTCAGTGTATCCAAGATTTTTCAGATCCACTGTTGTCATTCCGTACTGTGGGTCTACCTGTACCCCGCCTCCTGACAGATTGACCCATTTACACTTAAACAAAGGGACCTTAAAATCATGTCCGTAGTCAAGTTCCCATATGTCCACTATGTAACCATAATATGTGTCCTTTCCCCTCTCGGTTGTTGCATCAAAGCGGACACCGCTGTTTTGGTTGGTGCTCTTTTGATCTTGGACAATCGTGTAAAATGTATTCTCATTTATCTCGTATCCTTTGTAAATCAATACAGTCGAAGATGGTCCCTTGGACAACAAGTACAACTCATCACAAACAGTGTTGTCAACTCTGAGACGTGTTTCCAACCAACTGTTGAAAGTCCTGATGTGTTCACGTGTAATCCAGTCGTCGCACTGCTCCGGGTGTTTGGAGCGCAGACTGTTCTTGTGTTCATCGACATACGGGGTCACCAATGTAGAGTTCTGTAGAACTGTGTAGTGTGCTTGAGACCAAGAATAACCGTCCCTGCATATTATTGAGTCCCTTCCAAGCGTGCCTTTTCCAGTCAGTCTCCCCTCGTACCGCGATTTAGGGAGACCTATCTTATTAAGGCCAGGAATGAAGTCAACACAAAACCCGATGACATCCTCTGTTTGATGGCCCATGGAGATGCTTCCTTCTGGCCTTGCGCGGTTACGGACATATTTCTTGAGGACTCCCATGAACCTCTCAAAGGGGAACATATTGTGTAGAAATACGGGCCCCAGAATGACAATCTCGTCGACTAGATGAACTAGGACGTGTGTCATGATATTGTAGAAGGATGGTGGGAACACAAGCTCGAAACTGACAAGACATTGCGCCACATCACTCCTTAGCCTTGGTACGATTTCTGGATCGATCACCTTCTGAGAGATTGCATTGAGGAATGCACATAGTTTCACAATGGCTAATCGGACGTTTTCCGGTAGAAGCCCCCTCAATGCAACCGGAAGCAGTTGCGTCATAATCACATGGCAGTCATGAGACTTTAGGTTCTGGAACTTTTTCTCTGCCATATTTATTATTCCCTTTATATTCGACGAGAAGCCAGTCGGGACCTTCATACTGAGAAGGCATTCAAATAAGATTTCTTTCTCTTCTTTCGTAAGAGCATAGCTGGCAGGACCTTCATACTGCTTCGGAGGGATGCCGTCTTTTTCGTGCAAACGTTGCAGGTCCTCCCGTGCCTCAGCTGTATCTTTTGTCTTTCCATACACGCCCAAGAAGCCTAGCAGGTTCACGCAAAGGTTCTTCATCACGTGCATCACGTCGATTGAAGAGCGGACCTCTAGGTCTTTCCAGTAGGGTAGGTCCCAAAATATAGATTTCTTCTTCCACATGGGTGCGTGTCCCTCATCGTCATTCGGAACAGCTAGTGCGCCGGGGCCCTTTCCGAAGATTACGTGTAAATCATTGACCATAGCAAGTACGTGATCACCGGTACGCATGGCGGGCTTCTTCCGGTGATCTGCCTCGCCTTTGAAATGCTTGCCTTTCTTTCGACATTGATGGTTGGTCGTAAGAAATCGACGATGGCCCAGGTACACATTCTTCCTGCACTTGTCCAGGTATATACTTTCAGTGTCATCTAAACAGTGCGTGCATGCGTGGTATCCTTTGTTTGTCTGTCCTGAAAGGTTACTGAGAGCGGGCCAATCGTTGATGGTCACGAACAGCAACGCCTTTAGGTCAAATTCCTCCTGTTTGTGCTCATCCCACGCACGTACACCGTTTCCATTCCACAGCTGTAAAAGTTCTTCAACTAATGGCCTTAGGTACACATCAATGTCGTTGCCGGGTTGCTTAGGGCCTTGGATGAGAACTGGCATCATAATGAACTTCCGCTTCATGCACATCCAAGGAGGAAGGTTATACATACATAGAGTCACGGGCCAGGTGCTGTGATTGCTGCTCTGCTCCCCGAAAGGATTAATGCCATCCGCGCTTAAAGCAAACCATACGTTCCTTGCGTCCTTTGCAAACTCCTCCCAGTACTTTCTCTCGATTTTGCTCCATTGCGACCCGTCAGCGGGTGCTCTCAACTTCCCGTCTTTCTTACGGTCCTCACTGTGCCATCGCATCAACTTGGCATGCTCTCTGTTTCTAAACAAACGTTTCAACCGTCGTATTATAGGAGCATACCACATCACCTTCGCAGGAACCCTCTTCCTGGCGGGCTCGCCATCAACATCACCAGGGTCATCTCGTCTGATCTTATACCGCAATGCACCGCATACCGGGCATGCGTTCAGATCATTGTATGCACCGCGGTAGAGGATGCAGTCATTAGGGCATGCATGTATCTTCTGCACCTCCAATCCTAGAGGGCATATGACCTTCTTTGCTGCGTATGTACTGTCGGGCAATTCGTTATCCTTCGGAAGCTTCTTCTTCAATATTTTCAGTAGCTTCTCAAATCCTTTGTCAGCCACAGCATTCTCTGCCTTCCACTGCAGCAATTCCAGTATGGTACCGAGCTTTGTGTTGCCATCTTCGCAATTGGGGTACAACCCTTTTTTGTGATCCTCTAACATGCGATCGAACTTCAGCTTCTCCTTTTGACTTTCGCATTGTGTCCTTGCATCGACAATGACCCGGCAAAGATCATCATTTGGTTCCTCTTGATCTTCAGCAGCTTCACCCGTTGCAGCATCATTGGGCACATCGTCTGGTTCCTCTTGATCTTCACCAGCTCCCCCCATTGCAGCATCACCGTATTCAGGGGGCACATAGTTGTCATCGTACTCTTCTTCTTCGCCGTCTTCCATCATAACCCCTATTTCTCCGTGCCTCGTCCAAACATTATAGTGTGGCATGAAACCCTTGTAAAGCAGGTGGGAGTGAAGGATTTTTCGGTTAGAGTAAGACATCGTATTCACACATTTAGTGCATGGACAACACATAAAACCATTTTGCTTGTTTGCCTCTGCCGCATTTAGAAACTCACGCACGCCCTTAATGTACTCGGAGGTGTGTCTGTCACCGTACATCCATTGGCGGTTCATCTGCGTGCATTTATATATAATTAAGTGTGTCAAAAACCATTACAGAACATCATAAATAGATAATTAAGTGACCAAATGGATAAAAGTTCATCATCACATTAAAATCAAAGTACATACATATATAGTTCTCATCTAACAACATATACACATCGAAACTATGTAAAACATTTCAACGCGAAAACAAATGCTATCATAATCGCAACCAAGGTAACAATTGATCCAACGGCATAATGATACCAAGCCTCGGTATTAATGGCATATTTTCTAATCTTTTTAATCTTCAACCGCATTGCATCCATCTTGATCTTGTGATCATCGACGACATCCGCAACATGCAACTCCAATATCATCTTCTCGTCCACAATTTTTTTTATTTTTTCCTTCAAGAATTTGTTTTCTTCTTCAACTAAATTTAACCTCTCGACAATAGGGTCCATCTTGATCTTGTGATCATCGATAACTTCCGCAACATGCAACTCCAATTCCATCTTCTCCTCCTCCATTTTTTCCAATTTTTTCTTTAACGAAATGTTTTCCTCTTCAACTAAATTTAACCTCTCCACAAGAGGGTCGGTTGTAATTTCCGGTTCAACTACCTCCTAGACATAATAAAACATCTATGCATGTCAGGTTGGTCGGCATAACTATCATAAGCACTAAAACAAATAGTTATAAATTAAAGATAATATACCACATCCGAATCGTAGACCGGACGAGGGCCCACGTGGGCGGATATCAAAACCATCGCACTATATAATAACAAGCAATAATAAACGTAAGAAAATTAGACAAATATCTATCTAAAGCAATAATAAAAGTAAGAAAAGCATGGACATAACAAGAGGCTCACCACGGTGGTGCCGGTGACAAGATCGGCGGGGGCGATCGACGGCGGCGAAGACGGGGACGGGACGTGACGGACCGCTAAACCTAGACAAATCTCGGAGAAAATAGAGCTTCGAGAGGAGAAAAGCTTAACTAGTGTGGCTCGGGCATTCCACCGAACACGTTGTGTGCATAGGAGGTGAGCTAGAGCACCACTAACCCCTCTCCCCCTCGGCCAGAAAAAAAAACAGAGCAGTGAGCTCTGCTCTTGAGTGAGGGGGTTTATATAGGCAACTCACTGGTCCCGGTTGGTGCTACAAACCGGGGCTAAAGAGGTGCCTTTGGTCCCGGTTCATAAAACAAACCGGGACCAATAGTGGTGGGCCAGGAGCAAGAGCCATTGGTCCCGGTTTTTAGCTCCAACCGGGACCAATAGGTCCAGACGAACCGGGACCAATGGCCCACGTGGCCCGGCCGGCCCCCTGGGCTAACGAACCGGGTCCAGTACCCCCATTGGTCCCGGTTCTAGATTGAACCGGGGCTAATGGGCTGGACCAATGCCCTGTTTTCTACTAGTGCAGTGTAATTAATACGTTTTGGACACAACCATTGTGGTTCCTAGTAATATCTTCAAAAGTTTTTTTATTGATACTTTAGTTTTCTCTAAGACTAGCCATAGTGAGAGTAATTTCAGGAGTAACATTAAGTCCAACTCAACGTGTGCGCTTATGTGGCAATGAGTCAATGAGGAGAGAGGTAGTTTGGGTACCTTAGCTAGTTACCTTAACATCACACTCCCAATACAATATGAGTCTATAACCTAATAAATGAAATTTTGCTTGACACCACACTTATATTAACTACCCACTATGAAGGTAGTAATATAGTCTAGGGATATCTGTATGTTACTAGTGTATGTTACTCTCTACTGTGGGTAGTCTAAACCTTGTCATACTATCCACAGTGGGAGTAACATAGGTAGTAACATCAGACATATCTAGATAAAATAGATGATGTAGCAAGCAATAAATGAAGAAAGAGAGGCATGTGGTAACATAGTTAGTTACTAGTAGTATGAGTAACATGATACATATCAAGGCAAGATGAGTCTATAGCCTAATAAATAAAGCATTACATGTTACCGCACATATGTTATTTCCCACTGTAGAGGTAGTAACATAGACAAGTAACATAGGCATGTTACCAGTCTAAGTTACTCCCCATTGTGGTTAGTCTCATAGTGGGAGTAACTTAGCCACTAACATAGCGAATTCCAAGACAAATTTGTTTATGTGTTATGTAGTTAATGAGAAGAGAGATGTTTAAAGTAACATAATATGTTAGTGTAACATAGCGCTTCTTGAGAAAAGATGAGTCTAGAAGCTAATAAATGAAGCCATCTATGACACGATTACTATGTTACTTTGCACAATGAAGGTAGTAATTTAGACCAGTGTTATATGCATGACAATAGTATAAGTTACTCCCCACTATGACCAGCCTAAGACTACCCACGGTGGAGTAACATGAGTGGTAACATCACATATATATATGTAAAATAGATGATGTGGCAGCTAAATAATGAGGAGAGAGACAAATTGAGTAACATAGCTAGTTACCCATACTATGAGTAACATCACACATACGAAGACAAGATGAGTCTATAACATAATAAATGAAGTATCACATGACATCACATATGTGTTAGAGCATCTACAACCACATACCCTTAATTCGACCCCTCAAACGCCTGCGGACACGCCAATCAGTGATTGGGCGTGTCCGTTTTGAGATCTGTTTGTCCATCCGTGCAGCCACAATCCTAATTTTCTTCCGCATATGTCCAGTCACTAGGATGTGATTGGTGGAGATGAAGAGAGAAAAAGAAAATAATGAATAAAGAGAAAAGGTGGTCTATGTGGGGCCGCGTCCTATGTGGCGGATTGACCAGGCTCGCCCGGGCGTGTTCGCGAGTCCTCATATCCTCCCCATATTTAAGATCGATATGAGGGTTCGCGGACAGTCCGGACATATATGAAAGATATGAAGGGTATGGTTGGGTTATTTTTTTCCTTCTCTCTCATGGCTGGCCACTGACTGGGTGCGCCCGCGGGCTTATGAGAAATGGTTTGATGCGTCAGGCTGTAAACGCTCTTACTTAAAGTAGTTACATAGCCTAGTCTAAAGAACCTCGCCAATGTCTAAAACAACAACTTCTAAAGGATGATAGGTTTTTTAAGACGGTACAAATATAATTGCCCACATACACACACGCTCTACCCTGCGAGGACCTCGGCACAACAACTTGAGATCGGTGTAGTCGCCATAGACACACTTGTAGTCGATGAGATCGTCTCATCTCACTTGACAAGCATCACCAGAAAGGCTGAACTAAATTTAAAAAATGCAATCACCAATGTCAAGTCTAGAACTTAGACCCTGGTAGGCTGGTTTCGTCGCAAAGAACCTAACCATCTAAGAACATCTTTAATAGATGATGCATATGTATAAATAGCTACATTTTACATCTCCGACGCCTAAAAACGCTACTCCAATAGATGATGTAGATGTATAATTTTTTACATCACCTCCTCCAAGTGATGGAAAATACACTTCACGATGCCAACCACCCAGATGTAAAATGGCCAGCCACGCGTGAACCCCAACAACCCTGAAATTTCCCCTCCCCTCCCCAGACTGGCCACCTACCTCGATCAGTTGGCATGCCGCCGGCAGATCCTGCCTCCCCACCCCCTTCGACGCCGGATCCGATGCCCAATTTCACTAAATAACCCCAAACCGTTGTTGTCGTCGGTTGCACTATTTGAAGCTCGCCCACCACCATGCCGCTCGTCTCCAAGCTCACTAGCTGGCCCACCATTAGTCTCCAAGCTTGGCGGCCACCCGCCGCTCGTCCTCAATCTCGGCTGCCGTCACTCACCCACAAGTTCGGCCACCACCCCGCCGCTCATCCTCAACCTGGACGCCACCATGCCGCTCGTCTCCAAGCTCACTAGTTGTCCCACCGTTCGTCTCCAAACTCGACCTCCGCTCATCCACAAGCTCGGCCGCCACCCCGATGCTCATCTTCAAGCTCACTAGTCGTCGCGCCATTCGTCACCAAGCTCGGCTGCCGCTCGGCCGCTACTGCTCGGTCGCAAGCCCGGTGGCCGCCACCCTGCTGTATAATTAGTTTTAAATCATCTATTATGCATCATCTATTGGAGCACTAGTCTTATATCATCAAATATAAATCATCTGTTTTCCACACAAAAAATATACATCATCTGTTGAAGTTGGCTTTCTTTTTAGATGCAAAAGGCATTTTTTTCTATGATGTAAATTATATGACACATGCTTTTACATCTTCAAACATTACATCATCTACTGGAGGTGCTATAAGAGCAAGTGCAGTCGTGCGCCTCAAACCCACCTCATACACCCGGGCAGGTCGTCCGGTCACCATCATGTCGCAAAATTTTAATCCAGGCGGGTGCCTCAAACGTCCGGACTGACCGGCACCTCTCGTATCCGCTGCAGGTTCTAGCGGTCCCACCTGCAGCGACAGAAGCTCCTTCCTCTTCCAAATTTTAATCCCACGTCGCCGCATGATGTGGACGCTGGCCGGCTTAAATAGTTGTGCCGAGGGATGCCGGCAAGCTTCTGTGTTGTTGTGTAGGTATATCAATTAATTCTCATTGTGTGAACGAGATAACTTGACGCTGGACTGCATTTTTTCAACTGATGATTGTTCATTAGGTGTCAAGTTTCTCTCGTTCATATACCTTGACACCCCTACTACAATGACAGTAGATTTTTATTACTTTTATTGACACATTTTGATTCATAAAAAACAGTACTGACAAGAATGTTTTCCTCTTCCATTTGTATGAACACATTGTCATTCCTAAAAAAAACTACTAACATGAATGTTTCCATTGTGAAGGACATAGAAGATTCATAGTAATAGTATATCTCGTTCACAAAGAATGCAATGATGTCGGCATCTTATATCGCTTCTGGTCAACCTGGCTATTTGAGCCAGTCGACTAGCTCATCGGACGGCGAGGGTGAGACTAATACAAGTGTGAAAATCTTAAGTATAAGAAATTTTTTATGTGTTTTGACAGCCCGACCAGCCTAAGACGGGCCGGATGATCGTCATGCATGACCCTCCATGTAATAGATCTTTTGAAAATAGGATATGTGGTTGCAAATGATAATGTTTGATACCCATATGGTCATTGTGTGCGGACGCGCGTTTGAGGGCTCGAATTTGCAACATGTGACTGTAGATGCTCTATGCTACGCTAGGACGAGAGGGGTTGTAGTACGTACTACATACATGCATATAATAAGAAAAAAGCATGCATGGGTCGAACTCACGCGGCAAATGGTGGAATGCAACTAAGCATAAAATCTTGCTGTGACCGTGATGGGATACGATTGATCAGCTCCATCTTTCATGCATGTACACTTGTTCCTATTTATTTTTCTTCTTTTTTACTATTTGCTCGTACTCACCCATGAATATTTTGCGACGTCATGCATTATATGCCGTACGTGCAATCATGGTCGTGTGAGTACGTACTACCATCGCCAAAGCATGCATGCATGGTCGATGTTTACCATTAATTCACATGGACTAGCACGTGTAAATCATGAACAGCTTCTTTACCGGAGGAACTTTCCGAATTTGCTTCGGTGCAACTAAGCATGCATGCATGCATGCACCTCTCTCGAGCAGCAGAAAGCAGTCGTTGGTAATACATTTCTGGAGATTTTATTCCAGGCAGATGGAACGTGGTTAGACTGGCTAAATCATTCATCTACGCATGGATCGATGCGCCAACCGTATAAACCTCGTCACGTGTACAAAGAGAAGTCAGACAATGACTGATAAATAGATCATATATATATATATATATATATATATTACATGCTCATCCACTTATCGTACTAATGTTTCTTTGCATGATCTTCATGTAGTATCTTCGTAGGGGAGTTGTTCTAACCAAAGACAATCTCGCACGGCGCAATTGGCAAGGGAATAAGAAGTGTTGTTTTTGTACTCATCAAGAGACAATCAAACACCTCTTTTTTCAATGCAAGTTTGCACGGTCTATGTGGTCAGTCATCCAAATAGCGTCAAATTTGTATCCGCCCACAAGTGTCGCCAATATTTTGGGCCATTGGTTGGATGGTATTTCAAATAAATTTAAAACGCTAATACGGGTGGGAGCGTATGCCTTAGTATGGTCGCTTTGTCTATGTAGAAATGATTTGGTTTTCAATGATAAAAATGCTTCTCCTTTACAGGTTATTTTCCGTTGTACGCACTCGCTTCGTACGTGGTCTACGCTACAACGAGTGGAGTACCAACCGCTATTCAAGGCGGTGTGTACGCGGTTGGAGCAGGTGGCTACGGTGGTTTTTACCCAACATGGGTGGCAACAAACTTGACGCCGTGTGCACAACCATACATCAGTGCATATAACATCTCATCAAAATAAAATAGTTATGTCCTTTTGATTGATGAAAAAACCTTGTAAGAATTGATGTTAAAACTTCTTGCACGATATGATCAATAGAAGTATATAATTGACAAATAACATATTTTAAATACTAATCCACTTTCAACATTGGCAGGAAAGAATCATATATAATTAGTTTGGCCCCTTTGCTGAGGACGATCTCCTTGTCCTCTGCTCCGGCCTATAGTTCATGGACTGGATAAGAACATATCA
This sequence comes from Secale cereale, assembly GCA_902687465.1. Lineage (NCBI taxonomy): Eukaryota > Viridiplantae > Streptophyta > Magnoliopsida > Poales > Poaceae > Secale > Secale cereale. The sequence goes on along the minus strand of LR738715.1, from coordinate 4,941,568 downwards.
ATTTCAAAGTTCAGTTATGTAGGAAATTAACATGGAGAAATGTTGCTCTTAAAATATAAGGCGGATGGAGCTGTGAACAACGAGGGCATGAGAATAGTACATGTGAATCAAGCCTTTCCAGTTTCCACCATCTCCAATACTTATGTCCACAACTGCAAGGATCATTTGAGAGGAAAGCATAAGTTTTGAAAATGTTTTTGTTGAAAAAAATCAAGGGAAATTAAGAACTTTATTAAATGAAACAATATAAAGGGGGGAAATAAATATGAAAAATCATGGAATTAAGAAATTATTTATTTATTTTAAAATACCTTGGAGAAATATAATTTGAGAAATACATACGAAGATGTCTACGCAATTTTTCCTTGCTTCTATTATCCATTTTATTTCTAACGTTTAACACACCAACCATGCCTGAAGTGCATGGAGTGGTTGTTGGATGGCAATCCAACGGCTCAAGACATGAATGAAATGTGCCAAAAGGAAAAGGACATGCTTGCAAGTTGTAGGGCCAATCCCATTAAGGTACTCTATCTTTTTCTATTTTGGAAGATGGGTGGATCTCTTTTACTCTCAAGTCTCAACAGAGAACCGACCATGAGTCGTGAGTAGTGTTTGTGCACACACTCGCTACGTGTAAAGTGGCACCTATTGGAAAATGCAAAAGCTAACCAAAATAAGGAGGTCCCAGGAGTGTTGACCCAACCTATTGGCTTCCAGCTAATTTATATATCCTCCCATCGATCTGATGGAGATGGAGCCAGCATAAAGAGATGGGTGTGGCAGTCAGTGTGCATGCGCGCGTCGGGTTAGGGCATCTTCAACATCAACCCTCAAACATTCCGCAAACCGTCCGTCCGGACCACGCTGCTTGAACCATAGAAGCAATCCAACGCGGTCATGTATCGATTCGTGGCACGCTTCGGACTTGTTTTCTCTTGCAAACCGAAGACAAATGTGGACACTTTGCGGGAGTACAGACCAATCTCGTGCATACTTCTGACCGCCCTGGCCCACCAAAAAAACCCGACTCGCCTATCTAGCGCTTTTCCTTCTGATGCACGCGCCGTTTACCGCAATGTATTCATGCTAGCTCAGAGCACACTGAGGTCGGCATTGATGCCGCGATGTGACCGGAGGGAGGGAGGGCGGCGTAGATAGCTGCGCCACATTAAAGCGCTGAGTGGCCCTTCGCATAGCCTGGTCGCGACTATATAAGCCGCTCTCTGGCGTCGTGCACATTGGTAAATAGTCAATATGTTTTCTATTCACAATATTTTTTTTTCAAATGCTTGGTTAATATTTTTTTTAAACAATATTATCATTTTTAGTACATTTTTAAAATTTTCGCTATATAGATTTTAACATTTGTGGATGCTTGATTAAATTTATTAGAAAAAGGAAAATATTTTATAATACATGGTCAATGGTTTTTCCTGTGCGCATTAAACAGTTTCAACTTGATTACATTTTTAAATACTTGTTTAACATTTTATTAAATCACTGATTAATATATTCTAAATACACGAACATCTTTTTCACACACATTGTATTTTTTGTATACATTTTTAACATACATGTGAAACATATTCTTCGTTCACATTCAACTTTTTTTTTAAATGCTTAGTTAACATTGTTTTCATATATTTATGCAAAGTATTCTTTGCAATATATTTATTTATAATATTTGGAAATATAAACGAAAGTAAAAAATAAAAGAAAAGAAAAAGCATGAAAAGAAACGAAAATTTATGTCTTTCCACCCTCACGCCTGGGCGGCCCATTTAGGGAGTCGCCTAATGCGCGAGAACGCTAGGTCACGCGGTGGGCAAGAAATAGCGCTGCCCACACCTAAGGGCTAAGAGAAGGACAAATGATATGCAACAGAACTAGGAAGCCCACGTAAAATGCCTAGGTGGTGGCCGAAGGCCCACACCAGCCCCTCAAGAAACACGCAACATCCATATATCTTTTGCGTCCCCTCTCTCGAAAGGGGACGATGACTTGTAATCTGAAACCCTATTTGTTAGTATGTTAGTATAAAAGGCAACATATTTGGCTGCTCAAGATGACAAGAGGTTGATAACTTTATAGGTTGTGAACTATGTAAAACCTTTGTACATGTTGGCTTTTGAATTATTAATTATGAATGTATTTATGAGACGCATTGACCTTTTTTAAATGATTGATAATGTGAATACCTTTCTACTTTTGCATGTCAGTGTTTTATGTGAATTTCGTTAGTAGGTCTGACATGTAATGAAAATAAATTGACAGCCATGAGAAATCCATGTAGATGGTTTCAAACTTGAAACTGCTTCCAATGAAGAAGTATTATTGGCAGTTGGATGTGTAAAATTGCCTCCAACCCATAAAGCATTAGAAACGGTTATTCCTATTTAAGTGCCTAAGGCTCGAAAGCATTCGAGGCCGTTCTAAAACCTCCTATGATGGTCTCAGTATTAGTGAGGCATGAAAACCCGCTTCCAAAGCCTGTTTGCGGTAGTCTGTGAAACTAAGTCTCTCTCTCTCTCTCTCTCTCTCTCTCTC
>LR738715.1:4883780-4938940 GCA_902687465.1 Secale cereale | reverse complement strand
GCTCTCTCTCTCTCTCTCTCTCTCTCTCTCTCTCTCTCTAATTGGTGTGCCTTGACTGAATATTATTCACAACATTGGTCATATTCAACACCACTGAGCAGTAAATATCCATGATCACTAGTAAGACCATCCATTGGAGTGATATAGCCATTTCCTCGGTGCATGACAATATCTCCAACTCCAGTATATTGAATCACTAGAGTAAGACTCGAGCTGCTATGAAGAAGACCTCACCTTTGTGGTCACGTACTATATTGGCACAAAAAATCATTTGCCCCCACACAAGGACCATCAACATTTAACTTCATCCATCGTTTCTCTAGTACCTACTAGTCATGAGAGGTATGCACAAGAACGGTTGGATTCACATGTTCATTGTTTGAACTTGGTAAATGTGCCATAAAAGCATAATCATACCATAACCCTCCAACTTTCAGGATGGTTGTGCACCAATGTGTTATGTTGGACAAAAAAACATCTAGTCAACATTTCGGAAGGAGTTGGGCACCGGGTGAGATGCGGGGATATGTACATTTTCGATTGTCTACTTTAGAGAAATAAGCATAGTATATTTAACATATTACTCTTTTATGCGGGATGTGATTCCTTATTGCGCTTCAATTTTTATCTCAATTGTTGGATGGAGATCTCGCTGTCAGAAATATGAGCTATAGAAGGCCAAAAATTAGTCAATCATCACTTAGGAAGCTAGTAGCTACGTAAAGGGGGATAGAGTGCTGGGAGAAAAGGATACAATGCATGTGGTTAAAGATGGCCACGTGAGGAACAACGACATCCTGATGGGTATCTAGATAGAGAGATAAAAATATGGTCAAATTGGATTGGTGTAAGTGTCGAAGTACTAGGCAATTAAGGAGGCAGGTCCCTTTGGGTAGCTAGAGACAAAACACAGTGCACACTATGTCACTATAGTTTGTTATGTACTCCCTCCGTCCCAAAATTCTTGTCTTAGATTTGTCTAGATATGGATGTACAGGTAGGTGCGGGAGCTTTATGTTGGTTAATTATTTTACGAGTGGAGATTTGTCATTTAGATTAAAATAAAGTTTAAATTTGGAGTCTCCCTAGTGGAGCAATATAGGTATTTGCATATCCAGCATACCTTGCGTTGCCTAGTTCTATCGAATATTGCTAGATCATGACAAAACCCATTTTGATCTCTACACATTTGGTGAAACATTGTCTCTCTATGTCTCAACCAAAGTGTCGTATTTTAAATAATTCTGACCCAAAGCATTGATCATGCTCAACGCCATGAGCACTAAGTAGCAAAGATCACTAGTAAGACCATCTGTTGGAGTGCTAGAGCTCCATGCATGCCGATAGCTCTGGCTCGAATGCATCACAGCACTGGAGGAAGTGTTGAGCCGCTATAAAGGTGATCTCACCCATATGACAATGCAACAAGAATCAGTTGTTGCAGGACCATCTACCTCCACTCAAGAACCACCGTTATTTAACTTTGTTCACCTTATGGCAATATGGTCTAGTTAAGTGATGCATTTACATGAGCGATCATGTACTAGATCATTATGAGCATGCCAAATATGACATAAGAGCATCATAACAACAATTAACCCTTGGAATTTGAGGAAGGTGGTGCATAAACATGCGATGTTTGACAAAAATACATCCTCTAGCCATGTGCAACCATGTATTGCCCCCTAAAGAAATATAAGAGCATTTAGATCATTACTCTAGTTATATTTCTTTGCAGAGGGAGTAAATGTTCAATTTTACTATAATGTTTGGTCTCGTGAGTGACGCGGGGTTGTGTGCTTTGAAGCCGGAGCTAGTTACCAGGGTAATAAGTTCATTTTTTGTTGGCTATTTCAGTATATTGGATTTGTTTTAGAAAAGAAGAATAGGGTATTTAACAAGTTACATTTTTATGTGGCATGTCATATATTATTTTCCATCAAGCCTATTCTGTTCGGATGGAATTTGTACGGTCGAGAATTTGAGCTAGGAAAGACCAAAAAAGGGCCAATTGGCACGTAGCTTGAAGATAGCGGTGGCAGAAGATGACAGGGCGCGTGTGTTTGAAGGTGGCCACGTGAGCAACGGCGACACCTCGGTGGATAGCCAGATAGAGAGATAAAGATATGGTAGAAGATTCGAGGCAGTGTCGACGTGCGTAATAGGCAATTAAGCAGGCAAGCAGACAGGTCGCCATGGGAGCGCTGGGTAGCAAGGTGGCAAGCGAACAAAGAGCTCTCACTAGAGACGAAGCAGGGTGCACATCAGCTACCCCAGCCAGCTGAACCATTGCTTTTCCGACGATGGCGACCTCCCCGTCCATGCATGCATGTGCACAACACGAGAGAGCTGGCCGGCAGCGTTGTCGCCCATGATTTCAATGGCGTCCACGCACGTACGCACACAACCCGGCCGCGGCCGGCCCAGATGGGCGTGCTGCCATGACGTCTACCGCAGCGGCTTAACATAGGGGGACAGGGCCTATCTCTTTGTTAGTTACTCCATAATATAACACCTTATTTTGACACTATCATAGACTCTAAAAATATCTTGTAAAAATTACAGAGGGACGTTCAGTCTATCATCATATGTGATATGTCAGACATGGACTTGATTAATTTCCAGCTAAAAGAAAACGACGTTCATAATATTGTGCAGCTCGATCGATCGTACGTGGACAAGACATAGATCACCATCTACAAACAGCAACATATACCCATCGCACGTATGGGCAGCTACTGTGATCAATCGTTCGCTAGCTGCTATCAATTGCAGTACATAATCTGACCCACACCGCACCTACGCTCATGTCTCTCCGGTCGTCACTGTCACATAGTGTCCGTTAGCTACATGTACTTGCATCCTTCCATCCTACCGCATAATTGATCCATTGATAACACTGACTAGCTAGTTACCGAAAAAAGGTTTCCCCCGCTTTGTATTCCAAAGCAACCAACATCGATACAAGGATCGCTGGGGCGACCAGCACATCAAGCCCAAAAGAAAAAAGAGAAGAAAAAAAATGCCAACAACGGCAGCTCGACAAAGCATGGATGACCCGTCACCGCTACGCCCTCCAAAAACACACCACCACAACCCGAGGTTCCGAACCGCCGCGTACCAAGCAGCACCTCCAAGAAGGAATGCGACGCCGACGACGCTGCTGCCCGGACATGTCCTAGGATTTCCCCCGGCACGCGGAGGGAGGAGGGGGGTGGATATCACCGACACCCTCCAGGAAGGAATGGTGGCACCCACAGGTGTCACCGCATCGGAGCCGAAGAGCCGGCAAAGATTTCTCCCGCACCCTGAGTAGCTAGTTCATGCCTACGTTTCAAATTATTTGATGGTAAACTTGTTTATGTTTGATATTGTATATATTGATATATTTTCAATGACCATTTTCACTTCATCGATATACTGGAGCTGCCGTTTTCAAAACTGTTCATTTTCTTTTAGAAAAGTTTGAAACATATACGCCTTATATATGTATTTAAAAGATAGAGAGTATCTGATGGTCAGACTAGACTGCCGCTGCAACGCGATATCCACTGTGTTTGGCGATTTGCAAAAAAAAAAAAAAAAAAAAAGGTGAATGTCCTTCCGGCGACAAGCAGGAGATTTTCCGGGCCAGGCAAGGGCAGGCAGGCACGTGAAGTGTGGCCCGACAAATTAAAAGGGATCGCTCTGCATGTGTAGAAACTCGACAGGTGTGCCTCCTAGCTTGGAAAAGATGTAAAGGTAGGAGAAAATAGGCTGATCGATGGACGGCAGAAAATGTAGCATGGTCATCATGAAAACGAGACCATGCATGCAGGGAAACTTGTCGTAGGAAATTTGACTTCGGATAAATCTTATATGCAATGCAGTGTAACAAAGAAACAAAGGGGTATATAGTGTAGGAACAGATGGCTCGCTGCTTTTCTCCTGCTGGCTGACTCAATGCGAATGGAGCAACGTACAGGTATGGCCTAGAGCAATGCTCAGTGGCAGGTTTTTCTTTTTTTCAAAAAGGGGGAGATCCCGACCTCTACATCAGAGTGATGCATACGACCACAGTTCCCTCACGGGCCCCACCTCCTCCTCGCTATAAGTGGTTATGTTGGAGAGATGTTGAAGGACGGGCGCCTTTTCTAGTAGCTCCCTGATGAATCCATCTCTATGTAGATAGTTAGCACGAGGCATCGACACGTCCATAATCCAATCATTTTGTTCGCGCGAAAAATTTACGCCTCTCCCACTTTCTTTCTTATCGGACGCACACACGTTCAATCATCTTGCTGCGTCTTACAGTATTTTGTGTTTTAGTTTGTCCTTCATTTGTCGGCTTGTAGTCCTTTCCATGCGTCACCAGGCACCAGGCACAGAGCTAGCGAGGTGACCAACATGCAGGCATGTCCTGTTGCCAGATTTGCATGAATCCACTAGGCTAGATTTATTCGTGTGGCTTGCTATGGAGAAGTCATCCATCTTGATTTGCCTCCTAACTGTTTCCAATTTTGCGGGTGCTTGCTTGATATGACAGACGTACCAAGCAAGCTAGCTCTGTTAGTGCTTTCCACGTACCTAGATTAGATGGACCAACATGAAAGTTAATTACATCCAAGTCATCCTCATGCGCACACATGTTCTTTGCTTTTATTTGTTGCATGCCGAACAATGCACACTGTCAACTAAGTACAGGACATAGGCCAAATCAACAGATTAGGTAATTAGGATATGTTTGCTCCATCACAACATGCCATGTGGATCAGAGGCTTTTATGTCATTCGATTCCCAACGGCACAGCGACTGATGTAGGGGGGCTGCTGCAGCTGGCTAGCTTTTGTGTTGCATGGCTGATAGCTAGACGCCACGGTTGATTGACTTGTATACTTCGCCACAGTTGCCACTAGACTGATGTTAATCATAAAAGCTCAAGACATTTCTGGATGGCTGCTCGCTGGTATCTCGACACGTGAAATCGCAACCTATTGTACATCCAATCGAGATGATTCTTATAAATGATGGATATATGTTCACCCTGCACTAACCTAAGGATCTGAGTCATCTGGTCATGTCAATAGGACTATAAATAAGGATGGCAATGGTAGGGTATGGGCAGGGTAGAGCAATACCATACCCATACCCATATAGTCAGCGGGTATAAAATTCTACACATACCCGTACCCATGGGTATGATACTTTACCCATACCCATACCCGACGGGTACCCATACCCATTGGGTACCCGGCAGGTAGAACAAATAGTATACGAGTTGTTCACATTTTTACACTTACTGATAGCACATTTGACTAAATAAATAAATTATCTCAGCTCAATAATAGGTACATGAGTACGACATACTGATAAATCAATAGGAGTAGACAAGTCACATGACAAGTTAATGATTAATGGACGACAAATTAACATTAGTTCACAAGCGGGCTGGGTATGGATATACCCGTACCCTACCCATGACTTAACGGGTAGGGTATGATACTACCCATGGATATAAAAGTGTGTCCATACCCTGCCCATGCGGGTACGGTACCTGTGGGTACCCGTACCCATGGATAAAATTGCCATCCTTAACTATAAATAGTTGGACCGGCCTACCAATGTGCATGCATATATGTATGGCAAATCCTATGTACTCTCTTCATTCTCTTACAAGGCCACAATGGAAAACACATTTTGTATCTATACAAGGCCACTAACAGTAACCAAGGCAAAAATTAATGATGTTTTCCCGCACTAGCAACTTGTTTAATACTTGCATGCATATAGTCATAATAACACTGTGCTAGTACTTCAAAGCAGTCATTAAGTTTACTTTGGTACCTAGTATAATTTGAATTTGTGACCTTGTATAAGAGAATGGAGGGAATACTATATATGTTACCAAAGCAATTAGCATTTATACTCACTAGACTAGAGTCTAGAGGCTAGATAGACAAGGCTGGACTAAAACTAATCGAGCAAAGTCGTTTAGTACGCATCATGGTTGCGTCGACGTACATGCATGCATGCTCACATGTACAAGCCCCATTAATTATGATAGGCCGGCCATAGAACGATGCCCATCTATCGCAAAATCTTTGCACTTTCAGAGCACAACGACTTGACGCTGCATTTTGGCCGTCTTAGCAAGGATTATTTATCTATCTTCTATTTATTTTTCTCAGACATACATTAACATAAGTAGTTTCTCCTCTAAAGTAGTTGCCTTTTGGAAAGAAAAAAATGTACAGAGTCAAACTTCTGAAATTTCAACAAGTAAAATCCCTAAAATATTTGTACCAGATACCTGAAAGATCGCAACTATAAATTTACTGCCCAAAAATGTTTACAATTATAGAAACTATTTTGAAAAGACTACCAATGTTTGAAACGATAACGTATTAGAGGAGAAGAGGGGTTTCGTACACGGAAAATGCTTGGTGTCGCTTATAAGGAGTGATACCATAGTGATTACCCACTGTGCGCACCTAGTTGGCCTGCCCGTCAGCAGGTACTAATGTGGTCAGGATCGTCGTTCTTTCGTTCCAGTTTTGAGAAGCGAGAGGCTTTAGAATATTATGTCCGGTTTATTAATTTGTTCTCTTTTTTCCTTTCCCTTCTCTACTGATTTACTTCGGGTTTCCATTCATACCTTTGCTTTCTTTGCTATTTGTTCTTCTGTTTATTCTTCTCCTTTTTTTAGTTTACATTTTACAGTTTTAATTCAGGAACAATTTTTAAATTTGTAAACATTTACGCCAATTCATGCAAACAATCGTGAGAATTATTATTTTTCCAAATTCCTGAACCTTTAACATCATAAAATATTTTTAAAATTCGCAAAAATAAAGCAAATTCATTAATATTTTAAGTTTGTAAATATTCGTCAAAACATGGTTTAGAAATTACAAAACCAGAAAATTAACTTTGTCTGTAAATGGCCTAGAGAGAATCACTCACTCCTCTGTTTCGCGTATACGCGAGCACGCAGTTAACGTGCTGAATACGACCGACGGGATGAGCGATGGGGCACGGATATGTCTCGCCTATTACAAGAGGCTAGCTTCTTTTTTTTTTTTTTTTTGAGGATCATTAGAAGAGGCTAGCTCGCCTCACCTTAAGGGAAGGTGATATTGGGCCGGGCCAGTTCTGGCATGTGACCTTTTCAGTTATTTTAGTTACCATCATAAATTTGCCTCAAAACAAAAAGTTACCATCATAAATTGTCTCAAAAAAATAACTTTACCATCATACATTATTCATTTTTTAAACATTTTCTTTATTTTCGAATAATATTTATTCATATAATCCAAAAATTAATTTACCGAAAATACTAAAAGCATTAATTGAGCTTTTAAAAAGTATTCATGCATAGTAAAGAATGTGTGCGCAACTTTTAAAAATGTTGATAGCATTAAAACAATCACTTGCTTCAAAAAATTGTTTGTAAATATTTATAAAATATTTGTACAAAGCAAAACAGATTACTATGTACTTATTATAAATGGTACATACCACTCAAAAAACGTTTCATTAAACATGTGTGACATTCTCAAAACTATTCACGCATTTCAAGAAAATACATGTGAGATTCTTTAGGAAATGTTTATAAAATAAAAACAATCAGGTAATTTTAGAAAATTCATTCATGCCATTCAAATAAATTATAGTCACATTTTTATAAATGTTACTCCCTCCGTTCACTTTTGAAGACCTGTTAGACATTTAAGACAGCACCTAAAAAAGTTTTATTTCAGCAGTCTTAAACGACTTACAAAAGTGAACAGAGAGAGTATAATATTCTAAGAAATTGTTTACTTGTGTTTCTAAACATGTTCATGGCATTCATTAAAAATGGTCAATGTTCGCTTAAAATAGTACGTAGTGTATTAAAAAAATGTCCAGCATGTGTCCAATAATATTGAACACATATCAATAAAAGGTTTACCCTGTATTAAATAATGTTCTTAGTGGTGTGGTTGGATGTACTCCCTCCGTAAACTAATATAAGAGCGTAGTGATCTAAACGCTTTTATATAAGTTTACAGAGGGAGTACAAGACATGAATGAAATGACAAAAAGGAAAACGACATGCACACATGCACGCAAGTTGTAGGATCGCCCCGTTGTGGCATTTTGCTCGTTTCTACTTCTGGAAGATACATATGGACCTGTTTTGACAAAAGAGATTGTTGATGCCTCAACCGCTCATTGCATGACCACTAGTGTTGAACACTGGTTACTAAAGCAGTGGCAGAGGTGTGAGCATGCAAAGATAACCAAAATGCGTATAGCCTATCGGCAGGCAGCTAATGATATCGGAAAGATGCAGCAGAAAGAGATGGGTGGTACACCAGCTAGCGTACGTGCGTGCATGGGAACAAAATTATTTAGACGGGAAGGACCACAAGATATCATCGAGGAACCGTATGCCCATACGACAGACAATATTCGACGACAGGGGGGCGTGGTGGTGCGTGCGCGCGTATGTATGCATACGTCATGCGTGCAATCTTATTTGTGCGCCAACATGTTCTGTAAACCATCCCGTAAGAGCAACTTCAAAACACCTACTCATTTCGTCCTTGCGTGTTTTTTTGAATCAAAGCGGGCACAAAAGTTGGCTCAACACGTCGACTCAAATGGACGAGCGTCCACTTTTTATCCCGCGGACGACCCATTCTTGACCTAAATGTGTCTCTCGTTTCGCCGGCGCGGATAAGAAACGAACGCACGTGACGGCCGCCTACTCTTCCCCCTAGCCCGCCAGTCAACGGCACAGCCACCCCTATTTTCCTCCCTTTCCCCAAAATACTCCCGGTCGCTCGCACTCCCAGCCGCCTGCCATGGACGACGAGCCAATCCTCAATGCTGTTGCTTGCCTATCCTCCTTCGGCCTCGCCACCAAAGGCAAGCCCCGCGCCACCCGCAAGACGGCGACGCCTTCCAAGAAGAAACCATTGACGGACGAGCAGCGGGCCGTGCAATCGGCCAAGAGGAAGGACGGGAGGCACGTGTAGGCCCGCAAGCTCGAAGCCGCGTCTGCCGCCGCTGCACAATGAGAGAAAAACAAGGTCCACATCGCAGCAGCAACGAGGGAGGCCCTACTCTACATAGGGTTAAACCCAAGCCATCACGAGCTCGTCCCTGTCGTCGTGGCAATGGCCAGCATGGGCTCGTCAACCTTTCCTCGCGTGCCACTGCCAGAGTTGCCGTGCACGTCTGCCATGCCGCCGATTCCCGGCTTCCATCCCTACCGGCAAGCCTTCCGTTTCTCTGGGGAATGCTTGTCGAAGGTGAGCGTGGTGGTGACGGCCACGCCCGCGCCCATGGCCATCGACCTCAACACCAGGCCTGTGGTCGGTGTGTCATCCACCGGGGGCAAGAGGAAACGCCCGCGGGAGATCCCAGCCGACATCCATCTCGACGCCCTCAACCCATTCGCCAGAATGCCGGCCACAGACGACGAGATGGCCAACCGTTTCATCATGCAGAACATCATCTTCGAAGGTGGTGTAGGTATCGTTGCCTTCGAAGGAGGTATTGGTGTGGCTGCCTTCGATCCCGATGAGACCCAAAGCCAATACGGTCGTGGCCCCTTCATGGCTGACACCTTTGATCAAGGCCATGGAGGCATGGTCGACCCCATGGAAGGCCAAGATGGCATGAGCAGCACCCTCCCGCTCGACCACGAATTCCCAGAAGACTACGACCTAGAAGAAGAAGCTGAAGTGGACATCGACGAGCAGCCTTTGTCCGAAGACGAGCTCTCCACGCAGGCATACACGAAGGATGAGGACAAGCTCATTCGTGAATGTTGAAGGCACATTGGACAAGACCCCAAGGTCGACGCTGAGCAAAAGGCATTAACCTTTTTGCTACGAGTCCATCTTGAATATCATGGACAGAAGAAGTTTGCGCCGTACCAAATGAAGAGCAAGCGCGGGGTGTCCCTCGAAAAGCGTTGGAGGATGATACACAAGAGCCCAATAAGTTTTGTGCCACCCTTGACAACATCGAGGAACGTCCCATGAGCGACCTAGGCATCAAATATACGGTACACATGTGCAAGTGGCCAAGAGGATCTTAAGCACTGTTGATTAATCGAGCCCGACGCTCCTAGCTGCACTGCGTACCGTAGCAAGGTTCTAATTAGTTGCTTTCATAGTTACACCCTCTGTAAACTAATATAAGAGCGTTTAGATCACTATTTTAGTATTCTAAATGCTCTTATATTAGTTTACGGAGGGAGTACATACCATGTTTACCTCCAGTGTGTTTGTCGCTTGAGATTTAGGTTAAATCCTGATATCATGTTCAATTTGTTCTCTTTGACGTCACTTTCTTACAATGGTATAAAGAACTTGGCACCTACATTTTCTTCTTGAGAACCATTTTCTTACGTCAATTTTTGTCCATAGCAGCTACATATATTTCTCTCCAAGAAAAAAAAATATTCTTGTAACAACTTAACTTCAAAAACTTACATACAAGTCATGTTCAAATCTATTTTAAAAAATCATGATTTTTTTAAGAATTTGAAATATTTTCGCAATTTCAAAACATCATGAATAAACAATGTTTACGAATTTAGTAAATGTTCACAGATTTTGAAAGTATTTAAGAATTTCACATTTTCCGTAAATCTAAAAAATATTCAAGAGTTTTTAAAAATTTCAGGGATATAAAAAACGGATCAAGATTTAAACAATGTTCGTGAATTATAGGAAATGTCTGTTGATTCAAATCAATCGTGAATTTGAGAAATTTTCAAGTTTGTGAATTTAAAAAAATTCAGAAATATTAAAATATTGTATAACTAAAAATGCACAAACTTGTAAAAAATATTAAATATTTTAGAAAATGTTTAAGAATTTTAGATGCATTTGAATTTTAAAATATATTCAGGAACATAAAAATGTTTCCGAATTTCAAATAATATTCACAAAATTGTTTAAAGATATCTAAAAAATTAAAATATTACTGATTTTTAATTGTTTGTGCAACAAAAACATGTTTGCGCATTTTCAAAAACGTTATTAAATTAAAGTAATACTCGATAATTTAAGAAATTATCCCTTATTTTGAAAAAAATGTATCTCAAAATATTTTTACACAGTATAAAAATATATAAAAAGAAAAGGAAATCCAAAAGCTAAAAAGCCATATAAACCATATAAACCATGGAGACAAAGTCCTGTATAAATGAGAAAATAACGGGTTGTAAGCTTTCAAGACCTTGCCAAAACCAACGCTGAAAGCCTAAATGGCCGACCCAAAGCATCTATAGAGAGGGTGCGCGTTTGATAGGAGGGAATGGGCGTGCCCAGTGTAAGACGAGCTATATATGTTTGCTGAATAACGTGAGTTTTTTTCATGAACAAGAGAAGAATTTCTGAAGTCGGTTCATCTTCAAGCAGGTAAACGCGCATCAACCAGCTTGCTTTCAGATCTTGTGCAGATCATATATGAAGCACCCGAATAGACGGCCGTTCAAACATCCCGCTGCAACCAGTCCGTGGCACCTTTTCTCAGATACAAGAATGTATATATATACCAACTCTCATCGCAATACCAGAATTCCCTTCTTGGAACACAACTTTCAAGAATCAATGCTGAATTCTCGCACGAGGTGGCGAACGAAAGGTTCAGCAACAAGTTGATGATTACCTTGGCGAGGACGGGCTCCCCATATATCCTATTCCTATCCTCCTCCACGTCGGAGTCCGAGAGCCCAGCAGCAACAGAGAAGACTGGAACAGAGTCCTGCAACTTACTCCTTGGTGCCCTTCATGTGCGCACGTTGTCAGTCACCTTCTCCTTGATCTTCCTGAGCTTTCTCGGGAACTATTGACTGTCCTGGGTGCACTCTGCATCAGCCAGCAACAGTTTATCCACGCGCCATCTGTGCCGGCCAAGTGTAGTGAGCATGCACAGTCTATGATCTTTCTCTCACCATATCCCAAGCAATGCTTCCCAGAAGACTGACAAGGATGCCACATCACAAAGTATTAGAAATCCTCACTAGTAGCAAAAAAATCTCATTAAAACAAATCTGTAAAGTAAAAAACAGGAATTAGAAAGGATAGATGTGATATTATTTTGCTATGGCAAGGAAATTAAATCACACATGATATGGCATCTTTTCTGGTACTTCCTGGCTCAATACAAGCGCCACCGTTCCAGATTTTTTTTAAGTACTACACTCAACACCCACATGAACATCATTCCCATCCACACAAACCACCAGACCAATCAACAATTTGCACAATGTTTCTAATACTTCCACCTTTTGGTTGGACTAGCTGCCAAACCAGTCTGCAGGTGCCACTGCTATCACCTTCTCACCATCACTAGAGCATGTAACATACATCTCCTAGTTGCAGGTTCAAACAAGCGTGATTGACACTTTCAGTTTTTATCCTTCTTATCTAATAGATCATCCTCTAAAAGTATATTCACATAGCAAGAGAATTTAGAGAGTGGAAAACATGCTTACAGAAATATTATTTGTAGTGCAGATAGACACCTGGTTGCTCAAATTTGGTGGTTTGAAGAAGATGAAGCAGCATCATTTGACCGATTCTGGACTGTCTTTCCATTAATCCGAATATATGGAACATGACAAATGTTGACCCATTCTGATCCTCCAGGTTTGAAATTATTTTCGGTCTCAACTGTAACCTCTTGCATGACTAATTCTTGGAGATTCTGAGGCACCACTCCTTCCAGTGATAATGGGTTTGTCCATTTCACATGAAGTACTTTTAAGGAGGTAAGTCTGGCTAGTGTAGAAGGGAGGCGTTGAAGAAAATTACAGAAACCAAACTCGATTTTTTCGAGGGAGATCAGTTGTTCAAACCATTCCTCCTGCTCTTGGGTGAAATAATGCTCATTTATGAAAGAGACAAGCAAATCTTGCACCGAGGGAAGAAAACCATTTCTATTTAGCAGGCTCTGATCGGTAATCATATTGGTGAGCCGGAATAGACCCTGCACATCTTGTCTAGTTGATTGGTCTGAGAATTCAGTAAGAATCTCTGGACAACCATAAACATTCACTTTCCTGAGGCTGGGAAAGCAATGTAACCCATCAATCAAACGTAGCCCTCCACATTTTCTAAGATATAGATACTCCAGTGACTTCAACTGATGCCCAGAGAATAGCATTGGGTGATCGCAGTAAGACATACTTAATTTTTTGAGACATGCCAAGAGTTGTACATGTTGTGGCAGTGCCTTGACAAAGTCCCCACAACCTGAAATGTCAAGTTCTGACAGTGAAGATATGAATGATAGACATGGTACTTCTTTCAGTGAAGGGCAATTGTGGAGTCGAAGCCTTGTGGCGTGTGGAAGGAGAGGGCCATGATCTTCTTCTATATGTGACCAGTCTATCCATGACTTCATTGAAGAAAGATTCAAGTCCTCTAAACTTCCAAGAAAACCAAAAGACGTTCCATCAACATGCTTCACTGACGGCAAGTTATCTAGAGTCAGATGCTTGAGTGAAGGGAAATTTTGAAATGGCGGAAGTACAGCCACAAGTCGGCAGTTTCCAACATGAAGGGAATGAAGTTTTGTGAAGATGCGAGCCTGTAACATCCAGCTTGGGAAACTTGAGGCCCCGTAACCTTTGATCGCGAGTTCTTGCAGATTTGAGTGCGGCTGCAATCCTTCAAGTACATCTTGTAGAAATTGTAGGATGGATGTGTTGGAAATATGCCCTAGAGGCAATAATAAAAGTATTATTATTATATTTTCTTGTTCATGATAATCGTCTGTTATTCATGCTTGAATTGTATTGTACGGAAACATAGTTACCATCTCGTTACCACAATGAGTCCCTGGTGAGCCTCTAGTTACCATCTCGTTAATCAACAGATGATCACGGTTTCCTGATCATGGACATGTGATGTCAGTGATAACGGGATCACATCATTAGGAGAATGATGTGATGGACAAGACCCAATCCTGAGCATAGCACGAGATCGTATAGTTCGTAATGCATAAGCTTTTCGGTGTCAAGTATTTATTCTTTAGACCATGAGGTTGTACAACTCCCGGATGCCGTAGGAATACTTTGGGTGTGCCAAACGTCACAACGTAACTGGGTGGCTATAAAGGTACGCATCAGGTATCTCCGAAAGTGTCTGTTGAGTTGGTACGAACCGAGACTGGGATATTGTCACTCCGTATGACGGAGAGGTACCTCTGGGCCCACTCGGTAAGACATCATCATAATGAGCTCAATGTGACTAAGTAGTTAGTCACGGGATGATGGATTACGGATCGAGTAAAGAGACTTGCCATGACGAGATTGAACAAGGTATCGGGAATACCGACGATCGAATCTCGGGCAAGTACCGTACCGATGGACAAAGGGAATAACATACGGGATTGAGTGAATCCTTGACACGATGGTTCATCCGATGAAGATCATCGAGGAACACGTGGGAACCAACATGGGTATCCAGATCCCGTTGTTGGTTATTGACTGGAGAGTGGTCTCGGTCATGTCTACGTGTCTCCCGAACCCGTAGGGTCTACACACTTAAGGTTCGGTAACGCTAGGGTCGTAGAGATACATGCACGTGGAAACCCGAAAGTCGTTCGGAGTCCCGGATGAGATCCCGGACGTCACGAGGAGTTCCGGAATGGTCCGGAGGTAAAGAATGATATATAGGAAGTCCAGTTTCGGCCATCGGGTGATCTCCGGGGGTCACCGGGAGTGTCCCGGGACCACCGGAGGGGTCCCAGGGGTCCACCGGGTGGGGCCACCCATCCCGGTGGGGCCCCTAGGCCGCAAGGGGGAAGTGTCCAGCCCTAATGGGCTAGCGCACCATATGGGCCCTCCTCCCCATGCGCCTAGGGTTGAAACCCTAGGGGGGAGGGGGCGACACTTGCCTTGGGGGGCAAGGATTCCCCCCCTGGCCGCCGCCCCACCCTGCAGATGCCATCTGCAGGGCCGGCGCACCCCCCTGGCCCCTATATATATGTAGGGGGGAGAGGGCAGCTGCACCCTTGCCCTGGCGCCTCTCCCCCTCCCGTCACACCTCCGTCTCCTTAACGCAGGGCGCCCGGCGAAGCCCTGCAGGATTCTCCACTGCATCCACCACCACGCCGTTGTGCTGCTGGATCTCCGACGACCTCTCCTCCCCCCTTGCTGGATCAAGAAGGAGGTGACGTTGCTGTACCGGACGTGTGTTGAACGCGGAGGTGCCGTCCGTTCGGCGCTAGATCATCGGTGACGAAGAACGCGAAGAGTACGACTACTTCATCCACGCTTCTTCGAAAGCTTCCGGTCGCAATCTCCATAACGGTATGTAGATGCACTCTTATTTGCTCGTTGCTAGATGTCTCCTTAGTTGGATCTTGGTGAAAGCGTAGAAATTTTTTGAATTCTGCTACGTTCCCCAACAGTGGCATCTGAGCTAGGTCTTATGCGTAGCATCTTGCACGAGTAGAACACAAAGCAGTTGTGGGCGTTTGAGTTTGTTCAACTTTCTTGCCGTTACTAGTTGATACGTCTCGAACGTATCTACTTTTCCAAACACTTTTGATATTGTTTTGACCTCATTCTTGCATGATTTGGACTAAACTAACCCGGACTGACGCTGTTTTCAGCAGAGCTGCCTGTATGGTTTATGTGTGTGCAGGAAAACAGATTTTTAAGCATCTCAGAAAAATCCACGCACCCGAAGAAACAAAATGCCAGAAGTGGGGCCAGAGGGGGGCCAGGGGGTGCCCAGGCGCCCTGTGGGCGCCCCCCCCCCGGGCCGCGCCGGGGGGGGCGCCTGGGTGGGCCCCACACCCCCTGGTGCCCTACTTTAGCCCGTATTTTTCCTCCCGACGCAGAAACCCCAGATCGGAAGCCCTTTCGCTGTTTTTCATCGCGGAGCCGCCGCCACCCTCTGTTCTTCTTCGGGAGGGCTAATCTGGAGGCTGATTTGGCCTCCGGAGAGGGGAGATCGTCGCCATCGTCATCATCATCACCACTCCATCATCCCTCCATGACTTCCCCCTTCATGTGTGAGTAATTCCCTTGCTGTAGGCGAAGGGGATGGTAGGGATTGGATGAGTTAGATCATGTAATAGTTCGTCAGATTGTTGGGGGCATGTTGCCTATCATCTAGTATGGTGTTTATCATCTTTGCTACAACTTGTTATTCTTAATGCTTGACACTTAGGGCCCGAGTGCCATGATTTCAGATCTGAACCATATGTGTTTGCATGAATATATTTGTGTTCTTGATCCTATCTATGAGTTGTATGCACCTGTTACGGTTCGGAACCGGCGATCCCAAAAGTGACAGCTTGGGACATCAAAGGGGATGGTCCGTAATTTGAGGATTACATGTATCCATTGAGTTCATTGCTTTGTTCCGGTGCTCTTTGACAGGAGCACCTTAATATCCATTAGTTCCTTTTGGCCCCGTTCGTAGCGGGATGGTAGGACAAAAGATGTTGTGCAAGTTCTTATTGCAAGCACGTACAACTACCTACGGGATACATGCCTAATGTTTGATATTTGCCTAGATGATCATTACTTTTCCGTGTGCCGTGCCCCAAGTTAGAAACTATCTCATCCATGCAACGCCCAACCATCCATCTCCCTAGCCTACAGTATTTTAAACCTTGCTTGTCACTAGTTGCCACTTTTGCTATTTACTACTGCTATTTACTTTTGCTATTTACTTTTACTATTACTATCATCACTATCATATCACTGTTACCGCTTATCTTTTGTTGCAAGTTAGTATATTTCAGGTGCGGTTGAATTGACAACTCAACTGTTAAAGCTTATAAATACTCTTTGGCTCCCCGTGTGTCGAATCAATAAATTGGGTTATTCTTACCCGCGAAGACTATCTCGATCCCTTACGGTTGAGGGTTATCAAGTACCGTTTTCTGGCGCCGTTGCCGGGGAGCATAGCAATATTTACAAGTCTACTTGAGGTATCCTACCTGCTGCACTTTATTCACTATGGGTAAGAAAGGTGACCCCAAGGTTCCGATCTTACTATCCACTACAAGAAGAGGTACTGCTCTGAGCACTAGTGCTACTCTCGATTCACCTTCTGTTATGAGTAAGTTTGCCTCACCACCACCACATGATGCTCCTACTGAATCTGTTACTATGTCTGATACTCTTGATGATGCTTCTACTACTTTTGATGATGATATTAGTTCGCTTGGTTATGCTCTTGAGAAACAAATTACTGCTGCTGCTGAAAAATATGGAATTAAACTTCCTGTTACTCGCTACCCTATTGGTGAAACTTATGATTATCCTGATTTGAGTAAACTCCAGGAGAGGCTCCTTGATGATGATTACTATATACTTGATGAAGATTTATGCAGGGAACTGACAGAGTTTGCCGGCTCTGACCCTGAAGTTATTAAGAAAATATTTGAAAAACACTCTTTGAAAAACAAAACCGTTCCTAATCCCGAGTTTGCTACATCTCCTATATGCATTGATGATCCTGATTTTGATTTCTCTGTTGATCTTTCACTTATACCTATGGTTGAAGCTGACCCCTTTTATGGCAGAGAAAATGATGATGCTATTGCACACCTAACTAAACTTGGTGAGCTAGGTAGCCTGTTTACCACAGATGAGAAGATACGCTACTTTTATGTGACCAAGCTTCTTCCTTTCTCCTTGAAGGAAGGTGCTAAAGCATGGTATGATTCACTCCCATGCGGTTCTATTAAGAGTCCTCAGGACTTAGCTCACTCTTTTGTTGATAAGTACTTTCCTGCTCACATGCAACATGCTGCTTTACAAAGAATTTACAACTTTAAACAGTTGCAGGATGAGTCCCTCCCTAAAGCTTGGGGGAGGTACTGCGGTTTGATTCGGGCTAGACCAGGACATGAAATTCCTAAGAATGAATTAATTGATATATTCTATGCTGGTCTAACTGATGAATCTAGGTCCTATTTGGACAGTTGTGCTGGTTGTGTTTTCAGGAAAAGAACACCGGACGATGCGGAAGATCTAATGGGCAGGATTGCCAAAAACCATGAAGATTGGTCCGTCCCTGAACCACCTCCACCAACAAAGAAGAGGGGCATGTTTGTTCTGAGCCCCGAGGACATGCGAGAAGCAAAGAAGTCTATTAAAGAGAAAGGTATTAAAGCTGAAGACGTGAAGAATCTACCCCCTATTGAGAAGTTGTGTGAGCCTACCACTCACCCTCCTATGGTAGAGGTACACTCTCTTTTAGATTTCAACGCAAGTGACATCCCTCATGGTAAACCTCCTGATCAATGTTTATATGAGTTTGATAATTTTATTATGAAACAGAATCATTTTAATGAGAGGATAGAAAGTCAGTTGCATGATAATTCCCTTGCTATCAAAAAATTGCTTGGTGTTTTAGATAGAACAGTTAATGATGTTCAATGTCTTGTGAAGCATTTTCATATGGTTCAAACTCAGCTTGATCAAATTTCTAATGTGCAAAGACATTTGCTCGCTAACAATGCCAAACAAGATAAATTGCAGGCTTTTGGGATTAAGACCCGAGGAGGAACTAGTACTCAAGATCCTCTTTATCCAGAGGGACATCCGAAGAGAATCGAGCAAGATTCTCAAATGCAGGAAGAATAAATTGTTGTCTCTCCAAATAAGAAAAAGAAACATAAAGAGATTGACAATTCTAATGATCCTATTGCAGATGAAGAGCCAGCTATTGATCCCAACAGTGTATCTATTTCCGATGCTGAGACTGAAGACGGTGCTGAACCCGAAGGTAATGATAATGAGAAGAATTATCCGCCTGAAGTTCGAGAAGAAGAAGCACCTGACAAACGTCACTACAACAAAACCCCCCTTTTAACAACGCATGACTACCAACGAATTATAGGTAAGTGTTGTTGGGTCCACGTCCCACGTCCCACCTCCCATGATTTGGTAACCTCCCCGTACCCACCTTCACATTATCCATAGGAAAAAAAACTCCACATTATCTCTACCTCCGTCCAAGTAGCACGGTGCCAATCCAAATCTCTTCTATCCATGACCGCACAGCCACCACCACCTCTGATTCTGGCTATCTCCGGCGCTTGCTGCGTCACCGCTCTCCGGAATGGCTAGCCCTCACTGCCCTCCCGGATCCGCCGCCATGGCGACGACCAACGTGCGGCCATGCCCCTACATCCTGACCCCAGCAATCCGAGTTTCCACAGGTCGCTAGCGCCCGCACCTCCTCTGATTTGTCGCCCTACTGCCACGCACCACATCTGGGCATGCGCCGCTCCTGGCCCGGCCTTTGTGGTGCTGCTCCGCCTCAGTAATCTCAACTCCGACGTCGGTGACGGTTCATCAAGCCACTCCTCCTGACCCGCTATTCTCTTACAATGTTTGGTTTTTTGTGTGGCAGGCCAGAGCAGATTCTTTGCCGGCCATCATGACGACGATCGACGCTACCTTGATCGCTCATCCCGATCCACCGCCGTCGGCCCTGACTTTCACCGGCATCAATGTCACTGCACTTCTGAAATCAGAGGATGCCCAACATGACGGTTTGTCCTTCTTTTCCATCCTGCCTTTGAGACTGTATCTGTATATAATAGTGAGCGCTTAGTTGTGTAGTTGTGTACCTCTTCCCTCTCTTGCAGTACTGCCACCATGTAGTATTTCTCTGATTGAAAACTCTGACAATGCAAAACACGGTGTGTCTGCATCTCGTTCATGTCTATGTATTTCATTATGTACAACATTGCTCATTATATGTACAGATCACACCGTTTCCCCTTATTAATTAATTTCAATATATGATTATTTTTCATGATGCTTGGCGTCTTTCACTAGTCCCCTAGAAAATATAACTGACGAGATGGCTATATCTTCCAGGTAATGATCTACACATTGTGTTATCAAGCGGAGAGGCGGAAGACTTAAATGGTAGTATCGGAACATCATATCACTAGTGGCTTGTTGTCTGCTGGAAGCAATTCGCTTAGAGGCGAAAGTGTAATGCCCCGGATGTAATACTTTCCCTTTTGGGCTTATAATAAATCTCCGGCTTCATCTATTTCCATTTTCGGGTTCTTTGTCTTTCGGGCTTTCGTCGTTTTGTTGTGTGAGTGTGTGGCATTCATTCATATCATGTAGACATGTGCATTGCATTGCATCTGTGTTGTGGGTTGTTTCCGGTTCGTGGCGTTTCTTCCCGTTGTCCGTTTCGTGTTCCGGAGCTCCCTCGCGTGTCCGTGGCGTCCCGTAGGCCTTCTTTGTTGTTCGGGCGTTTTTCGTTACCGGTGTGCCGTGAGGTTGTGTTGTGTGTTGTTGTTTTGTTGTGTGCAACCCGCCTCTCAAATCTCGTCTCGTTTGGACTCCGTTGACTTTTCCCTCCGTTGTCCGTGTGGGTCCGAAGTGCCCTTACTTCGTGTCCCGGAAATACCCCCACTGCTTTCTTTCATCTCCGTCTGGTCCTTTTAATTCATCCCCGCGATCGGATCCGTTGGATCCAGATCGGAGGGCTCCTAGCGCCCCTAATCTCCCCCTAACCCTAAAATTCTGCTACATATAGACCCCCCTAGTCTATATTTGGGCATTTCTATCCCCTCCTTCTTCCTCCTCTCTCCCCTTCTTTTTTTTTCCTTTTCTTTCCTCAGATCCAGGTTTTCTGGCCGGATCCCGAGGGAATTCCTCGTTCACCAGCCGCCGACCGACCGACCGAGGTCAACGCGCCAGCGAGGCTGGGCGCCTCTCCGCGCGAGCCAGCGCCGCACCAATCCCCCCTCGATCGAAGCCGTCGGGGCCCAGCTCGCCGCGTGGGCCGTACGCCGCCGCCAGCCCAGGGGCGGGTCCCCACATCACCGTCGCTCCGCCGCCTGGGCCAGGCCCACATCGCCACCAGCCGCGCGTCGCCCGCCTCCTCTCCGTCTCGCGCCAGCCGCGCCAACCGACCGGGCCGGCCACCGCCTCCCCGGCCCGTTCCTCTACCGAGACCGCGGCAGCAGGCCGCCGCCCCGCGGGCCGCCCCACTCGTCGCGCCGCCGGGCCGCACCAGCCAGCGCGCGGGCCGCGCCGCTTCCCCGGCCCAGGCGCCCCGCCTCGCCAGTTCCGCCGCCTTCCTTCGGCGCCCGGCTGGGCCGCCGGATCCCCACCGGGCCGCGCCTGTTTTTCTCCGTGGTGGGCCGCCGCCTCCACCGTCCCGCAGGCCGGCCTCGCCTCAGCAGTGGGCCTCCGAGCACTGTTCACCGGGCCCTCCGAGCACTGTTCATCCGCATCTCCAGATCTGCTAGGTTGTTTTTTTTTCCCTAAGACCCCAGATCTGTTATCTGAGTATGCCTACTTTGACCTGCTGTATCTTTTTACCTGTTGCTCCGTTTTGAGCGTGTGATATGTCCAGATGTTCGTGGAGATGCCCTCTCCGTTTTACCTGTTGTAGTCATGCATGTTAGAGATCATCTAGGGCCTTGTTTTGCTGTTGCAAGAGTGTATGATGATATAAACTGCTGCTATGTGTTATTTTTGTGCCACCTTTGACATGTGATATCTTTTAGCTCGTTTGTCCAAACGATGCAAATGACATGTCCACGTGTTCGTCTCGTCACGAACTACGTGTTGTGTGTGATAGGTTGCATGGTAGATGTATTGTTTCCTTGTTATCATCGTTGCAAGATGCCATGTTCAAATGATGTGTTTTTACTTGTTATGAAATGCCATGTTGTTGAGCTCGTTGCAATCGGTGTGTTCACCACATTGAGGCATGTTTGTGTGTTTCGGGATCACCGTCATATGTATTTTGATGCGGTGCTTACCCTTTGCCATGTTTAGTTTCGAGGTGACTTAAACATGCTCTTTTTGATGCTATGGTGATGTTGCTGTTTTGGGACTTAGTGAAATTTTCACTAAGTCTGAAATCTGTAACGTTCCGATGCCATGTTCGTGTGATGTTGTAGGACAAAGCATGATAGTTTTGGGGTGGATTTTGATTGTTCCATGAAGTATATATTGTTGTCTTTCCATCCATGTCCTCACATGTCCATTTGAGGTGCTGTAGCATGTTTATCTTTTGCTCTAAACTTTCAATAAAATTCTGCTGCCAGAATTTTATTTCAAAGTTCAATATGTCCAAGATCATTGCTAGTGATCCGTGACTCCGTTGGGGGTGCACTTTGGACCTAGTTGCTGTACATTATATCTAGTTTATGTTCAAGTCCTTTGCCATGCTTTTTGGGTGCTGTAGATTAATTATTTTGTGCTCCCAAGATGCTATGTTGCTGTAATTTGCAGTTTTCGCTCAAATCTTGTTTCGGGCATAACTTTTAGCCCGTAACTCCGATTTCAGCGATCTTTATATCAAACTTGGGTGTTTTTCTGTGTAGATTAATAATATCAGGTTGTTATCTTGTTTTGAGGTGTTTTGCTTGAGTGATGTTTTCCGTGCTCCATGTGCATCTCTAGTGCATCCATCATGCATACATGTTTTTCGAGTGCGCATTGCATCGTGTTGATTGGTGCTTGTCGTGTTTGTCTTGTTTAGACCCGGAAGTTGAGCACGAGTTTTCCAACGAGGTGGAGCACGAGGTTTCCAACGAGTTTGAGCAAGAGGACCCTTCTTTTGATCCGAACTTCTTCTCTTCAGGCAAGATGACCGAACCCCGATAACATTACTATCTTTGTCTATTGCTAGTAGTCTCGATCTATAGTTTTGCCTCGATGCCCATGTTCTTCTTGTCAGCCTCCTACTTGTAACCAATTGCCATGTTTAACCACCCTACCTATGCAAACCGTTGCTTGGCTAAGTACGCTTCGCTCAGCCCTTCTTATAGCGTTGCTAGTTGCAGGTGAAGTGAAGGTGCTTGCTCCATGTTGAAGTTTGGTTGGGTTATATCACACTATATAAATGCTTTAATTGAAATCACCTATATATTGGCAAGGGTGGAAGGCTAAGCCTTTTGCTTGGTGTTTTGTTCCATTCATGCCGTTAGGATCCGTATAAGCCGGTTTTATGTTCCTTGATTATGCGTTCCTAACACGGTTGGGGTGTATGGGACCCCCTCGATAAACCGCTATGTGCTAAGTCTTTTCCAGCAAATCCCAACATTGGTACTATTTGCCTAATAACAAACTAAACTTGCATAGGGAGTTATAAACCCTTTTTCTTAATCAACAACCCCGGGCCAGTGCTCCACATGAGTGTTGGTCCGAAACGGGGAGCCTGCGGGGCCGCCTTGAGGCAACTCGAGGTATTTGGTATCCACCCGTAGCTTCACCCATCCGGTCGTGTCCTGAGACCTAGATACGCGCGGCTACTATCAGGGTGACGACACGCCGGGAGGATTTGCTGGATTAGCCTTACCTTAGTTCGGTTTAACGTGAGCACGGGATTCCGAGGATACTCGGGTCTTCCCACTTTGGAGTTGCGACTCCGCGGATCGTGGGCTTGTAATGGGTCAAGTTGGAACACCCCTGCAGGGTTTGAACTTTCGAAAGCCGTGCCCGCGGTTATGTGGCAGATGGGAGCTTGTTAATTCCGGTTGTAGATAACTTGACACAATGATACTAATGCACTACCAGCGTGTGTTCCGTGACTGTCAATTTCCGAATAGGGATTCGGGAGTTGAACACGGAGGGGTTATGCTTGTGAGCTTGTAGCTAGGATCACTTCGTGATCACTTCTCGCGTTGCCTTCTCTTCTCGCTCTCACTTGCGTAAGCTAGATGCTAGTTGCTGCTGCAGACTCTGTGTTGATCCTTCACCTCATTTCTTTCTTCAGCCTTTCCCTCACCTAAAGGCTTTGATAGTTCTGTTACCCGGGAACGGGATTGCTGAGTCCTCTGTGGCTCACAGTTACTTCACACACCAGATGCAGGTCCAGCCGTGAGCTATCCAGGTGATGGCACCGAGCTGGATTGGGAGTACGACGAGGAGCGTAGTCGTTACTACGTTCGCTACCCGGACGATCAGTAGTGGAGACTCTTACTAGGATTCGATCCGCCTGTGGTTGTTTTTTTATCTGAGTTTGGTACTTTGACATTTGGATTTTGCCCTTAGAGGGTTGTAGTGATCTTATTGTATGATGTTTGAAACTTGTACTGTTATTCTGTGACGTGGCGATTGTAAGCCAACTATTTTTAAGTTTACCATCCCTCTTTTACATGAGTTGTGCAAAGATTACCAAACTTGAGATCATTCTAGGATGGACTTATGCCTTTAAGTCGTGCCTCGACACGTAGGAGGTATAATTCCATCCTGGGCATTACAGAAAGGGTGGCTGTTGTACTGTAGGTGAGTACGATCGAGGGTGAGGAACACGTGGGTGGGGAGTAGTGGCGTTTCTATGTGTAAGTTGTGGGGTCATCTGACCGCTTTTGAGCAAAATAGGCTAAAAAGACTGTAGAGTTATTGTACATTGTGAAGAAAAAAATTAAAAAATTATCAATGACCCCATAGACTTTTGAGTCTGGCTCCACCACTGATGGGGGGGGAAACACTTACAGCTAGGTTAAAGGAAGGGTTGTGTACGATCAATCGAGTGTGGTTATAGGAGGCCGCTTGCTGTCAAAGACGTGGTCTTCCAGAGTACGTACCAGAGTATTGCTTTAATTATCGCCAATGCATCAATGCAATGCAAGGTATGTTGTGCTTGAAACTTTTGTGGAGCGTTCACTACATACTAGTGTTAACGCTTTTCCGTGCTCTTTTCTTTTTGCATGGACTTTTCCATGCTCTTTCAAACAATACTTCAATATACTAATGTAGATGCTTCAACATACTCCATTCGAGAACAGTTTGTTGGGATATGAGAATGAGTCAAGTCACTCTGTTTGGACTGATCTGTATAGAACCTAGTATGTTACAAACCCCGTCCTTATTTCTTATACTGTAGGGCATCTCTAGGTCAGTTTTTTTCCTAACAAAGAAAGAACTGCCTGGTCAAGCACTAGACGAAACTTTATAATTGCCTTGATTATATATGAAAATATGGTTACTTTTCTGCCGGGGATGGTTAGCTTATTTGTATCTAAACCATCTAGAACTTGAATGTAATGTGAACAGTGAGAACATTTACAATGTTAGTATTACTAATATATCAGGCCATACTTTAAGATTTACAAGAACGCCAGATTAGTTATTTCCTCCCCCGCAATTGTTTTAGTTATTTCCTGATATATAGTTCTGAAAATGTAGTTTTCATGTCGAAAGTTATTTTCATCGCTCGAGTATTGTACTGTAGGTAGCGAGTTCGATGTTGACCTGCAAATTTAGAAGAAAAGGTTAATTCGAAGGTAGAGAAAAGTTATCATACAAAATATAGATTATTGGTGAAGATTTCTAGGCACAACATTAAGAGATGAAAACCTACAAAGCCACACAAGATAAGCACTAGCCCGTACAAAAAAATGCACGGGTTAACGACTAGTACTATAAAATGCTCAAATCTTGTGATTTCACCAATCTTTTTGTACATGGATGTTTCAAATAAAGAGCTACCTGGAGTTCGAGCTCCATTTGGCATATCTTGTTTAACTTTTTTTGAAAGATGCTTACAATACAGAAAACACATTAGATAGAAATTCTACTTTGAGCAGTTGATTGTCTGAGACTTCGGTTGAACTTATCGCAGGCTACGAGAATGTGGGTTACTTTAGACTTGCCTTAGGAACTGGTGACAAAATACACTGAAACCAAGTTTGTTAAAATTATCTCCACAAACTATATTCCCGTCTACCCATATAGGATGTTGCCAAAGGGATTTCAGTTGGTTTGCACAAGCTTTGTGGAACAAAATGCACACCTGAATGTAAGTAATATGACACAATCAGTTTACATTATCTTAGTTCAAGGTTTCCTTTCGTGAGGTTAGTTCATGTTACTCTTCCTTTATTTAGTTAGCTGGACAAATGGTCCTAATTTATGTTTGGCTTGTGACATATGGCAAAATAAAAGTAAAGGATTGAGGTGACAAATTTTAAGAGTGCCTAACAGAATGGCATGCCTAGTCCAAGGTTACACATTTTTGTTACAATTAAATACAGCTTCTGCTTGGAATAAGGAACAACAAGGATTTGTCTTGATAATTTACAATACACTGAACTGTTGTGAGCCTTCCTTCGATAAATGATCAATCCCAGAATGTTTAACTGTTACTTGTGGCTTTCTCTCCTCATGCCCAATTTTCTTTCTATTTATTTAATCTGTTGCAGTGGTGCTTTGCCAGTCCATTCCTATACTGAAAAATGGGCAGCGTGGTGGTGATTCGTCCTATAACAATGTCATAGAAGCGTACGCAGGAAGTTCATAGAGAAGCTTGTCATCCACCATGAATGGCGATGAAGACGAAGATGATGTATGGCTAAGTTGTTGATAGAAAGCTGGAAGATGGGGCTACTACAAGATAGTTTTACATTTACATTATAAAATATCATTTTCATGGTTATATAGGAAATCGTGTAATGTCTTATTCAGATCTTGTTCCATGTAATACAACCAAGTTGATTAAATATAT
The DNA here is from genome assembly GCA_902687465.1 of Secale cereale. Lineage (NCBI taxonomy): Eukaryota > Viridiplantae > Streptophyta > Magnoliopsida > Poales > Poaceae > Secale > Secale cereale. Next base: position 4,912,481 of record LR738715.1, on the reverse strand, counting down.
GAAATATTTCTGCTTAATGGATTGCTGCTCCTTGCACTTTTATTTGTAATATATAAATACCAATAATTGCTCATGCTATATACAGATGCATGGAAGCCCTGCATTAAATTGTAATGTGAAAATTAGTTTGTGTAGGTTAATCAGCAACGTATACAAAGTGTTGTTATGATGTACATATATATGTTGCAATCTTGCAACGCTTCTACACGCCGATTACCAACGCAATTATATATGTTGCGGTAGGCCCTTCCAACGCCACCAACGGCAACGGATAATAATCCGTTGGTGTAGACCGTAGCAACGCATATATAGACATTAGGCAACGCAACGTTGCGTTGCTAAAGGGGGGGTTCCTGTTGTAGTGCGTAAGAGGTACACTAAAGAAGACTTCATCGCAAGGAAACATGGGAAGGAGAAAGAACCATGGGTACAGAAACCCATGCCCTTTCCAGGTAAGTCCATCAATCTAAAGAAGAAGAGCATTATAATAAGTTTTGTGAATGGATTAAACCTCTTTTTCTTCAAATCCCTTTGACTGATGCTATTAAGTTACTCCCTTACTCAAAATATATGAAAGATATTGTCACTAACAAAAGAAAAGTTCCTAATGATGCAATATCTACTATGCTTGCTAACTATTCTTTCAGTGGAAAGATTCCTGAGAAGCTCAGTGATCCAGGTATACCCACCATTCCTTGCTCCATAAAGAATAATTATGTCAAAACTGCTTTATGTGACCTTGGAGCGGGAGTGAGTGTTATGCCTCTCTCTCTCTTTACGAGAGGCTCTGTTTAGAGAAACTAATTCCTACAGATATCTCCCTTCAGATGGCTGACAAGTCAACCGCTGTTCCGATAGGTATTTGTGAGGATGTTCCAGTTGAAGTTGCTAATTGTTTAATTCTTACTGATTTTGTTGTGCTTGACATGCCCGAGGATGGGAGCATGTCCATTATTCTTGGTAGACCTTTTCTTAACACCGCAGGTGCTATTATTGATTGCAACAAAGGGAAGGTCACCTTTCATGTGAATGATAAAGAACACACGGTATATTTTCCGAAGAAGACCGACAGGAGGCATGCCCTCAACTCTATAGAGAATATCGAGACCGTGAAAATTGGAGAATGGGACTGTCCACTACATGTGCCTCACAAATACAAAACTATCATGGTAGGGACGATGTCCATCAAGGTAAAAGTTCAGTGATTACTTTGTAGGAGGTGATACTTTTTGCTCTATATATCGCTTGTTTGTTGGTAAGACTTGATCAACCTTACTAGTAAACGTGTTTTATATGGATAAAAAGTTGAGCTTTCTATGTTTTCATTTGTTTTTAGTATTGTCCCACTTGCTGTACCAAGTATCCATGTTTTTGAAGCTTCACAATACTACTAACTGCTTCAAGTCTTTAGAGAGTTTCGCAGCTTTTTGAACTTCGAACAATTTTCAAGAGTGAAGTTTTAAGAAAAATTCCAGAAAAATTATATTAAAAATTTCCACAACGGGAGAGACCCGGAAAGTCCTGGGGCCAGCCAGGGGGGCCACCAGTGGCCCAGGCGGCCAGCTGGCGCGGCCCAGCCCCTGGCCGCGCCCACAGGGAGCCTGGGGCCCACAAGGCCCCCCTCCAGGTACTTCATCTTCCCCTCTCTCTCTCTCTTTTTCCAGAAACCCGAGTTCTGGTCTTGTTCTTGCTGTTCTTGCTGTTCTTGGGGGCGATTCTTCGATCTCTCTCTACGGCCCATCATTTGAGCTGAAATTTTGAACAAATACTCCCTGGTATGTGACTCCTCCACCCCTCCAATTAGATTTTTGATTGGTGGCCTCATTTGTGAGTATTTAGTAGTTCTTGGTGCTGTAGAGATGAGCTTGCATGCATGTGTAGAAGGTTGTTTTCCAAGTTTTGATGCAAGTTTATGCCTTGGGCAAGTGAGTTGAGTAGTTTGCCTTAGCTCACTTTGTTTTAATCCTCGTTTTTGTGAATTGTAAAAAAATTCAGAAATGAGTTTGTTAGGAAGGGAAAAAGGATGGCTTGAGAAGAGGAGGCCCGCACACTCCGATCGAGTCACTAGGGCCGCAGCTTCACCAACGACTGCCAGGGTGAGCTATAATGAGGATCATGTGCCCCTGGAGTTGTTGGAAGACACAAGTCCAGCACGTGCAATGACATATCCATGTGGTGAATTCATGGAAGCTGCGGGAATCAAGGATGAGTTTTATAATCTTTGTGCTAATGCAGGTTTGACACGGCTCGTCACCAGCCGTGTTACTCAGTATCAAAAACTCACCTCCATTTTCATTAACAGTTTTAGATATAATCCTGAATTAGGTGCTATTGAGTTTAAAATTTATAATGATCTTATCACCATGACTTTGGGAAATTTTTGAGAAGTAATAGGTGTGCCGAACGTTGGGAGGACGGCAAGGATGGCCACTCAGCACTCCGAGCTGAAAACCGTCATCAACTCTCTCTGCAGCATGGGTACGAGGGATATTCATCGGTCGAAGATCTCTAGTATCTAGTTTCCTCACCTCAGGTATTTTGCATATTATATTGCTAGAGGGGTGTTAGCTCGTGACAACACGAGCAACATTTCTGCTTCGGATATTGCTATCCTGGCAGCAGCCCTCTCAGGCAGGTCTGATTATAATATTGGTACCTTAATTGCTCGACGCCTTGCTATGAATGGTAACAAGGGGGACTTATATGGTGGCATTTATGCCACGCTTATCTTAGAGCATCTTGGAGGCACCCCACACCCTGATGATACTCCTTTTACTTATTTAAGCTTTGATCTTGCTGCTATGAAAAGGCATAAGTTTGTTACCATGGGATCTGAGCTTGATAACCTTGTTTATATCTTGCGTTTCGGAACTACCGCGGAACGCGAGATCCGTCGACCTGCACCTCTTTTGTTTGATTTTTCTCGCAGGAACGGATGGTCCTTTGATGTTGTCCAGTTCGACGAGTTCATGGTCTAGCATCAGTTCCATAACCCCATGGAGGGGGTTGTGCCCGACGAGGAGAGGCACGGTGAGATACCACATTTTCAGGATGAGACCGCCACTGAGTTTGGTGAAGGGTCTTCCTCTGTTTGGCGCTCGGAACCTTCCTCGTGGGAGACTCCGAGGAGTTCGGTGTACGCGCCATCATCGTTCTACGACCCTTGGTCTCACCACCATACCCCTGGAGCAGGAGGCTCCTGGGGGCAGTAGCTGCTACCAACTTAGGCCAAAAGCCTAAGCTTAGGGGAGTACGTGCCCTTCTCACTTTTCCATTGTATTATCCGTTTTATTCACTTTGATCTTTTCGAAGGTTTTACCCGTTCTTCTTTATTCCTCTATTCGCAAAAACAACAAAAAGATTTTCTCTTTCTTTTGCTTTGTTTTCAACTTTTGAAAAACCCAAAAAGATTTCCTTTCTCTCTTTAGTTTTGCTTTGTTTTCAGAGATCAGCTCGAGTCCGTGATGGCATTTGATTATTATTCCTACGTTCGATCGTGCAAGTGACAAGCAGTAATGACGAAGATCGTGCAAGCAACAAGGAAGACCGGTATGAACTCTTATTGTTTCTACTTTTGTACATATGCCTGTACTTATGATCTAGAGACCAGCTTGTAGCGACATAGTGCTATGTTTACAATGCTATTCCAGTGGTTCATGCTTTCCTTGTGGCTAGTCTCGAATAACTAGAGTATATAATGCGTTATTGAAATGATCCACATGCATTGCACTGTTCATAGTCTGGTATACTAAGGTGGTATTTCCCTTTAGAGGATTTTTGGATTGACTTGGCACATGCTTACACATGTTTAAGACTAAAAAGTCTACTTTGCCTTGATGATCTTTGAGTTTTAGAATAGTTATATCACTTTCATGCCCGATTCAATGTTGCTTTGTCGCTCTGCATGATTATGACCGTTATTGCTCTCTAGTTGGTCGCTTCCCAGTCTTTTGCTAAACCTCCACCCGTACTAAGCGGAATGACTGCTTGTGCATCCAAAACCTCTAAAACCTGTTATGCCATATGAGTCCACTATACCTTCCTATACATGGTATTTACCTGCCATTCCTAACGAAGACTTTCATGTACCATCTCGAAATTAATCAAAAGAATTTCTCTTTTTGTGCCTATGTTTTAGCTCATGAGGAAGTAGTAGTTAATTCATGATCTCTTAAAGTTGGACAAGTTTCACCCCTGGATTGCATGTATAATGTGCGAACCCCTAATATGAAAAGGAACTGGCATTGAGTGCGCCCGACTCAAAAGATAATATAACAAACAAACCCTCCTTCACGCTTTGTTCATGAGAAATCAGAAAACTTTGGCAGTGATAAACAAAGGAGATTAAGAGGATGTGATCGTCCTCATGCGGGAGCCGTTCCTCGAGACTTGTCTAGCTTAAAAAGTGATTGAGTTATCTGCTAGCATTCGTTGACGAAATATGCACCTCTCAAAACTTATTTACTTCTGTTTTTAAAAACCAAGAGCTCTGGTACATGTTTAGTTTTTGTTTCCGATCACGGGTTTTCAACCTTGCCAATAAAAGCCACGGTTCGAGAGTCTCATCTTCTTTCTTCAAAGCACTGACTAGGAGAGCATAATTGTCATTCTGAGTGTAATGTGCATTGTCCCAAAGTATTACATTGCCTTCTGCATACTTGAGATATGATTTATTCTGAAATCCTTAGCTCTGGTCTCCTTTAAAACTCTCGAGGAGTCTCTGCATTTATGTTTTGCTTCACTCATGGAGGCTAGCGAGATACCACCTTAATATGCTCAAGCTATGTGCAATGTGATCTTGTCTTGATTTTCGGTAATATATTGTTTACTCTTAATTATTTGTGACTGGTCACTCGGAAAGAAGGATTGCTCCTTGCATTGTTCTCATAAGTACTGTTTTAATACTTGCTGAACTCTTTTCGTAGTACATGCTTATATACATCTAATGAAGCAAAAGAGTTTGTCAAAGTTTTCTTTGTCGCGTCCAGTTCGTTGAACTGAATTGCTTGAGGACAAGCAATATGCTAAGCTTGGGGGAGTTGATACGTCTCAAACGTATGTACTTTTCCAAACACTTTTGATATTGTTTTGACCTCATTCTTGCATGATTTGGACTAAACTAACCCGGACTGACGCTGTTTTCAGCAGAGCTGCCTGTATGGTTTATTTGTGTGCAGGAAAACGGATTTTTAAGCATCTCAGAAAAATCCACGAAAAATCACGAAAAATCCACGCACCCGAAGAAACAAAATGCCAGAAGTGGGGCCAGAGGGGGGCCAGGGGGTGCCCAGGCGCCCTGTGGGCGCCCCCCCCCTGGGCCGCGCCGGGGGGCGCCTGGGTGGGCCCCACACCCCCTGGTGCCCTACTTTAGCCCTTATTTTTCCTCCCGACGCAGAAACCCCAGATCGGAAGCCCTTTCGCTGTTTTTCGTCGCGGAGCCGCCGCCACCCTTTGTTCTTCTTCGGGAGGGCTAATCTGGAGGCTGATTTGGCCTCCGGAGAGGGGAGATCGTCGCTATCGTCATCATCATCACCACTCCATCATCCCTCCATGACTTCCCCCTTCATGTGTGAGTAATTCCCTTGCTGTAGGCGAAGGGGATGGTAGGGATTGGATGAGTTAGATCATGTAATAGTTCGTCAGATTGTTGGGGGCATGTTGCCTATCATCTAGTATGGTGTTTATCATCTTTGCTACAACTTGTTATTCTTAATGCTTGACACTTAGGGCCCGAGTGCCATGATTTCAGATCTGAACCATATGTGTTTGCATGAATATATTTGTGTTCTTGATCCTATCTATGAGTTGTATGCACCTGTTACGGTTCGGAACCGGCGATCCCAAAAGTGACAGCTTGGGACACCAAAGGGGATGGTCCGTAATTTGAGGATTACATGTATCCATTGAGTTCATTGCTTTGTTCCGGTGCTCTTTGACAGGAGCACCTTAATATCCATTAGTTCCTTTTGGCCCCGTTCGTAGCGGGATGGTAGGACAAAAGATGTTGTGCAAGTTCTTATTGCAAGCACGTACAACTACCTACGGGATACATGCCTAATGTTTGATATTTGCCTAGATGATCATTACTTTTCCGTGTGCCGTGCCCCGAGTTAGAAACTATCTCATCCATGCAACGCCCAACCATCCATCTCCCTAGCCTACAGTATTTTAAACCTTGCTTGTCACTAGTTGCTACTTTTGCCATTTACTATTGCTATTTACTTTTGCTATTTACTTTTGCTGTTTACTTTTACTATTACTATCATCACTATCATATCACTGTTACCACTTATCTTTTGTTGCAAGTTAGTGTATTTCAGGTGCGGTTGAATTGACAACTCAACTGTTAAAGCTTATAAATACTCTTTGGCTCCCCGTGTGTCGAATCAATAAATTGGGTTATTCTTTCCCGCGAAGACTATCTCGATCCCTTACGGTTGAGGGTTATCACTAGTCAATCTTGATTCGGCGGTATTGTAGGATGAAGCGGCCCGGACCGACTTTACACGTACGCTTAGGTGAGACTGGTTTCATCGACAGACATGCACTAGATGCATAAGGTGGCTGGCGGGTGTCTGTCTCTCCTACTTTAGTCGGATCGGATTCGATGAAAAGGGTCCTTATGAAGGGTAAATAGAAATTGACAAATCACGTTGTGGTTTTGGCGTAGGTAAGAAACGTTCTTGCTAGAAAACCTATAGAAGCCACGTAAAAAACTTGCAACAACAATTAGAGGACGTCTAACTTGTTTTTGCAGCATGTGCTGTGTGACGTGGTATGGCCAAAACGAAGATGTGATGAATGATATATGTGATGTATGAGATTGATCATGTTCTTGTAATAGGGAATCACGACTTGCATGTCGATGAACTTGACAACCGGCAGGAGCCATAGGAGTTGTCTTAATTATTGTATGACCTGCGTGTCACTGAATAACGCCATGTAATTACTTTACTTCATTGCTAAACGTTAGCTATAGTAGTAGAAGTAATAGTTGGCGTGACGACTTCTTCAAGACACGATGATGAAGATCATGATGATGAAGATCAAGGTGTCGAGCCGGTGACAAGATGATCATGGTGCCCCGAAGATGGAGATCCAAGGAGCAAGATGATATTGGTCATATCATGTCACTTTAATTGATTGCATGTGATGTTTATCATGTTTATGCATCTTGTTTACTTAGAACGACGGTAGTAAATAAGATGATCTCTCACTAAAAATTTCAAGAATTGTGTTCCCCCTAACTATGCACTGTTGCTAAAGTCCGTTGCTCCGAAGCACCACGTGATGATCGGGTGTGATAGGTTCTAACGTTCGCATACAACGGGTGTAAGCCAGATTTACACACGCGATACACTTAGGGTTCACTTGACGAGCCTAGCATGTACAGACATGGCCTCGGAACACGGAAGACCGAAAGGTCGAACACGAGTCGTATAGAAGATACGATCAACATGAAGATGTTCACCGTTGATGACTAGTCCGTCTCACGTGATGATCGGACACGGGCTAGTCGATTCGGATCGTGTATCACTTAGATGACTAGAGAGATGTCATTCTAAGTGGGAGTTCATTAAAATTTGATTAAGATGAATTTAATTATCATGAACTTAGTCTAAATTCTTTACAATATCTCTTGTAGATCAAATGGCCCATGCTCCAGTTTCCCTCAACTTCAACGCGTTCCTAGAGAAAACCAAGCTGAAAGACGATGGTAGCAACTATACGGATTGGGTCCGTAACCTGAGGATTATCCTCATAGCTGCCAAGAGATCATATGTCCTTGAAGCACCGCTAGGTGATGCACCTGCTCCCGATGCGGCCCAAGACGTTTTGAACGTCTGGCAGTCGCGTAGTGATGATTACTCCCTGGTTCAGTGCGGCATGCTTTACAGCTTAGAGTCGGGGCTCCAAAAACATTTTGAGCACCACGGAGCATATGAGATGTTCGAAGAGCTGAAAATGTTTTTCCAAGCTCATGCCCGAGTCGAGAGATATGATGTCTCCGACGCATTCTACAGCTGTAAGACGGAGGAAAACAGTTCTGTCAGTGAGCACATCCTCAAGATTTCTGGATTGCACAACCGCTTGTCTCAGCTGGGAATGAATCTCCCAGATGAAGCGGTCGTTGACAGAATCCTCCAGTCGCTCCCACCAAGCTTCAAGAGCTTCGTGTTGAACTTCAATATGCAGGGGATGGAGAAGTCCATTCCCGAGGTGTATTCGATGCTGAAATCAGCGGAGGTGGACATCAAGAAAGAACATCAAGTGTTGATGGTCAATAAAACCACTAAGTTCAAGAAAGGCAAGGGTAAGAAGAACTTCAAGAAGGACGGCAAGGGAGTTGCCGCGCCCGGTAAGCCTGTTACCGGGAAGAAGCCAAAGCATGGACCCAAGCCTGAGACAGAGTGCTTTTATTGCAAGGGAACGGGTCACTGGAAGCGGAACTGCCCCAAATATTTAGCAGACAAGAAGGCCGGCAACGTCAAAGGTATATATGATATACATGTTATTGATGTGTACCTTACCAGCACTCGTAGTAGCTCCTAGGTATTCAATACCGGTGCAGTTGCTCACATTTGTAACTCAAAACAGGAGCTACGGAATAAGCGGAGACTGGCGAAGGATGAGGTGACGATGCGCGTCGGGAATGGTTCCAAGGTCGATGTGATCGCCGTCGGCACGCTACCTCTACATCTACCCTCGGGATTAGTTTTAAACCTTAATAATTCTTATTTAGTACCAGCTTTGAGCATGAACATTGTATCCGGATCTCGTCTTATGCGAGATGGCTACTCTTTCAAATCGGAGAATAATGGTTGTTCTATTTATTTGAGAGATATGTTTTATGGTCATGCCCCGCTGGTCAATGGTTTATTTTTGATGAATCTCGAACGTGATGATACACATATTCATAGTGTAGATGCCAAAAGATGTAAAGTTGATAATGATAGTCCCACATACTTGTGGCATTGCCGCCTTGGTCATATTGGTGTCAAACGTATGAAGAAGCTCCATTCAGATGGACTTCTAGAGTCTCTTGATTATGAATCATTTAACACGTGCGAACCATGCCTCTTGGGCAAGATGACCAAGACTCCGTTCTCCGGAACATTGGAGCGAGCAACCAACTTGTTGGAAATCATACATACTGATGTGTGCGGTCCAATGAGTGTTGAGGCTCGCGGAGGCTATCGTTATGTTCTCACCCTCACAGATGACTTGAGTAGATATGGGTATATCTATTTGATGAAACATAAGTCTGAGACCTTTGAAAAGTTCAAGGAATTTCAGAATGAGGTTGAGAATCAACGTGACAGAAAAATAAAGTTCTTACGATCAGATCGTGGGGGTGAATATTTAAGTCATGAATTTGGCACACACCTTAGGAGCTGTGGAATTGTTTCACAATTGACACCGCCCAGAACACCTCAACGTAACGGTGTGTCCGAACGTCGAAATCGTACTCTGTTGGACATGGTGCGATCTATGATGTCCCTCACCGATTTACCGCTATCTTTTTGAGGTTATGCTTTAGAGACTGCCGCATTCACTTTAAATAGGGCTCCGTCGAAATCCGTTGAGACGACTCCGTATGAACTTTGGTTTGGCAAGAAACCGAAGCTGTCGTTTCTAAAAGTTTGGGGTTGCGATGCTTATGTCAAGAAACTTCAACCTGAAAAGCTCGAACCCAAATCGGAAAAATGCGTCTTCATAGGATACCCAAAGGAAACGATTGGGTACACCTTCTACCACAGATCCGAAGGCAAAGTCTTTGTTGCCAAGAATGGATGCTTTCTGGAGAAAGAGTTTCTCTCGAAAGAAGTGAGTGGGAGGAAAGTAGAACTTGATGAGGTGACAGTCACCCCTCCTGGACCGGAAAGTAGCGCAGCGCAGGAAATTGTTCCTGAGGTGCCTACACCGACAAGGGAGGAAGTTAATGATGATGATCATGAAGAAACAGATCAAGTTACTACTGAACTTCGAAGGTCCACAAGGGCACGTCCCGCACCAGAGTGGTACGGCAACCCTGTCCTGGAAATCAAGTTGTTAGACAACGGTGAACCTTCGAACTATGAAGAAGCGATGGCAGGCCCGGATTCCAATAAATGGCTTGGAGCCATGAAATCCGAGATAGAATCCATGTATGAAAACAAAGTATGGACTTTGGTGGACTTGCCTGATGATAGGCACGCCATAGAAAACAAATGGATATTTAAGAAGAAGACAGACGCGGATGGTAATGTGACCATCTATAAGGCTCGGCTTGTCGCTAAGGGTTATCGACAAGTTCAAGGGATTGACTACGACGAGACTTTCTCTCCCGTAGCGATGCTGAAGTCAGTCAGAATCATGTTAGCTATTGCCGCATTCTATGATTATGAGATATGGCAAATGGACGCCAAAACAGCATTCCTTAATGGCTTCCTCAAGGAAGAGTTGTATATGATGCAACCGGAAGGTTTTGTCGATCCAGAGAACGCTAACAAGGTATGCAAGCTCCAACGCTCGATTTACGGGCTGGTGCAAGCATCTCGGAGTTGGAATATTCGCTTTAATTATGTGATCAAAGCGTTTGGCTTTATACAGACTTATGGAGAAGCCTGTATTTACAAGAAAGTGAGTGGGAGCTCTGTGGCATTTCTCATATTATATGTGGATGACATATTGCTGATGGGAAATGATATAGAATTCTTGGAAAATGTAAAGGCCTACTTGAATAAAAGTTTTTCAATGAAGAACCTTGGAGAAGCTGCTTACATATTAGGCATCAAAATCTATAGAGATAGATCAAGACGCCTCATTGGTCTTTCCCAAAGTACAAACCTTGACAAGATATTGAAAAGGTTCAATATGGATCAATCCAAGAAGGGATTCTTGCCTGTTTTGCAAGGTATGAGATTGAGCAAGGCTCAATCGCCGACCACGGCAGAAGATAGAGAAAAGATGAGTGTCATTCCCTATGCCTCGGCCATAGGTTCTATCATGTATGCCATGCTGTGTACCATACCTGATGTGAACCTTGCCATAAGTTTGGTGGGGAGGTACCAAAGTGATCCCGGTGCGGAACACTGGACATCGGTCAAGAACATCCTCAAGTACCTGAAAAGGACTAAGGATATGTTTCTCGTTTATGGAGGTGACGAAGAGCTCGTCGTAAAGGGTTACGTCGATGCTAGCTTCGACACAGATCTGGATGACTCTAAGTCTCAAACCGGATACGTGTATATTTTGAACGGAGGGGCAGTCAGCTGGTGCAGTTGCAAACAGAGCGTGGTGGCGGCATCTACATGTGAAGCGGAGTACATAGCTGCTTCCGAAGCAGCACAGGAAGGAGTCTGGATGAAGGAGTTCATCACCGACCTAGGAGTCATTCCAAGCGCGTCAAGCCCGATGACTCTCTTCTGTGACAACACTGGTGCTATTGCTATTACCAAGGAGCCCAGGTTTCACAAGAAGACCAAGCACATCAAGCGCCGTTTCAACTCCATCCGGAATTATGTTCAAGATGGAGATATAGATATTTGTAAAGTACATACGGATCTGAATGTCGCAGACCCGTTGACTAAACCTCTTCCACGGGCAAAACATGATCAACACCAGAACTCTATGGGTGTTCGATTCATCACAATGTAACTAGATTATTGACTCTAGTGCAAGTGGGAGACTATTGGAAATATGCCCTAGAGGCAATAATAAAAGTATTATTATTATATTTCCTTGTTCATGATAATCGTCTGTTATTCATGCTTGAATTGTATTGTACGGAAACAGCGATACATGTGTGAATATATAGACCACAATGAGTCCCTGGTGAGCCTCTAGTTACCAGCTCAGTAATCAATAGATGATCACGGTTTCCTGATCATGGACATGTGATGTCAGTGATAACGGGATCACATCATTAGGAGAATGATGTGATGGACAAGACCCAATCCTGAGCATAGCACGAGATCGTATAGTTCGTAATGCATAAGCTTTTCGGTGTCAAGTATATATTCCTTAGACCATGAGGTTGTACAACTCCCGGATGCCGTAGGAATACTTTGGGTGTGCCAAACGTCACAACGTAACTGGGTGGCTATAAAGGTACGCATCAGGTATCTCCGAAAGTGTCTGTTGAGTTGGTACGAACCGAGACTGGGATATTGTCACTCCGTATGACGGAGAGGTACCTCTGGGCCCACTCGGTAAGACATCATCATAATGAGCTCAATGGGACTAAGTAGTTAGTCACGGGATGATGGATTATGGATCGAGTAAAGAGACTTGCCATGACGAGATTGAACAAGGTATCGAGAATACCGACGATCGAATCTCGGGCAAGTACCGTACCGATGGACAAAGGGAATAACATACGGGATTGAGTGAATCCTTGACACGGTGGTTCATCCGATGAAGATCATCGAGGAACACGTGGGAACCAACATGGGTCTCCAGATCCCGCTGTTGGTTATTGACCGGAGAGTGGTCTCGGTCATGTCTACGTGTCTCCCGAACCCGTAGGGTCTACACACTTAAGGTTCGATAACGCTAGGGTCGTAGAGATACATGCACGTGGAAACCCGAAAGTTGTTCGGAGTCCCGGATGAGATCCCGGACGTCACGAGGAGTTCCGGAATGGTCCGGAGGTAAAGAATGATATATAGGAAGTCCAGTTTCGGCCATCGGGTGATCTCCGGGGGTCACCGGCAGTGTCCCGGGACCACCGGAGGGGTCCCGGGGGTCCACCGGGTGGGGGCACCCATCCCGGTGGGGCCCCTAGGCCGCAAGGGGGAAGTGTCCAGCCCTAATGGGCTGGCGCACCATATGGGCCCTCCTCCCCATGCGCCTAGGGTTGAAACCCTAGGGGGGAGGGGCGCCACTTGCCTTGGGGGGCTAGGATTCCCCCCCTGGCCGCCGCCCCACCCTGCAGATGCCATCTGCAGGGCCGGTGCACCCTCCTGGCCCCTATATATATGTGGGGGGGAGAGGGCAGCCGCACCCTTGCCCTGGCGCCTCTCCCCCTCCCGTCACACCTCCGTCTCCTTAACGTGGGGCGCCCGACGAAGCCCTGCAGGATTCTCCACTGCATCCACCAGCACGCCGTTGTGCTGCTGGATCTCCGACGACCTCTCCTCCCCCCTTGCTGGATCAAGAAGGAGGTGACGTTGCTGTACCGGATGTGTGTTGAACGCGGAGGTGCCGTCCGTTCGGCGCTAGATCATCGGTGACGAAGAACGCGAAGAGTACGACTACTTCATCCATGCTTCTTCGAAAGCTTCCGCTCGCAATCTCCATAACGGTATGTAGATGCACTCTTATTTGCTCGTTGCTAGATGTCTCCTTAGTTGGATCTTGGTGAAAGCGTAGAATTTTTTTGAATTCTGCTACGTTCCCCAACAGGATGAATATTGTGTGTTGTGTTGTACTGATCTGACCCTCGTATGGGGTATATATAGAATATACGAGGGGGTAGAGACTTGGAGTACAAGATAAGTAATACATGGTTTAAACCTAGTCGATCTACTCCTTATCTCTATCTTTAAACCCAAACTATATTCTAACATTCCCCCTCAGTCGTAGCGGGAGTGAAACGGACGATTGCGACTGGATTCAAAGTGCTTGCGCCGTCTTCTCCGCTTCACCGTCATCACCTTCATCTCTGATGGGTCGACACCTGGGGCGGTGACTGCGTCCCCTTCCGGTGCCTTCCTTGTCTCTCCTCTATTCCCTCCCGTGGTCACAGCGGGAGAGGCGTGGACGCTAGTGACGACTCGGACACTGTTGACTGGAGTTGTTGTAGACGTAGCCATATATGTCGATGTTGAGGTAGCCGATCATGGTGATGTAGCCGTGGTCGATGTAGTTGTGGTCGATGGTGTAGTCGTCGTGGATGATGAAGCCGCACAAAGCCGGAGGCGCAAAAAAATGCGCTATGACGGAGCTGCATACATGGAAGATGCACCTTGCTAATGTCAGAGGGTGCCGTCGGCGATGAGTCCACCGGTTTTGCCAAGACCGGAGGAAGCCCATCGAGCACACATTGGTTTTGCTAGAACCGTGTGGCCGTGTAGGGGTCGTCACTATAGTGACGCTGTGTCGATGCAGTCGTGCCGTCATGGATGACGCGGTCGATGCCGTCGTCGTGACGCGGTCATTGCCGTCGTTGAGGTCGCATCTTGCAGAAAAGTCTGTCAGAGGACGCTAGGTGTCCATCTTGTGGACGAGGCGGCGGCGGTGTGATACGTCCAAAACGTATCTATAATTTCTGCTTGCTCCATGCCTCTTTTGTGTGATATTGCTATGTTATTTATACACTTCCATACACTTTTGATCATATTTGGACTAACCTATTAACTCAGTGCACCCCAGTGCCAGTTTCTGTTTTCTGCTGTTTTTGTATTTTAGGTTTTCCCATCACGTAAACTGCCAGAAAAATCCCGGAAAAATTATATAAAAAATCAGCGTTCCAGAAGCTTCCACACGGCCTAAGTAGGGCCGGAGGGGGGCCACCAGGGCTCCAGGCGCCCTGGTGGCGCGGCCCCCCTCCTGGCCGCGCCGGGGGGGGGGCGCCTGGGCCCCCCAGGCCTCCGCTGATGCCCCCCTTTGGCATATATTTAACACGCGTCTCGAAACCCTCGAGGACGGAACCCTTTTTCGCGATCTCATCTCTGTTCCGCCGCCGCCGCGCTTCCAAGATCGGGAGCACCAGGAGTACTCTTCCCGGCACCCTGCCGGAGGGGAGGATCACCACTGGGAGCCTCTCCACCACCATGGACGCCTCCCGGATGAGTTGTGAGTAGTCTCCCTTGGACCATGGGTCCATGACCAGTAGCTATGTGATGTTCTCCTCCCCTTCTTGTGCTTCACTAATTAGACCTCGTGAGCTGCCCTACATGATCGAGGCACATATGTAATTCTTATGCTGTTGCTATGTTGAGTTTGCTGGGATCCGATGGATTATGAGATTATGTTCAGATTGTGTTTGAGTAATATATTTGATTCACCTCTTTTATATTTATGTTCGTAAGTAATTCTTGCATGTTCTCCGTTGCTATTTATTGCTTTGGCCAAGTAGTAGGTAGTGACTCCAAGAGGGAACGTTATGCTTGATTGTGGGTTCATGCCCCTCGATGACTAGTTTGAGTGACAGAAACATGAGTCTAGCGGATGTGCTGTTGCCACAAGGGGGAAAACAACGGTGCTTGTGCCCGCGGGTGCAAGGATTGTTTACTTTACGCAAAGTTCTTTTAATGCAGTTGTCTGTTGCTTTGAGTTTACACTATAGGTGGGACTCGCAACTTAATACCAGCGAGATGTTCTGGATAGATATCTCAAGGTGGATGATTAGTAGTAGATGCAGATGGATTTCGGTCTACTTGCCTTGGCGTACCGCCCATGCTTTGAACCTCTACCTTTCTTGCAACATAGTGAGCATTGGTTTGCGCACATAATTCTGTCAATTGCCCAGCTGTAATTCGTTTACCTCACATAGCTGTTTTATCGTCTTTTGGGAGAGAGACGTCACTAGTGAACATCATGGGACCCCGGTCCATATTACCATCACTGATCACATCCGCTATTTACTTTCTGCTTTACATACTAGTTACAGTTTTACCTATCACTATTATCTCTTGCGTTTGACCCTTTGTAAACGACAAGGCCGGAGGGATTGACAACCTCTCTGTACTCGTTGGGAGCAAAGTTATTTGTATCTGTGTGCAGGTCCAAGTTGATTGCTAATATCTGGCGCCGTTAGCAGTTGACACCTTCTTGTTGAAACTAGGAGTCTCAGGGGAAATCGATCCTTGGTATCTTTGCCAAGGGAAAACTACCGCTACACTGCATCTCAAACCTTCCACTTGGGGTAACCAACGAGGGGCGAGAAGCCATCAAGCAAAGTTTTCTGGCGCCGTTGCCGGGGACTCCACTCTTCAAGATAGGGGAGTTGCACGCTATCTTTTACCTTTGCTTTTAGTCTTGTTAGTTTACCTTTCAGTTTTGCTTTAGTATCTTTTATCGAAAATCACAAAAAATTAATTATTTGCTAGTAGTCCTTTCTGTTTAGTCAAGCATGTTAGGATTTGGTGCTTTGAGGGAATCAGAAGTTTTAGATTTCCATCAAAGCGATGGAACACTTCCCTAGAAAGAAGATTAAGTTACCTTTTGAGTCCGTTATACGGGCTAGCTATTCTTTTACTCTTGATAAGACTTGATCTTTTTGCATTATGCCTAGCTTAAAGGCATAAAAGAAAGTGCTTTTGGGAGGCAGCCCACAATGAATAAATTTTTATTTTGCTTTTGTTGTGTCTTGATGTTGTTACTACAGTAGCATCATCATTGTATCTTTGCTTTTCAACTTTGTGCCAAGTGTAGCCTCTGATTGCAAGAAAGTTCAAAAGTTGTGACGTGCTGTCCAGGAAACAGATTCTGTCCTTGGATAGAAAAATTCGTATAAAATCACCAGATCATCTTTTTGGTCTGAATTTTTTCGACAGCGTGCTCTATACAATTGTCTTTTGGGCGTCTGTTCTGAGTTTTTTTATTAGAGTTGAAGAAGTGCCCCGAAAAAATCATTTACTACCTGATGTTCTGTTTTTCACAGATTCTGTCCTGTTTTGCCTTTCCTTCATTTTGCATACCTTGAGCTTGCTTTTTCTTTGCAAAAACCTTTTGGCAATCTTGAGAAACAGTAGACCTTCAAGAATATCCTTATTTCCAGCAAGGAACAATTATTTTATTATGGGTACTAACCTCGCTAATCAGATTATGATGAGTTATGTATGAAGGGAGTTTTCAAGTGTGCGAGGGAAGATGATAAAAAGATTCAGGAGTGTCAAACGCTCAAGCTTGGGGATGCCCCCATGCACCCCCAAGAAATATTCAAGGAGACTCAAGCGTCTAAGCTTGGGGATGCCCCCGTGCATCCCTGATACGTCTCAAACGTATCTACTTTTCCAAACACTTTTGATATTGTTTTGACCTCATTCTTGCATGATTTGAACTAAACTAACCCGGACTGACGCTGTTTTCAGCAGAGCTGCCTGTATGGTTTTATTGTGTGCAGGAAAACGGATTTTTAGGTATATCAGAAAAATCCACGAAAAATCACAGAAAATCCACGCACCCGAAGGAACCAGGAGCCAGAAGGGGGACCAGAGGGGGACCGGGGGGGGCCCAGGCGCCCTGGTGGCGCGGCCCAGCCCCTGGCCACGCCGGGGGGTCGCCTGGGTGGGCCCCACGCCCCCTGGTGCCCTACTTCGACTCATATTTTTACCCGTGATGAGAAAACCCCAGATCAGAAGTTCTTTTCGCAGTTTTCGTCGCGGAGCCGCCGCCACCCTATGTTCTTCTTCGGGAGGGCTAATCTGGAGGCTGAATTGGCCTCCGGAGAGGGGAGATCGTCGCCATCGTCATCATCATCACCACTCCATCATCCCTCCTTGACTTCTCCTTCCATGTGTGAGTAATCCCCTGCTGTAGGCGAAGGGGGTGGTAGAGATTGGATGAGTTAGATCATGTAATAGTTTATCAGATCGTTGGGGGCATGTTGCCTATCTTCTACTATGGTGTTTATCATCTTTGCTTCAACTTGTTATTCTTAATGCTTGACACTTAGGGCCCGAGTGCCATGATTTCAGATCTGAACCATATGTGTTTGCATGAATATATTTGTGTTCTTGATCCTATCTATGAGTTGTTTGCACCTGTTACGGTTCGGAACCGGCGATCCCAAAAGTGACAGCTTGGGACACCAAAGGGGATGGTCCGTAGTTTGAGGATTACATGTATCCATTGAGTTCATTGCTTTGTTCCGGTGCTCTTTGACAGGAGCACCTTAATCTCCATAAGTTCCTTTTGGCCCCATTCGTAGCGGGATGGTAGGACAAAAGATGTTGTGCAAGTTCTTATTGCAAGCACGTACAACTACCTACGGGATACATGCCTAATGTTTGATATTCGCCTAGATGATCATTACTTTTCCGTGTGCCGTGCCCCAAGTTAGAATCATGATATATCTCATCCATGCAGCGCCCAACCATCCATCTCCCTAGCGTATAGTGTTTTAAATCCTGCTTGTCACTAGTTACTACTTTTGCCATTTACTTTTACTATTTACTTTTGCTATTTACTTTTACTATCACTATCATCACTATCATATCACTGTTACCATTTATCTTTTGTTGCAAGTAAGTATATTTCAGGTGCGGTTGAATTGACAACTCAACTGTCAAAGCTTATAAATACTCTTTGGCTCCCCGTGTGTTGAATTAATAAATTGGGTTATTCTTACCCGCGAAGACTATCTCGATCCCTTACGGTTGAGGGTTATCAAGTACCGTTTTCTGGCGCCGTTGCCGGGGAGCATAGCAATATTTGCAAGTCTACTTGAAGTAGCCTACCTGCTGCACTTCATCCGCTATGGGTAAGAAAGGAGACCCCAAGGTTCCGATCTTACTATCCACTACAAGAAGAGGTACTGTTCTAAGCACTAGTGCTACACTTGATTCACCTTCCGTTATGAGTAAGTTGGCCTCACCACCACCACATGATGCTCCTACTGAATCTGTTACTATGTCCGATACTCTTGATGATGCTTCTACTACTGTTGATGATATTAGTTCACTTGGTTATGCTCTTGAGAAACATATCGCTGTTGCTGCTAAAAAGTCTGGAATTGAAATTCCTGTTACTCGCTACCCTATTGGTGAAACTTATGATTATCCTGATTTGAGTAAACTCAGGGGGAGACTCCTTGATGATGATTGCTATATGCTTGATGAAGATTTATGCAGGGAACTGACAGAGTTTTCTGGCTCTGACCCTGAAGTTATTAAGAAACTATTTGAAAAACACTCTTTGAAGAACAAAACAGTTCCTGATCCTGAATTTGCTACATCTCCTATATGCATTGATGATCCTGATTATGATTTCTCTGTTGATCTTTCACTTATACCTATGGTTGAATCTGACCCCTTTTATGGCAGAGAAAATGATGATGCTATTGCACACCTAACAAAACTCGGTGAGTTGGGTGGCCTGTTTACCACAGATGAGAAGATACGATACTTTTATATCACCAAGCTTCTTCCTTTCTCCTTGAAGGAAGGTGCTAAAGCATGGTATGATTCGCTTCCATGCGGTTCCATTAAGAGTCCTCAAGACTTAGCTCACTCTTTTGTTGATAAGTACTTTCCTGCTCACATGCAACATGCTGCTTTACAAAGAATTTATAACTTTAAACAGTTGCAGGATGAGTCCCTCCCTAAAGCTTGGGGGAGGTACTGCGGTCTGATTCGAGCTAGACCAGGACATGAGGTCCCTAAGAACGAATTAATCGATATATTCTATGCTGGTCTAACTGATGAATCCAGGTCCTATTTGGACAGTTGTGCTGGTTGTGTTTTCAGGAAAAGGACACCGGACGATGCAGAAGATTTGATGGGCAGGATTGCCAAAAACCATGAAGATTGGTCCGTCCCTGAACCACCTCCACCACCAAAGAGGAGGGGCATGTTTGTTCTAAGCCCCGAAGATATGCGAGAAGCAAAGAAGTCTATTAAAGAGAAAGGTATTAAAGCTGAAGACGTGAAGAATCTACCCCCCATTGAGAAGTTGTGTGAGCCTACCACTCACCCTCCTATGGTAGAGGTACACTCTCTTTTAGATTTCAACGCAAGTGACATCCCTCATGGTAAGCCTCCTGATCAATGTTTAGATGAGTTTGATAATTTTATTATGAAACAAAATCATTTTAATGAGAGGATACAAAGTCAGTTGCATGATAATTCCCTTGCTATCAAAAGTTTGCTTGATGTTCTAGGTAGAACAGTTAATGATGTTCAATGTCTTGTGAAGCATTTTCATATGGTTAAAACTCAGCTTGACCAAATTTCTAATGTGCAAAAAGATTTGCTTGCTAACAATGCCAAACAAGATAATTTGCAGGCTTTCGGGATTAAGACCCGAGGAGGAACTAGCACTCAAGATCCTCTCTATCCAGAGGGGCATCCGAGGAGAATCGAGCAAGATTCTCAAATGCAGGAAGAAGAAATTGTTGGCTCTCCAAAGAAAAAGAAGAAACATAAGGAGGCTGACAATTATGATGATCCTATTGCAGATGAAGAGCCAGCTGTTGATCCAAACAGTGTACTATCTCCGATGCTGAGACTGAAGGCGGTGCTGAACCTGAAGGTAAGAATAATGAGGAGAATGATCCGCCTGAAGTTCGAGAAGAAGAAGCACCTGACAAACGTAAGAGGTACACTAAAGAAGACTTCATCGCAAGAAAACATGGGAAGGAAAGAGAACCATGGGTGCAGAAACCCATGCCCTTTCCAGGTAAGTCCATCAAATCCAAAGAAGAAGAGCATTACAATAAGTTTTGTGAGTGGATTAAACCTCTTTTTCTTCAAATTCCTTTGACTGAAGCTATTAAGTTACCTCCTTATTCAAAATATATGAAAGATATTGTCACTAATAAAAGGAAAGTTCCTAACGAAGCAATATCTACTATGCTTGCTAACTACTCTTTTAGTGGCAAGATTTCTGAGAAGCTCGGTGATCCAGGTATACCCACAATTCCTTGCTCCATAATGAATAATTATGTCAAAACTGCTTTATGTGATCTTGGAGCGGGCGTGAGTGTTATGCCTCTCTCTCTCTTTACGAGAGGCTTTGTTTAGAGAAACTAATTCCTACAGATATCTCCCTTCAGATGGCTGACAAGTCAACCGCCGTCCCGATAGGTATTTGTGAGGATGTTCCCGTAAAAGTTGCTAATTGTTTGATTCTTACTGATTTTGTTATGCTTGACATGCCCGAGGATGGAAGCATGTCCATTATTCTTGGTAGACCTTTTCTTAATACCGCAGGTGCTATTATTGATTGCAATAAAGGGAAGGTTACCTTCCATGTGAATGATAAAGAACACACGGTATATTTTCCAAAGAAGATCGACAGGAGGCATGGCCTCAACTCTATAGAAAATATCGAGACCGTGAAGATTGGAGATTGGGATTGTCCACTACATGTGCCTCACAAATACAAAACTATCATGGTGGGGACAATGTCTATCAAGGTAAAGGTTCAGTGATTACTTCGTGAGAGGTGAGACTTTTTGCTCTATATATCGCCTGTTTGTTGGTAAGACTTGATCAACCTTACTAGTAAACATGTTTTATATAGATAAAAAGTTGAGCTTGTTATGTTTTCATTTGTTTTTAGTTTTTGTCCTACTTGCTGTACCAAGTATTTATGTTTTGAAGCTTCACAATACTACTCACTACTTCAAGTTTTCAGAGAGTTTCGCAGCTTTTTGAACTTCGAAAAAATTTCAACAGTGAAGTTTTCAGAAAAATTCCAGAAAAATTTAAATAAAAATTTCCACGTCGGGAGAGACCCAGAGGGACCTGGGGCCAGCCAGGGGGACCCACCAGTGGCCTAGGAGGCCAGCTGGCGCGGCCCAGCCCCTGGCCGCACCCACAGGGCGCCTGGGGCCCACATGGCCCCCCTCCAGGTATGTCTTCTTCATCCCTCTCTCTTTTTCTCCAAAAACGCGAGTTCTGCACTTGTTCTTGTGTTCTTGCTGTTCTTGGAGGCGATTCTTCGATCTCTCTCTACAGCCCACCATTTGAGCTGAGATTTTGAACAAATACTCCCTGGTATGAGACTCCTCCACCCCTCCAATTAGATTTCTGATTGGTGGCTTCATTTGTGAGTATTTAGTAGTTCTTGGTGCTGTATAGATGAGCTTGCATGCATGTGTAGAAAGTTATTTTCCAAGTTTTGATGCAAGTTTATGCCTTGGGCAAGTGAGTTGAGTAGTTTGCCTTGACTCATCTTGTTTTAATCCTCGTTTTTGTAAATTGCCAAAAATTTCAAAAATGAGTTTGTTAGGAAGGGCAAAAGGGTGGCTTCAGAAGAGGAGGCCCGCACACTCCGATCGAGTTACTAGAGCCGCAGCTTCACCCTCGACTGCTAGGGTGAGCTATAATGAAGATCATGTGCCCCTGGAGTTGTTGGAAGACACAAGTCCAGCACGTGCGATGACGTTTCCATGTGATGAATTCCTTGAGGCTGTGGGAATCAAGGATGAGTTTTATAATCTTTGTGCTAATGCAGGTTTGACACGGCTCGTCACGTGCCGTGTTACTCAATATCAAAAACTCACCTCCAGTTTCATTAACAATTTTAGATATAATCCTGATTCAGGTGCTATTGAGTTTAAAATTTACAATGATCTTATCACCATGACTTTGGGAAGGTTTTGTGAAATAATAGGTGTGCCAAACGTTGGGAGGACGGCTAGGATGGCCACTCAGCCCTCCGAGCTGAAAACCGTCATCAACTCTCTCTACAGCATGGGTACGAGGGATATTCATCGGTCGAAGATCTCCAGCATCTCATTTCCTCACCTCAGGTATTTTGCATATTATGTTGCTAGAGAGGTGTTAGCTCGTGACAACACGAGCAGCATTTCTGCTCCGGATATTGCTATCCTGGCAGCAGCCCTCTCAGGGAGGTCTGATTATAATCTGGGTGCCTTAATTGCTCGACGCCTTGCTATGAACGGTAACAAGGGGGATTTATATGGTGGCATTTATGCCGCACTTATCTTAGAACATCTTGGAGGCACCCCACACCCTGATGATAATCCTTCTACTTATTTAAGCTTTGATCTTGCTGCTATGAAAAGGCATAAGTTTGTTACCCTGGCTTCTGAGCTGGATAATCTTGTTTATATCTTGCGTTTCGGAACTACCGCGGAACGCGAGATCCGTCTACCTGCACCTCTTTTGTTTGATTTTTCTCGCAGGAACGGATGGTCCTTTGATGTTGTCCAGTTCGATGAGTTCATGGTCCAGCATCGGTTTCATAACCCCATGGAGGGGGTTGTGCCCGACGAGGAGGAGCACGGTGAGTTACCACCTTTCCAGGGAGATACCGCCACCGAGTTTGGTGAAGGGTCTTCCTCTGCTTGGCGTACGGACCCTTCCTCGTGGGAGACTCCGAGGAGTTCGGTATACGCGCCAGCATCCTTCTACGACCCTTGGTCTCACCACCATACCCCCGGAGCAGGAGGCTCCTTGGGGCAGTAGCTGCTACCAACTTAGGCCAAAAGCCTAAGCTTGGGGGAGTACGTGCCCCTCTCACTTTTCCATTGTATTATCCGTTTTGTTCGCTTTGATCTTTTCGAAGTTTTTGCCCGTTCTTCTTTATTTCTCTCTTTGCAAAAACAACAAAAAGATTTTCTCTTTCTTTTGCTTTCGTTCAACCTTTGAAATAAATCCAAAAAGATTTCCTTTTTCTCTTTAGTTTGCTTTGTTTTCAGAGTTCAGCTCGAGTCCGTGATGGCATTTAATTATATTTCCTACGTTCGATCGTGCAAGTGACAAGCAGTAATGACGAAGATCGACTGAAAGGAAGCAACAAGGAAGACCGGTATGAACTCTTCTTGTTTCTACTTTTGTACATATGCATGTACTTATGATCTAGAGACCAGCTTGTAGCGACATAGTGCTATGTTTACAATGCTCTTCCAGCGGTTCATGCTTTCCTTGTGGCTAGTCTCGAATAACTAGAGTATATAATGTGTTATTGAAATGATCTACATGCATTGCACTGTTCATAGTTCGGTATACTAAGGCGGTATTTCCCTTTAGAGAATTTTTGGATTGACTTGGCGCATGTTTACACATGTTTAAGACTAAAAGGTCTGGTCTGCCTTGATGATCTTTGAGTTTTAGAATAGTTATATTACTTTCATGCCCGATTCAATGTTGCTTTGTCGCTCTGCATGATTATGACCGTTATTGCTCTCTAGTTGGTCGCTTCCCAGTCTTTTGCTAAACCTCCACCTGTACTAAGCGGACTGACTGCTCATCCAAAATCCTTAAAACTTGTTATGCCATATGAGTCCACCATACCTTCCTATACATGGTATTTACCTGCCATTCCTAACGAAGACTTTCGTGTACCACCTCGAAATTAATCAAAAGCATTTCTCTTTTTGTGCCTATGTTTTAGCTCATGAGGAAGTAGTAGTTAATTCATGATTTTTTTTTAAGTTGGACAAGTTTCACCCCTGGATTGCATGTATAATGTGCGAACCCCTAATATGAAAAGGAACTGGCATTGAGTGCGCCCGGCTCAAAAAGATAATATAACAAACAAACCCTCCTTCACGCTTTGTTCATGAGAAATCAGAAAACTTTGGCAGTGATAAACAAAGGAGATTAAGAGGATGTGATCGTCCTCATGCGGGAGCCGTTCCTCGAGATTTGTCCAGCTTAAGAAGTGATTGAGTTATCTGCTAGCATTCGTCGACGAAATATGCACCTCTCAAAAATGTTTTTACCTCTGTTTTTAAACCAAGAGCTCTGGTACATGTTTAGTTTTTGTCCGACCACGGGTTTTCAACCTTGCCAACAAAAGCCACGGTTCGAGAGTCTCCATCCTCTTTCTTCAAAGCACTAACTAGGAGAGCATAATTGTCATTCTGAGTGTAATGTGCATTGTCCCAAAGTATTACATTGTCTTCTGCATGCTTGTGATATGATTTATTCTGAAATCCTTAGTTCTAGTCTCCTTTAAAACTCTGGAGGAGTTTCTGCATTTATGTTTTGCTTCACTCATGGAGGCTAGCGAGATACCACCCTAATATGCTCAAGCTAATTGCAATGTAATCTTGTCTTGATTTTCAGTAATATATTATTTACTTTTAAGTATTTGTGACTGGTCACTTGAAAGAAGGATTGCTCCTTGCATTGTCCTCATAGTACTGTTTCAATACTTGCTAGACTCTTTTCGTAGTACATGCTTATATACATCTAATGAAGCAAAAGAGTTTGTCAAAGTTTTCTTTGTCGCGTCCAGTTCGTTGAACTGAATTGCTTGAGGACAAGCAATATGCTAAGCTTGGGGGAGTTGATACGTCTCAAACGTATGTACTTTTCCAAACACATTTGATATTGTTTTGACCTCATTCTTGCATGATTTGAACTAAACTAACCCGGACTGACGCTGTTTTCAGCAGAGCTGCCTGTATGGTTTTATTGTGTGCAGGAAAACGGATTTTTAGGTATCTCAGAAAAATCCACGAAAAATCACAGAAAATCCACGCACCCGAAGGAACCAGGAGCCAGAAGGGGGACCAGAGGGGGACCAGGGGGGCCCAGGCGCCCTGGTGGCGCGGCCCAGCCCCTGGCCGCGCCGGGGGGTCGCCTGGGTGTGCCCCACGCCCCCAGGTGCCCTACTTCGACTCGTATTTTTACCCGTGACGAGAAAACCCCAGATCAGAAGTTCTTTTCGCAGTTTTCATCGCGGAGCCGCCGCCACCCTCTGTTCTTCTTCGGGAGGGCTAATCTGGAGGCTGAATTGGCATCCGGAGAGGGGAGATCGTTGCCATCGTCATCATCATCACCACTCCATCATCCCTCCATGACTTATCCTTCCATGTGTGAGTAATCCCCTGCTGTAGGCGAAGGGGGTGGTAGAGGTTGGATGAGTTAGATCATGTAATAGTTTATCAGATCGTTGGGGGCATGTTGCCTATCATCTACTATGGTGTTTATCATCTTTGCTTCAACTTCTTATTCTTAATGCTTGACACTTAGGGCCTGAGTGCCATGATTTCAGATCTGAACCATATGTGTTTGCATGAATATATTTGTGTTCTTGATCCTATCTATGAGTTGTTTGCACCTGTTACGGTTCGGAACCGGCGATCCCAAAAGTGACAGCTTGGGACACCAAAGGGGATGGTCCGTAGTTTGAGGATTACATGTATCCATTGAGTTCATTGCTTTGTTCCGGTGCTCTTTGACAGGAGCACCTTAATCTCCATAAGTTCCTTTTGGCCCCGTTCATAGAGGGATGGTAGGACAAAAGATGTTGTGCAAGTTCTTATTGCAAGCACGTACAACTACCTACAGGATACATGCCTAATGTTTGATATTCGCCTAGATGATCATTACTTTTCCGTGTGCCTGCCCCAAGTTAGAATCATGATATATCTCATCCATGCAGCGCCCAACCATCCATCTCCCTAGCCTACAGTGTTTTAGATCCTGCTTGTCACTAGTTGCTACTTTTGCCATTTACTTTTACTATTTACTTTTGCTGTTTACTTTTACTATCACTATCATCACTATCATATCACTGTTACCATTTATCTTTTGTTGCAAGTAAGTATATTTCAGGTGCGGTTGAATTGACAACTCAACTGTCAAAGCTTATAAATACTCTTTGGCTCCCCGTGTGCCGAATCAATAAATTGGGTTATTCTTACCCGCGAAGACTATCTCGATCCCTTACGGTTGAGGGTTATCAATCCCCTTCTCCATCAACATTATCAGTTCGTCTTTCGTTCCACTATATTTTTATCACTTCATGTGTTATGTGCTATGCTTGGAGCGTCTTGCTTTTAGTTTTCCTTTTTAGTTTTCTTTAGCTTTTCATAACGAGTTGGAACTCAGCTTTCTTTGTGTGGGAGAGAAACACGCTCCACTTCAACCTAGAACACAACATAGAATTTTCATGTTTATCTTTGCTGTGTATGTTCTTGGTCTTTCAATAGCTACTATCATGCTTAGCTCTTAGTTTTCATGCTTATCTTTTTAAAGAGCTTTTTGTTTAGTTCGTCGCTTGAACTCTCTTTAGTTATCATGCTTATCTTGTTTAGAGAGTTTGCTTCTGTTGCATTGGTCGATATGTCTATGATAAAAATGCTACGTGCATAATGGTGCTTAGTAGTTCATGTTTTCTTATGGTTAGTCTCAAATAGCTGGGGGGTTCCCAATGTGTTATTGGAGTACCAACATGATTTGTTTGCTT
The DNA here is from genome assembly GCA_902687465.1 of Secale cereale. Taxonomy (NCBI): domain Eukaryota; kingdom Viridiplantae; phylum Streptophyta; class Magnoliopsida; order Poales; family Poaceae; genus Secale; species Secale cereale. The sequence goes on along the minus strand of LR738715.1, from coordinate 4,885,658 downwards.
ATGATGTGGTATGGTTTAGTAATATCTTCCTTCAAGAATTTACTTTGATTGACTTGGCGTATGCTCACGCATATTTAAGACTGTAAAGAAAGTCTGTCAAGCCTTGATGATCTTTAATTTCTGAGTAGCGATATAACTTCCATGCCTGATTCAATGTTGCTTTGTCGCTCTGCATGATTATGACCGTCATTGCTCTTTTAGTTGGTCGCTCCCAGTCTTTTGCTAACCTCCACCTGTACTAAGCGGACTGACTGCTTGTGCATCCAAATCCTTTAAACCAATTATGCCATATGAGTCCACCATACCTTCCTATACATGGTATTTACCTGCCATTCCTAACGAAGACTTTCATGTACCATCTCGAAATTATTCAAAAAAGCATTTCTCTTTTGTGCCTCTGTTTTAGTTCATGAGGAAGTAGTAGTTAATTCATGATCTTTTTAAGTTGGACAAGCTTCACCCCGGGATTGCAGTACTAATGTGCAAACCCATAATACGAGAAGGAACTGGCATTGAGTGCGCCCGGCTCATTAAAAAATAATATAAACAAACAAACCCTCCTTCACGCTTTGTTCATGAGAAATCAGAAAACTTTGGCAGTGATAAACAAAGGAGATTAAGAGGATGTGATCGTCCTCATTCGGGAGCCGTTCCTCGAAACTTGTCCAGCTCGAGAAGTAATTGAGTTATCTGCTAGCATTCGTTGACGAAACATGCATAATCTAAAAAATAATTTTTATTTCTGTTTTTAAAACCAAGAGCTCTGGTACATGCTTTGTCTTTGTTTCCGACCATGGGTTTTCAACCTTGCCAACAAAAGCCACGGTTCGAGAGTCTCCGCCTTCTTTAAAGCACCAACTACTGAGAGCATGATTGTCATTCTGAGTGTAATGTTGTGACGCCCGAGACTGACGTCCCAGAAGATTCCAGAAGCTTCCCGAAGATTCCAGACATTCCGGGTTGCCCGTGTGTTCTTTTGTGCTTGTGTTATTTATTTTTGCATTGCATCATGCCATCATGTCATTTTAATCTTTGCATCTCAACCTAAATAATTCGTGTGGACCTTCGGTCCATTTAAATCGAGGGAAGGTGACTTCTCTTTATAACATATAAAAGTCTCTCATTATTTTAGGGAGCTATATTTAAAATATTCCATTCGTTGGAATTACCCCAACACACTTGCAAATTCCCCATGTTTTTTTCCACTTCGAGTTTCTATTTCTAAACCCTCCCTGTAATTCCTTTCCGTTTTTTTTCGAGGCTCCTCCTAAATATCTAGACTCCTTTTAAACTCCTTTAAGGCAAACTAATTATTTTAGTTTGTTTTTCCCTTTTGTTGTTGGAACTATTTTGTGAGGTTGGAATTATTCCGTAAAGCCTTATAAAAATGTCCATCATTTTATTCTTTTCCTTGCCTCTTTTCTTTTTATTTTTTTGGCTCTCTCCTTTTTGTTTTTTTTCTGTCTAAGAGTTAAAACAGCAAAGGAGCAGCCCAGCCCAGGCCGCACCTCTTCTCTTGGGCCTCCAACCCATCTCCCATCTCCCTTTTGGCCCAACCAGGCCACTCCAGCCCAACTCCCCGCTGAAACCCTAGGGCACCGAGCCCCGCACCAGCTCCCTCCGTTCCTCCCACTGTGCGCCGCCAGCCTCTCCCATCGATCCTCTCGACCCCGCGCCCCAGTGCTCTCGCCTCCCTTCGCTTGAGCCCGTTCTCCTCGCTCTTCGCAGGCTCGACCGCACTCCTCTCCCCGCACCTCACCCTCTCCCTCGCCCGCTCTGCTTCTCCGCCCAGCGACCGACGGGCCGGTCGGCATCGCCCGTGCGTCCCGCATCCCTCAGCACCGGGCCGGAGGCCTCGTTCCCCGACCTCCTCCCGGC
>LR738715.1:4844644-4883042 GCA_902687465.1 Secale cereale | reverse complement strand
AGGCCAGGGGCACGACGACCTCCCTCCGCGACTCCGTCCTCCGAGGAGCTGCTGCAACCCCGTCGCCGAGAGCTTCGGTCTCTTCTTCGTCTGGCCCGTGCTGCTGCCGTGACCTCGTCGCTGTGCTGCCGTTGTTGTTTTGTATGTTGTTTGTGCTGTTGAGTTTGACAGGGAACTTTTGGTACACCTACACGATGATACGACAAGTACCCCTCCGATGCAAGTACATCTACGGATATGTGTACATCTACGGAAACGAGTACCCCTCCGATGGCATGTACCTCTACGAACGGGAACAAGTACCGCGACCGACTCGACAAGTACCTCTTCGGTTGCGTCAAGTTCGACTACACGGCCGCCACGAGTACCGTCGCCGTGTACCACTACCGACGCCCCGTGTACCACGACTCGTGTACTACTACTACCACTACTTCCTCTACCGTCGCTCGAGTACAACTACTGCCACGTGAACGACTACTTCCCTCTACGGAACGGCTACTTCCTCTCCGACGTGAACGACTCCTTCCTCTACGTCTCGAACCGCCCCGAAACGCCCGCTTCAAAGGTATAACGAGACGTGACCCCGTGCATGTTTGTTGTGGTTGTATGAATGTTCCCTTGTGTGCTCCGTGCCGTCGTGCCCGTTCCACCTTTGTCATGTCCCTCGGTTGCTTCGTCACCGACCCGTGGGAGCCCGGCAACGGGATCACCCCATCATCTTGTTCAACTCGTTCACTCCACCTTTTGTTTTGCACCGGTCCCTCACCGAGTTACCGGTACCGAATTGTTGCGTTGCATCATTTCGGATCGTTGCCGTGGCACCCTTTCATTCCACCACGGTGAAAATGCTTCATGTCTTCCTCTTAAGTCAACCCTTTTAATAAACTTGCATAAACTTGATCATGTCATCCGCATCATGTTAACAACCTTGAATGTTAATTGTTGTTTGCTTATAATTATTAAACTTGCTCATGAGGATTTTTCCGGATATGTTGTTGTTATTTCCGGCCTCATTTAAAATGTCTTAATAGTGTAGTTTCTTTTTGCTTCACCTCTTGCCATGCTAAAACATTTAACCTTGTTTTGTAAATAACGAGAGTCAACTAAATAATTAAATGTGGTGTTTCGTCAATATGCAACTCGTTGCATATTGATCTCCACTTAACTTGTAGTATTTGTTTGTGCACTTTGCCATGCCTTGCATATTTAAACCGGACATGCATCATACTTGGTTGTGCATCTTATGCCATGTTTATGTTTGTGTGTTTACCGTGTTGTTTCTTTCTTTCCGGTTGCCTCTCTTGTTAGCTTCGGTTTCGTTCCGGAGTTGTGAGGATCCTCTCGACTGTTGCTCCGTCTTCTTCTTGGATCCGTTCTTCTCCCTTGTGGAATCCCAGGCAAGATGACCGAACCCGGATACCATTACTATTTTATGCCTCTTGCTAGTAGTCTCGATCTATAGCTTTGCCTCGATGCCCATGTCTTTCTTGTCAGCCTCCTACTTGTAACCAATTGCCATGTTTAACCACCCTACCTACGCAAACCGTTGCTTGGCTAAGTACGCTTCGCTCAGCCCTTCTTATAGCATTGTTAGTTGCAGGTGAAGATTGAAGATGCTTGCTTCATGTTGAAGTTTGGTTGGGTTATATCACACTATATAAATGCTTAAAATGAAATCATCTATATACTGGCAGGGTGGAAGGCTAAGCCTTTTTGCTTGGTGTTTTGTTCCACTCATGCCGTTAGGAACCGTATAAACCGGTGTTATGTTCCTTGATTTTGCGTTCCTAACACGGTTGGGGTGTATGGGACCCCCTTGATAAACCGCTAAGTGCTAAGTCTTTTCCAGCAAGTCCCAACATTTGGTACTATTTGCCTCATAATAACAACTTAATTAATTAATTAAATTTGCATAGAGGGTCGCTCCCTCGAGGATCCTTTATTTCTACATAGCAGGGGGGGCCAGTGCCGATGGTGTTGGTCCCAAACGGGGAGTCTGCAGGGCCGCCTTGGGGCAACCCGAGGTATCTGGTATACCTGTAGAATCGCCCATCCGGTCGTGTCCTGAGACTTAGATACGCGCGGCTACTATCAGGGTGTCGACACGCCGGGAGGATTTGCTGGATTAGCCTTACCTTAGTTCGGTTTAACTCGAGCACGGGATTCCGAGAATACTCGGGTCTTCCCACCTATGGAGTTGCGACTCCGCGGATCGTGGGCTTGTAATGGGTCAAGTTGGAACACCCCTGCAGGGTTTGAACTTTCGAAAGCCGTGCCCGCGGTTATGTGGCAGATGGGAGCTTGTTAATTCCGGTTGTAGATAACTTGACACAATGTTTCTAATACACTACCAGCGTGTGTACCGTGACTGTCAATTTCCGAATAGGGATTCGGGAGTTGAACACGGTGGGGTTATGTTTGACCGGCTTTAGCTAGGATCACTTCGTGATCATCTTTCGACCGATGCACTTCTCTTCTCGCTCTCTTTTGCGTAAGTTAGTGCTAGTTGCTGCTGCAGACTCTTGTTTGTTCCTTCACCTCATATTTCTTTCTTCAGCCTTATCCTCACCCAAGGCTTAAATAGTCTTGTTACCCGGGAACGGGATTGCTGAGTCCTCTGTGGCTCACAGTTACTTCACCACACCAGATGCAGGTTCGGCCGAGTTCGATGCAGGAGCTGGCTCAGAGCTTCACCAGGAGCTCGATGAAGAGTTTGGCTGTTTGCTTGTGACGTTTCGATGTTCAGTAGTGGTTTCTACTAGGATTCGATCTTGACCTGTGGCTTTATGTTGTTTGGTATCTTTCTTTTGGATCTTACCCGTAGTCGGGTTGTGATGTTTTGAATGATGGTTGTTTATGTAATGTATTGTGTGAAGTGGCGAGTGTAAGCCAACTATCTCCTTTTGCAATTTAATCCCTCTTTTACATGAGTTGTGCAAAGATACCAAACTTGAGATCATTCTAGGATGGGCTTATACCTTTAAGTCGTGCCTCGACACGTAGGAGGTATAGTCCCATCCTGGGCATTACAAGTTGGTATTCAGAGCCTTCTCCGACCTAGAAGCCCCCACTGTTTGATCGAATCGTTGACGGTTGAGTCTAGGCACACACTGAAAACTTTTTGAGTCCTATATTTATATCGGAGAGTAGGATTTCTTTGCTTCTCATCCCCTTTCTCTCTGGTGAGGACTCCTGACGATTACTCTTTTCTCTTCTACTTTCAAAAATTGCACCAAATTTTTTTTTAGGATCCCGCGAGTATTCTGGGATTGTTTCGATGTTCTTGTGACAAGGATATTGTTCTCGATGCCTCCTGTTACCGAGGAGTTGAGCTTCGGGGTATCATTGACACAAGCATATCGCGGCAGTACTAAATACTTAAGACGGCCGACATCGAAAATCTCTCCTATACGGCCAGTGGCAAGATAACCCCGACATCACCCAGTACTGGGGAGGTAGTTCGAGAGTATTGCCATAGCTTGTTATAGTGGATGCTTTTCGAAGGTCCGAGGTAAACAGTTTCCGAGAAAGACTGGTTATGTGTTGAAGGATGGATACACCTGGATGTAGGTTTAGAGTTGATTGCGCGGTGCTTCCCGTGTATCCCCAACACCTGATTGCATAACTGGAAACTTTCGGAAATCTATAGGTGGGTTCATCAAGTAGTTCTAGGCATTCTTCCAACGGATGCTCGATATGAAGTTTGGGGTTCTACATTGAGTGAAGTGGTTTTATGGACTTGTTCTGATAGGGAGTTGCATCTTAAAGGGTCCTTGGCTATGCTGATCCGGGGATTGCAAAACCCTTTTGTAACACGTTCCATGAGCTTTCAGCACGAAGATGTCGAACGAAGCTTCTATCTTGTATTTGTTCTATCTGTTCCTTGTTCCTTTTTATTTTCATTTTTGCTCTTCAAGTGGCTTCTCGACATGTTGATGTAACTAGGGAATTCATTCGTTCATTTCTCTGTTCGAATGATATTGTGAAGATTCTTCTGCAACATCTACCCTTTGTTCTTGTTTTGATTCTGGTATTCGAGTTGCTTCGATGTCAAATGTTGATTCCATACCTTTCTTAATCGGTGTTCTCATATTTCTATGGGAGTACTAGTCCTTCTTGATCATTGAGCTTGTCTTGTTAATTCTTTTAACCGGTGTGCCTTCTCTTCAAGTTATTCCATACGGACGTCGTTGAGAAATCTGACGATTTGTCTGTTTCATTCATCTCAAGTCGTCTTGTTTTGCCCACCCTCCCACCCTTCTTCTTCTCGGAGCAAGAAATTCTCAAATGAAGTATCCATTTTATTCATGTGATGTTTCTTCATTCTTTTCCTTCAATGTTCTTATCCGGTGATTTATCGTGGAGATGCTCAAGAGCTTCAAGTTCATCATTCTTTTGTTCTCATATTCTTCCGGTGGATGTAATTCAGATTTCGTTGTTGATCTTATCCTTTTCCTCTTTTCACAATGCTTTCTTATTCCGGTGCATCAATTAATCATTCTCCTCTTGTTATTCTTATCCGGAGAGCTCTAGATATCTCAGAAGATTCATAATTCCTTTCTTAACCCGTTCAAGCTATTTTGAGGACTGTTATCTTATTCAAGCCTTTTAATTCAACCGGTGCAATATCTCTTAAGCAATCTTTTTTTTCCAACGGTGATTTCTTTTGAGTGGGCCCTAACCCACAGGTCTTTCCCAGGATCTTACCTGACTCTTCTATTCTCTGGAGTTATACTCAAATTCTTTTCAAGTGTGACGTAAGAATGATTTCCATCAGTCATATGCCTTCTCCAAGTTTACTTTCAAATTCTTCTCATCATTGGTTCAACCTTTTTAATTCTTCATTCCGGAGTGCTCAACAATTCTTATGACATTTCTCGTCTTCATTCTCAACATTTGAGGACTGGAGAAGAGTTTCTCTTAAATCTTGGCCGTTCTCTTGAAGATTCGTGGTTCTAGCTTCATGCCATCCTCATTATTGTTTCGATTGTGTGGAATTATTTTCATACCATCTGAAGCATTCTTGAATTCTTTTCTTTGTGTTCCTCCAAAGGCCATCATTTCAGAATATTTCTTCGTTCTCAGTTTTCAACTTCGTCCTCCAATTATTCTTCATTGATGTCTCTTCGTTCGTCTCCCTATTCTTACGGTGGTTCTTTCAAGATTATCCTTCCGTTGTTATCATTTTAATTCATTTATTCTTTTCATAATCCTACCGGTGGTTCGTTGAAGTTTTACCCAAGCTTGTGCTAGATCTCTCTTTAATTCTTTGCAACGAGAATAAGTAGTATGCCAAATCCTTTGGTTGTCATCAATTAAATTGGTGAAGGAGATGCATTACATAATTCTTATTCTTATTCCTTCAAGGTGATTTAATTCTTTTGTCTGGAGCTTGTTCATCATATCATATCCTTGGTTCTAAGTTGTTCATCTTGTTTTCCGGAGTTTCAAGTTATTTCAATTATATCATTTCAAAGCTCAATCTAATTCATCGCAGGCCTTGAATCTTATTCTTTTCTACCTTCACTTCTCATCCTTTTGTTACCGGAGTTCTTCATGGTGGTTCATCATGTTTTAATTCATCCTCGAAGGATTCATCAAGATTCTTGTTGGACCTCAAGCTTTTTCATCATGCATTCCAATTGCAATCCTTTCTACCTTATCTTTGAGATGGTGTTATGTCATTCTTGTCAATTCCTTCATGTTTCATGTTTCACGAGTTATCAAGAATGGGATAATTAAAACCATCATTTTCCTTGTCCAAGAGATGTTTTCAACCCTCCAATTTATTCGTTGGAGTTATCTTGGGTTGTATTTCACCTAAAAGCTTTCCCTAAGGATTGTTGCTATATTGGTGCTTATAAATGATCCAAGTTCTTCATTTATCATTCCGGTGAAATAAGATTTATATCCCCTTGTTGATCTCAATCAAATCAATTGTTTTCCAATAGTGGCTGGTTGTCACCTCTTAATTTTGAGATGTTTTCCATAAGCCCACAACGAGCTTATTCTATTCGTTGTTGATTTTCCAACAACTCTGTTCAACCCTTCTTTGTAAGGATGCTCTTTCAAATTCAATTTTGAGAGATGTTGTCTTTTTCTTCTCCTTTCATTTCTTTCATTGAGTTATATGCTATTCTTTCATTCCGGAGGCATTGTGATAGTGCTCTCTTTTACAATCATCTCGTTTTATCGAGATCATGTTCTTTCCTTTGCTTGTTCTTTTAACCGGAGTGTTGTATTCTTCATTCAAGTTCTCTCATCTCATCTAGTTTTGCCTGTCTTTAACCAGAGTGCTGTCTGAATCCTTCTTACCCTTGTGCCATTCTTTTAATTGTTTCGGAGGCAATATGTTGCTGTTTTCATCAAGTATCAATCCTTCTCCTCTAGTTCTTGTCCAATTCCTTCCATTTTCAGACGGAGTGCTGCCGAAATTCTGTCATTCTTCTTCCTTGGTTACACCCTTGCAGTTTCATATTCTTTTGGTCCGTGAGCTCTTGTTTAATGTCTTTCAACCTTCAAGGTTCTCATAATGCTCCTTGTTACTCTTTTCTAACGGAGTTTTCATATTCGTTCATCTCCGTTGCATTCTTTCTTTCAAGTTTGTTTAACCTCTCAAGGTTCCTTGGTTTCACTCGTCCGTCAAAGAAGCAACTTTGTTTTACCTCTTCCTCTTCCGTTTTTACCCGGTGATATCTCTAGGATCTCGGGTCGAGATCCTCTGTTAGTGTGGGAGAGTTGTGACGCCCGAGACTGACGTCCCAGAAGATTCCAGAAGCTTCCCGAAGATTCCAGACATTCCGGGTTGCCCGTGTGTTCTTTTGTGCTTGTGTTATTTATTTTTGCATTGCATCATGCCATCATGTCATTTTAATCTTTGCATCTCAACCTAAATAATTCGTGTGGACCTTCGGTCCATTTAAATCGAGGGAAGGTGACTTCTCTTTATAACATATAAAAGTCTCTCATTATTTTAGGGAGCTATATTTAAAATATTCCATTCGTTGGAATTACCCCAACACACTTGCAAATTCCCCATGTTTTTTTCCACTTCGAGTTTCTATTTCTAAACCCTCCCTGTAATTCCTTTCCGTTTTTTTTCGAGGCTCCTCCTAAATATCTAGACTCCTTTTAAACTCCTTTAAGGCAAACTAATTATTTTAGTTTGTTTTTCCCTTTTGTTGTTGGAACTATTTTGTGAGGTTGGAATTATTCCGTAAAGCCTTATAAAAATGTCCATCATTTTATTCTTTTCCTTGCCTCTTTTCTTTTTATTTTTTTGGCTCTCTCCTTTTTGTTTTTTTTCTGTCTAAGAGTTAAAACAGCAAAGGAGCAGCCCAGCCCAGGCCGCACCTCTTCTCTTGGGCCTCCAACCCATCTCCCATCTCCCTTTTGGCCCAACCAGGCCACTCCAGCCCAACTCCCCGCTGAAACCCTAGGGCACCGAGCCCCGCACCAGCTCCCTCCGTTCCTCCCACTGTGCGCCGCCAGCCTCTCCCATCGATCCTCTCGACCCCGCGCCCCAGTGCTCTCGCCTCCCTTCGCTTGAGCCCGTTCTCCTCGCTCTTCGCAGGCTCGACCGCACTCCTCTCCCCGCACCTCACCCTCTCCCTCGCCCGCTCTGCTTCTCCGCCCAGCGACCGACGGGCCGGTCGGCATCGCCCGTGCGTCCCGCATCCCTCAGCACCGGGCCGGAGGCCTCGTTCCCCGACCTCCTCCCGGCTCCCTCCGTCGCGCGGCGCCCCGTCCAGCGCGAGGCCTCTGCCTCGCCAGCTGGCTCCCTCCCCGGCGCCTCCGCGCCCTTCCAGGAGCCCGGCCAGGCCTGGGCGACCCCGTCCTCCAGCTCGCCAAAGACCTGCGGCCGGCCTCCCGCGCCAGGGCCTCGGCCCCGTCCTCCTCCGCAGCGCGTCCTGTTGCCTGCCTCGCCTCGCCTCTGCAGTAGGCCAGGGGCACGACGACCTCCCTCCGCGACTCCGTCCTCCGAGGAGCTGCTGCAACCCCGTCGCCGAGAGCTTCGGTCTCTTCTTCGTCTGGCCCGTGCTGCTGCCGTGACCTCGTCGCTGTGCTGCCGTTGTTGTTTTGTATGTTGTTTGTGCTGTTGAGTTTGACAGGGAACTTTTGGTACACCTACACGATGATACGACAAGTACCCCTCCGATGCAAGTACATCTACGGATATGTGTACATCTACGGAAACGAGTACCCCTCCGATGGCATGTACCTCTACGAACGGGAACAAGTACCGCGACCGACTCGACAAGTACCTCTTCGGTTGCGTCAAGTTCGACTACACGGCCGCCACGAGTACCGTCGCCGTGTACCACTACCGACGCCCCGTGTACCACGACTCGTGTACTACTACTACCACTACTTCCTCTACCGTCGCCCGAGTACAACTACTGCCACGTGAACGACTACTTCCCTCTACGGAACGGCTACTTCCTCTCCGACGTGAACGACTCCTTCCTCTACGTCTCGAACCGCCCCGAAACGCCCGCTTCAAAGGTATAACGAGACGTGACCCCGTGCATGTTTGTTGTGGTTGTATGAATGTTCCCTTGTGTGCTCCGTGCCGTCGTGCCCGTTCCACCTTTGTCATGTCCCTCGGTTGCTTCGTCACCGACCCGTGGGAACCCGGCAACGGGATCACCCCATCATCTTGTTCAACTCGTTCACTCCACCTTTTGTTTTGCACCGGTCCCTCACCGAGTTACCGGTACCGAATTGTTGCGTTGCATCATTTCGGATCGTTGCCGTGGCACCCTTTCATTCCACCACGGTGAAAATGCTTCATGTCTTCCTCTTAAGTCAACCCTTTTAATAAACTTGCATAAACTTGATCATGTCATCCGCATCATGTTAACAACCTTGAATGTTAATTGTTGTTTGCTTATAATTATTAAACTTGCTCATGAGGATTTTTCCGGATATGTTGTTGTTATTTCCGGCCTCATTTAAAATGTCTTAATAGTGTAGTTTCTTTTTGCTTCACCTCTTGCCATGCTAAAACATTTAACCTTGTTTTGTAAATAACGAGAGTCAACTAAATAATTAAATGTGGTGTTTCGTCAATATGCAACTCGTTGCATATTGATCTCCACTTAACTTGTAGTATTTGTTTGTGCACTTTGCCATGCCTTGCATATTTAAACCGGACATGCATCATACTTGGTTGTGCATCTTATGCCATGTTTATGTTTGTGTGTTTACCGTGTTGTTTCTTTCTTTCCGGTTGCCTCTCTTGTTAGCTTCGGTTTCGTTCCGGAGTTGTGAGGATCCTCTCGACTGTTGCTCCGTCTTCTTCTTGGATCCGTTCTTCTCCCTTGTGGAATCCCAGGCAAGATGACCGAACCCGGATACCATTACTATTTTATGCCTCTTGCTAGTAGTCTCGATCTATAGCTTTGCCTCGATGCCCATGTCTTTCTTGTCAGCCTCCTACTTGTAACCAATTGCCATGTTTAACCACCCTACCTACGCAAACCGTTGCTTGGCTAAGTACGCTTCGCTCAGCCCTTCTTATAGCATTGTTAGTTGCAGGTGAAGATTGAAGATGCTTGCTTCATGTTGAAGTTTGGTTGGGTTATATCACACTATATAAATGCTTAAAATGAAATCATCTATATACTGGCAGGGTGGAAGGCTAAGCCTTTTTGCTTGGTGTTTTGTTCCACTCATGCCGTTAGGAACCGTATAAACCGGTGTTATGTTCCTTGATTTTGCGTTCCTAACACGGTTGGGGTGTATGGGACCCCCTTGATAAACCGCTAAGTGCTAAGTCTTTTCCAGCAAGTCCCAACATTTGGTACTATTTGCCTCATAATAACAACTTAATTAATTAATTAAATTTGCATAGAGGGTCGCTCCCTCGAGGATCCTTTATTTCTACATAGCAGGGGGGCCAGTGCCGATGGTGTTGGTCCCAAACGGGGGTCCTGCGGGAACCACCACGGGGAAACTCGAGGTTTGGGTCCTGTAGCATCGCCCATCCGGTCGTGTCCTGAGACCTAGATACGCGCGGCTACTATCAGGGTGTCGACACGCCGGGAGGATTTGCTGGATTAGCCTTACCTTAGTTCGGTTTAACTTGAGCACGGGATTCCGAGAATACTCGGGCCTTCCCAACTATGGAGTTGCGACTCCGCGGATCGTGGGCTTGTAATGGGTCAAGTTGGAACACCCCTGCAGGGTTTGAACTTTCGAAAGCCGTGCCCGCGGTTATGTGGCAGATGGGAGCTTGTTAATTCCGGTTGTAGATAACTTGACACAATGTTTCTAATACACTACCAGCGTGTGTACCGTGACTGTCAATTTCCGAATAGGGATTCGGGAGTTGAACACGGTGGGGTTATGTTTGACCGGCTTTAGCTAGGATCACTTCGTGATCATCTTTCGACCGATGCACTTCTCTTCTCGCTCTCTTTTGCGTAAGTTAGTGCTAGTTGCTGCTGCAGACTCTTGTTTGTTCCTTCACCTCATATTTCTTTCTTCAGCCTTATCCTCACCCAAGGCTTAAATAGTCTTGTTACCCGGGAACGGGATTGCTGAGTCCTCTGTGGCTCACAGTTACTTCACCACACCAGATGCAGGTTCGGCCGAGTTCGATGCAGGAGCTGGCTCAGAGCTTCACCAGGAGCTCGATGAAGAGTTTGGCTGTTTGCTTGTGACGTTTCGATGTTCAGTAGTGGTTTCTACTAGGATTCGATCTTGACCTGTGGCTTTATGTTGTTTGGTATCTTTCTTTTGGATCTTACCCGTAGTCGGGTTGTGATGTTTTGAATGATGGTTGTTTATGTAATGTATTGTGTGAAGTGGCGAGTGTAAGCCAACTATCTCCTTTTGCAATTTAATCCCTCTTTTACATGAGTTGTGCAAAGATACCAAACTTGAGATCATTCTAGGATGGGCTTATACCTTTAAGTCGTGCCTCGACACGTAGGAGGTATAGTCCCATCCTGGGCATTACAAATGTGCATTGTCCCAAAGTACCATTGTCTTTTGCATGATTGTGATATCGTTTATTCTGAAATCATTGTATCTAGTCATCACTTAAACCTTGGAGGTGCCCCTGCATTTATGTTTTGCTTCACTAAAGGGGGCAAGCGAGATATCACTTTATCATATTTGCACACCATGCTCATTACAAATCTATTTGATGTTTCAGTATCATATTGTAAAACTTTCAGTTCTTTGTGATTTTCTCATAAGGCAACTTAATTACTACAGATTCATTGTCTCAGTAAGCTTTTGTCATGTGACTATGAAAAAGTCCTTATATGGTTAATAGCATGTCACCATAGAAATTATACTTGTTATCATTTACCTACTCGAGGACGAGCAGGAATTAAGCTTGGGGATGTTGATACGTCCAAAACATATCTATAATTTCTGCTTGCTCCATGCCTCTTTTGTGTGATATTGCTATGTTATTTATACACTTCCATACACTTTTGATCATATTTGGACTAACCTATTAACTCAGTGCACCCCAGTGCCAGTTTCTGTTTTCTGCTGTTTTTGTATTTCAGGTTTTCCCATCACGTAAACTGCCAGAAAAATCCCGGAAAAATTATATAAAAAATCAGCATTCCGGAAGCTTCCACACGGCCGAAGTAGGGCCGGAGGGGGGCCACCAGGGCTCCAGGCGCCCTGGTGGCGCGGCCCCCCTCCTGGCCGCGCCGGGGCGGCGCCTGGGCCCCCCAGGCCTCCGCTGATGCCCCCATTTGGCATATATTTAACACGCGTCCCGAAACCCTCGAGGATGGAACCCTTTTTCGCAATCTCATCTCTGTTCCGCCGCCGCCGCGCTTCCAAGATTGGGAGCACCAGGAGAACTCTTCCCGGCACCCTGCCGGAGGGGAGGATCACCACCGGGAGCCTCTCCACCACCATGGACGCCTCCCGGATGAGTTGTGAGTAGTCTCCCTTGGACCATGGGTCCATGACCAGTAGCTATGTGATGTTCTCCTCCCCTTCTTGTGCTTCACTAATTAGACCTCGTGAGCTGCCCTACATGATCGAGGCACATATGTAATCCTTATGCTGTTGCTATGTTGAGTTTGCTGGGATCCGATGGATTATGAGATTATGTTCAGATTGTGTTTGAGTAATATATTTGATTCACCTCTTCTATATTTATGTTCGTAAGTAATTCTTGCATGTTCTCCGTTGCTATTTATTGCTTTGGCCAAGTAGTAGGTAGTGACTCCAAGAGGGAACGTTATGCTTGATTGTGGGTTCATGCCCCTCGATGACTAGTTTGAGTGACAGAAACATGAGTCTAGGGGATGTGCTGTTGCCACAAGGGGGAAAACAACGGTGCTTGTGCCCGCGGGTGCAAGGATTGTTTACTTTACGCAAAGTTCTTTTAATGCAGTTGTCTATTGCTTTGAGTTTACACTATGGGTGGGACTCGCAACTTAATACCAGCGAGATGTTCTGGATAGATATCTCAAGGTGGATGATTAGTAGTAGATGTAGATGGATTTCGGTCTACTTGCCTTGGCGTACCGCCCATGCTTTGAACCTCTACCTTTCTTGCAACATAGTTAGCATTGGTTTGCGCACATAATTCTGTCAATTGCCCAGCTGTAATTCGTTTACCTCACATAGTTGTTTTATCGTCTTTTGGGAGAGAGACATCACTAGTGAACATCATGGAACCCCGGTCCATATTACCATCACTGATCACATCCGCTATTTACTTTCTGCTTTACATACTAGTTACAGTTTTACCTATCACTATTATCTCTTGCGTTTGACCCTTTGTAAACGACAAGGCCGGAGGGATTGACAACATCTCTGTACTCGTTGGGAGCAAAGTTATTTGTATCTGTGTGCAGGTCCAAGTGAAGGAAATATGCCCTAGAGGCAATAATAAAGTTATTATTTATTTCCATATATCATGATAAATGTTTATTATTCATGCTAGAATTGTATTAACCGGAAACTTGGTACATGTGTGAATACATAGACAAAACAGTATGTCCCTAGTATGCCTCTACTAGACTAGCTCATTGATCAAAGATGGTTATGTTTCCTAGCCATAGACATGAGTTGTCATTTGATCAACGAGATCACATCATTAGGAGAATGATGTGATGGACAAGACCCATCCGTTAGCATAGCACTATGATCGTTTAGTTTAACTGCTATTGCTTTCTTCATGACTTATACATGTTCCTATGACTATGAGATTATGCAACTCCCGAATACCGTAGGAACACCTTGTGTGCTATCAAACGTCACAACGTAACTGGGTGATCATAAAGATGCTCTACAGGTGTCTCCGAAAGTATTCGTGGTGTTGGCATAGATCAAGATTAGGATTTGTCACTCCGAGTGTCGGAGAGGTATCTCTGGGCCCTCTCGGTAACACACATCATAATAAGCCTTGCAAGCAAAAGACTAATGAGTTAGTCACGAGATGATGTGTTACGGAACGAGTAAAAAGACTTGCCGGTAACGAGATTGAACTAGGTATAAAGATATCGACGATCGAATCTCGGGCAAGTAACATACCGTTTGACAAAAGGAACAACGTATGTTGTTATGCGGTTCTGACCGATAAAAGATCTTCGTAGAATATGTGGGAGCCAATATGAACATCCAGGTTCCGCTATTGGTTATTGACCAGAGATGAGTCTCGGTCATGTCTACATAGTTCTCGAACCCGTAGGGTCCGCACGCTTAACGTTTGATGACGATCGGTATTATGAGTTTTTGAGTATTGATGTACCGAAGGTAGTTTGGAGTCCCGGATGAGATCACGGACATGACGAGGAGTCTCGGAATGTCCGAGACATAAAGATTAATATATTGGACGGCTATATTCGGACACCGGAAGTATACCGGAAAAGTTTCGGATTTATCGGGAATGCCGGAGGGGGTTACCGGAACCCCCTACGAGAGGGGATGGTCCATAGTGGGCCTAAAGGGTGAGAGAGAGGCAGCCCATAGGGCTGGCCGGCGCCCCCACCTAGGAATCCTAGTTGGACTAGGATTGGGGGGGGGCGCCACCTCTCCTATTCCTTTCCCCCTTCTTCCTTTCGGTGAATCCTACTAAGAATAGGATTGCAATCCTATTCCTAATAGGAATCCCTTCCCTAGCCGCACCAGGAGAGTTGGCCGCCCCCTCCTCCCTTGCTCCTTTATATACGGGGGCAGGGGGGCACCCAAAGACACACAAGTTGAATTGTTTTGCCGTGTGCGGTGCCCCCCTCCACAGAATCACACCTCGGTCGTACCGTCGCGGAGCTTAGGAGAAGCCCTGCGCCGGTGAACACATCATATCCGTCACCACGCCGTCGTGCTGACGAAACTCTCCCGTGAAGCTCAACTGGATCAAGAGCTCGTGGGACGTCATCAAGCTGAACGTGTGCTGAACGCGGAGGTGCCGTACGTTCGGTGCTTGATCGGTTAGATCGCGAAGAAGTTCGACAACATCAACCGCGTCACTTGACGCTTCCGCTCCCGGTCTACGAGGGTACGTAGACACACTCTCCCCTCTCGTTGCTATGCATCTGGTAGATAGATCTTGCGTGATCGTAGGAAAATTTTAAAATACTACGTTCCCCAACACCAAGTTGATTGCTAATATCTGGCGCCGTTAGCAGTTGACACCTTCTTGTTGAAACTAGGAGTCTCAGGGGAAATCGATCCTTGGTATCTTTGCCAAGGGTAAACTACGGCTACACTGCATCTCAAACCTTCCACTTGGGGTAACCAACGAGGGGCGAGAAGCCATCACGGTGGTGTGTTGATGAAGTTGTTGTTGAAGACCATGTTGATGAAGACCTTGACGATGAAGTGTCGACGATGGCGTCGCAGCGGCGTGTCGGCGATGATGCGTCGCTTGGAGGCATCCCTCGTGGCGACGGGGTGTCGATGTCGTGTCGTGCCGGAGAAGTCGATGAAGATTTCATCTTGTTTCACACCGGCCTGGCGTGTGAACAGTGCATGTTGAGGTCGCTTCTCGTAGGTGTGATCGACGAAGTATATTGGCTTGTAGCCTGACAAAGTTGTACAGCTTGATTATGCAGCGCATATCGGTCGGTGTAGTTATCCAGCTTGATGATGTGTCGAGGGTGGGTGCAGATCGCTAGATGCAGTGGAACGCGGATGTGTAGTCGCCATGTATGTACCAGGGTAGCTGCAGATCTCGTGGAACCATCTCTGGCGCATGAGCCTGAGGAGATCGAAATCTGCGAGAGCTACGCCGTCCCGCGATCGATCGCGCGTATTGCTGCCCGCCGGGGTCGTCTTCTCCTTCTGAGGGAGAGGCCGCAGTAGATCGGTGACTGCATCAAGAACGCTTGTCGTCCGGGGGCGTGAGCGCTGCTTGTTCGCATCGAAGCAGCCACCTGTGTCGCCGTAGTTCCGCGCCTTCGTGTACGTCGACTTGATGTTGAAGCCCTTACCCGCTGAGCACAGCGGCGCGGCGCCCGCGTTGCTGATCGACCCTGCAGAAAGGCCGTGGCTGGAGTCCACGGCTCATGCCATGCACGTAAGCACAGCGACGCGGCGCCCGAGTTGCCGGTCGAAGTAGTCGTGCGCCAGTGCCGCTGATGGAGTCACGCACCACGGTGTCGCTGGGATCGAAGCCGCCTGAAGTCGCTCGTCAGGGTTGGAGTTATAGATCTCTCGTACGTGCGTACTGATCAGATGGAGCCTGTACATGCACGCATGTATGCTGGGACGTGGACGTAGTTCGCCATGCACTATCAGATCTATCGCGTGGCAGGTCGCGTCAAGAACTCGGAAGGCGCTGCATGCATGGGACGTCAATGGACGCACAGGTTCGCCCGATGATGGAGACGCGTGTAGTGGCCGAAGCAGGTGCGCGCAGGTTCCTCCGTCCAGCAACTGGACCGTGGCGCTCGGAGTATCGCACGGGATCCGGCGGTGTAGATGGTCACCGATGATTTTTCACGGATGTGAGAGGGTGGTCAGAGATTTATTCGGTGGTTAAAGAAATTCTAATCTAATAGGTATTTCAAAATTTAGATCTAAACTAATCTAAAGAACCAATCTAATCTTTGCTCAGATCGGGTGCCGCGCCCCCGGGGATAGGAGGTTAATCTCCCCGGGGGCTTTCCTAGGGGCGGCGCGCTTTGGAAGAGGTGGAAGGTCCTAGGATCGGCGTCGTTAGACAAACCGCTCTGATACCATGTAAAAATTATAGGATGGGTGAATATTGTGTGTTGTGTTGTACTGATCTGACCCTCATATGGGGTATATATAGAATATACGAGAGGGGTAGAGACTTGGAATACAAGATAAGTAATACATGGTTTAAACCTAGTCGATCTACTCCTTATATCTATCTTTAAACCCAAACTATATTCTAACACATCTTTGGATACATTTCCACCGTTCAACTCCAAGGCCTCAGGGTGCTTCTTCTCAATCATATTGGCAACCATTGCCTCGTGTGTGTCCTTAATGATGTGGATGTTACTGATGCAAAGTTTCCCAGATAACTCGTGCATGTTCTTCAACTCACTTATCATGAATCCATTTCTCTTTCCAGCACTAAAGTTCTCCAATTCTTGAAGTTGACTCAATTGCCCAATACTAGGAATCAGAGAGAGGGTTGTAGCATCAACATACAAGTGTCGTAAGTTGGCAAGCTTATTGATGCTATGAGGAATAGTGTCCCGAGAATATCCACGGAGGTATAAAACTTGAAGGTTACAAGGAAGGTTGCGCAAATTGCTGACTCTTGTGAAAGAAAGATCTAAGAACCTCAATTTTCTCAAGGATGCAATGTTGGGCAGCATATTCGTCAGCACCTCTAAATGAGATAGGTCTAAAACTTGAATGCTTCTTGAGTTGGCTAACATAATGTCCACAACATCACAAATTGCATTACTGTCACAGTGACCAAACAATAAGATTGTCCGCACATTTTTATACTTGTCGAGTTCATGAATGTGCAGTTGATTACTAACTTGCACAAACAAGTGGCGAACAATTGGTGATGCTCTGTGTGAGGTCTCTTTGTGGAAGAATCATTGATGACCCACAACCGTAAGGGATCTATTGCAGCATTTTCGATAAGTAAGAGTGTCGAACCCAACGAGGAGCAGAAGGTATTGATAAGCGATTCTGAGCAAGGAATTACTGCAAGCACTGAAAGATAACTTTTTAGGGGTTTTCTCGATATAAGCAACAGGAAAGTAAAAGCAAGCAAAGTAAAAGGCACTGAGAGTAACAAGTGGCCCAATCCTTTCTGAGCAAAGGAGAGGCCTAGCAACTGAACTTATAAAGGCTAAAGCGTTCTTGAGGACACACGGGAGAGGTAGTCATGTGCTTTCGCCATATCCCGTATCGGTACTATGTTATGTGTTGATAAGTGTTGAGTGGGTGGATCTATGCTAGTACACTCTCTAGACTAAGATGAGTGCACTCTTATGATTACACACCTTGCAAGCATCCGCAAATACAAGATAGTATTTAAGGCAAAAGCCTAACCATAGCAATACGATCTATGATCCATTGTTCCCTTGTGCAAAAGCGTGCGAACTGGGGTTCAGGTTTCTGTCACTCCGGCAACCCACCGTAAGCATTCTTCGTACACAATGTATTCCCCTAGGTCCTTAATAAGGCGAAGTGTTGAGTGTTCGACTCACACAACACCACTAGTAGAATGACAACGCAACTTAAGTATCAAACAACACATATTACTTCAACAGCATATGACTACTAACTACAAGACTTTTCCCATGTCCTCAAGAACTAAGGTAACTACTCACAAGACATAAAAGAGATCATGATCAGTGGGGATAAATGGATGATAAACAATCTGGACATAATAATATTTCTCCAACAAAACTCAATAGCATTCACCACAAAGTAGTAATCAACACCGATGGAGTAGAGAGGATGGATAGTACGGGTTACAACACAAGTTGCAATTGTGAGATGAGATTTGGATGAAGATGGAGATGGTGCTGATGTTGGGGATGATGTTGATGATGATCTCGATGATGCCCGTGACGATGGTGATGACGATGGCGATGATCTCCCCTTCCGGGAGGTGATCTCCCCGGCGAAATCTGCCCGCCGGAGATGGCTTTTTCTTCTCTGTAGGTTTCCGCCACGGAGCGGCGGCGGAACTCCGTAAAAACTCTCGTTTTTAGGGTTTTCGGATAACGGGGAGTATATAGGCGAAAGGGGGCAGCCGGAGGTGGGCCAGGGGCTTCAGGCGCCCCCCCCCCCCGGCGCGGCCAAGGGGCGCGCCCCCAGGGCGCCTGGACGCCCTGTGGCCCCCCTCTGGTTGCCCTTTCGCGTGCCTTCGTGATCCGTCTGGAAAATACTCTCCGTCGATTTTCAGGTAATTTGGAGGTATTCTTCTTCAGCAACTCAGCGTCCACTTTTTACCGCTGAATCCTGCGTCTGCTGCTTCGGCACCGGAAAGTTGCAAACTGTGTAAAATAGGCCAAAACAACATAAGAACATCATCGTAATGTGAAATATATCAATGAATAAGGATAAATTATGATACAAAATAGTGATGCATTTTGGACGTATCAACACCCCCAAGCTTAGACCTCGCTTGTCCCAAGCGAATACTGAGCTCGGTAAACCTGTCCACAAGTTTAGAGAGTGAAGTGTCGATAAATAGAATACGGACAAGAAGCATCACGGCTTCTTCACCAACTCAAATATCCTCAACAGAAATCTTCAACTCATAAGGCTCTTATAAAAGAGTGGTAACACTTATATTCGGAAGTAGGGCTAAGGAAACTCATCAAATCATGGCAAACATGTCCTTTGGTCAAAGAACAACTAATAGCTTTTACTTTTGCTCTTTCTCTTATGTTTTGATGAGATTAACTGAAGCTTTTGAAAGAACATGTTATTAGGCAAGAAGTGAAAGTGTTAACACAAAGGAAGATGTCTGCCTTAGCTGGGCTTGACAAACAACTTACTTATCAAATGATAATGTCAACAAGGATATGATATGACAAATCTTAATGCAACTTTATATGAATGAATCCTTGTCAACATCAAATGTCTGCTCTCTTTAAGAATAGAAGGAAGTAGGAATAACTGACTCAACCTAAAACTAAGAGATAGGCCCTGCTCTAGGGAAGTAGGGAAAACTCATGTGCTATCCTTAAATCAAACAGAATGAAAACAAGTTTTGAGAGGTGCATGATTTGTCAACGAATGCTAATAGATAACTCAATTACTTCTCGAGCTGGACAAGTTTCGAGGAACGGCTCCCGCACGAGGACGATCACATCCTCTTAATCTCCTTTGTTTATCACTGCCAAAGTTTTCTGATTTCTCATGAACAAAGCGTGAAGGAGGGTTTGTTTGTTGTATAATTTTTAATGAGCCGGGCGCACTCTATGCCAGTTCCTTCTCGTATTAGGGGTTTGCAGATTAGACATGCAATCCCGGGGTGAAACTTTTCCAACTCAAAAAGACCATGAATTAACTATTACTTCCTCATGAGCTAAAACAGAGGCACAAAATAAAGGGTTTTGAACATTTAAGGATAACACATAAATTCTGTACTTTAGGAGGTGGTAGTGGAATACCACGAATAGGAAGGTATGGTGGACTCATATGGAAGGCATTGGTTTAAGGGTATGGATGCACAAGCAGAATTTCGCTTAGTACAGAGTTAGGCTAGCAAAGGTTTTGAGAGAACAGACAATTGATGATGACTAAGATGCAAAGCAATATAAAGCATAAACATTGAAGTAAGCATAACACATCAAGTTGTCTTCCTTGTCAGCATAAAACTTCAAGCATAATAACATAAAGGTTTTGGCTATGTCGATATTTTAAGAAAATCATGCTTGTTGTTATGACCAAAGCTATGTTTGCCAAGATTAAATAAAGTTTTCACAGCCATACCTGATATAAAGTCAATACTCCCCATAAGAATCATCATATAAGGTCGATTGCGTGAAGAGAATACCGAGTGCAACAAAGGAACCAATAGACTTCTCATTAATATTCCATCATAGACGATTCCACACTCACGGATACAATCTCTCCATCGAAGGAGTGATAGACCTCAATGCACACACCTATTTCATATAATAACCTCCCTAGACATGATACGACTCTACTTGACTCTAAAAGACAAAAGGTAAAGATAAAGATACTGGGCACTCCCCCAAGCTTGGAACAAGCCAAGGGAATGCCGTTACCCAAGGAGATTTCACTCTTCATTCTTGTTGGCGTTGATCACGTAGTCCTCGGCGAAGCGCTTCCATGGAAGGGGTTCTCCAGTCTCATATGAGAAGTTTGTCTCCTGAATCCTGCATGCAGCACCCATACCCATGCGCATAAACCTTAGTTCATACTCACAGTTCTGGTGATGTAGATCATAAATTTTCCCTTGGAGCTCTGTAATTCTTTCTTCAGATGCGGTGATGCTTTCCCACATCTCCTTCATCTCCTTCAGGAAGTAGGCCTTCAGCTCGTTGATGATGTCAAAGTTAGCTTCAACACCACGCTCGATCATCTTCTTGTACTTGAAGACTTCTTGCTCCGCTTCTTCTAGCCTGGCCTGGATGCTCCCCTCCTTGATAGGTCCCTTCAGATATTCTTGATGGAGGACACCGTCCTCCATCCGAACAACCTGAGGGTGCTTCTTCACCTCAGCGAGGTAGGGGTTGATGACGTTGATGACGAACTTGTCCTTGGGGGAACTTGGAGAAGCCATGGCACCTAGATTCAGCTGAAAGATTCCCTGGCAGAAACAGATCGAAAAGAAAACACACGAAATCGCGAGATACGTTGCCGGAACAATCTGGGCAAATATATAGCAAAAATTTATGCACAGAAAGGAAGGTAACAGGCTAAAGCGGGGTCGGAGACGGACTCCCGGGTGTCCAGGCGCCCTGGCGGCGCGGCCAGGAGGTAGGGCGCGCCAGGGGGGCGCCTGGACCCCCTGGAGCTTGTCTCCGGCTCCACTTAGGCTCAGAATTTTACTAATTTTGCAAAAACTCATAATATGGAACTTTTATGGCGGTTCGCGATGTTTCCTTACCGTAATACATACCTTTTCTTTATTCTGCTTCTGCTGGCGTCTGAAACAGGGCTGCAACATGTTCTTCGTGAGTTGTTTGTGTTTATTATATTCACATCAACATTGACAGGGTCTCCTGCTATGTAATGCTTAAGTCTTTGCCCATTCATAACTTGAGGTTTGGTGCCTTCAAAATTGTTAATCTTAATTGCACCAGACCGATAAACTTCTTCAATATGAAATGGCCCTTCCCACCTGGAAAGTAGTTTGCCTGGAGAAAACCTGAAACGGGATCTAAACAACAAAACTTTATCACCAACATTAAATTCACGTTTCAGAATCCTCCTATCATGCCACTTCTTTACCTTTTCCTTGAACATTTTAGCGCTCTCGTAAGCTTCACTTCTCCATTCATCTAGAGAAGTCAAGTTCATGAGACGCTTCTCACCAGCTAATTTTGGGTCAGCATTAAGCTCTCTAACAGCCCAGAAAGCTTTGTGCTCTAACTCTAATGGCAAATGGCAAGCCTTGCCATACACCATCTTATAGGGGGACATGCCCATGGGGTTTTTGTAAGCAGTTCTATACGCCCACAAAGCATCTCCTAACTTATTTGACCAGTCTTTTCTATTTCTGTTTACTGTCTTCTGCAAGATCAACTTAATCTCTCTATTGGTGAGCTCAACTTGCCCACTAGTTTGAGGATGGAACGGTGAAGCAATTCTATGATTGACATCGTACTTGGCTAAAGCTTTTCTAAAAGCTCCATGCGTGAAGTGTGGTCCTCCATCAGTCATGAGATACCTAGGTACACCAAACCTAGGAAAAATCACATCTTTGAGCATTTTCAAAGATGTCTTGTGAACAGCACTTTCAGTGGGGATTGCTTCAACCCACTTGGTCACATAATCAACAGCTACTAAAATGTGAGTGTACTTGTGCGAAGAAGGAAAAGGACCCATAAAATCAAAACCCCAACAATCAAAAGGTTCAATCACTAGTGAGTAATTCATAGGCATCTCATTCCTTCTACTAATGTTACCAACTCTCTGACATTTATCACAGGCTAAAACATAATTTCTAGCATCCTTAAAGAGAGTAGGCCAATAAAAACCTGATTGAAGAACCTTATGTGCAGTCCTCTCACCGGCATGATGTCCTCCATAGGGACTATCATGACACTGTCTGAGAATGTCCTTTTGCTCATGTCCCGGTATGCACCTTCTCACGATCCCGTCGGGGCCTTCTTTGAAAAGATGTGGGTCATCCCAAAAGTAGTGCCTCAAATCATGAAAGAACTTCTTCCTTTGCTGAAATGTTAAACCTGGAGGCAAATACTTTGCAACAATAAAGTTAGCATAATCTGCAAACCAAGGATCGGAAAGAGATTGTACTTTTACAACGGCAAGTTGCTCATCTGGAAAACTATCGTTGACTGGGATGGGATCATGCGGTATATCTTCCATCCTTGAAAGATTGTCCGCCACCGGATTGTCTTCTCCTTTCCTATCAACAATCTGCAAATCAAATTCTTGAAGGAGGAGTACCCATCTGATAAGCCTTGGCTTGGCATCCTTCTTTGTCATAAGGTACTTAATGGCAGGATGATCAGTATGAATAATAACTTTGGAATCAACAATATACTGCCTAAACTTATCACAAGCAAATACTACAGCTAAGAATTCCTTCTCAGTAGTAGCATAATTTCTTTGAGCACTATCAAGGGTTTTACTAGCATAATGTATAACATTCAATTTCTTATCAATTCTTTGTCCTAAAACAGCTCCAACAGCAAAATCGCTAGCATCACACATAATCTCAAAAGGTAAATTCCAGTCAGGTGGTTGTACTATAGGAGCGGTTATTAAAGCTTTCTTAATAACTTCAAAAGCTTCCTTATAATCCTCATCAAATACAAAAGGAACGTCCTTCTGGAGAAGATTAGTGAGGGGCCTCGAAGTCTTCGAAAAGTTTTTAATAAATCTTCTATAGAAACCAGCATGACCAAGAAAACTGCGAATACCTTTGATGTCCCTTGGATAGGGCATCCTCTCGATTGCTTCGATCTTGGCCTTGTCCACTTCAATTCCCCTTTCGGAAATCTTGTGACCAAGAACAATTCCTTCGTTAACCATGAAGTGGCACTTCTCCCAGTTGAGTACCAAATTTGTCTCCTCACATCTCTTTCAAGCATTTGGTCGATGAACGGCAGCGGGTAGTGATCCTTCCTGGTTGCCTTGTTCAGCTTCCTGTAATCAATACACATTCTATATCCAATAATAGTTCTCTGAGGTATTAGTTCATTCTTATCATTAGGAACCACAGTTGTACCTCCTTTCTTAGGAACACAATGTACCGGGCTTACCCACTTACTATCAGCTATAGGGTAGATAATACATGCGGCTAGAAGCTTGAGAATCTCAGTTCTTACAACATCCATCATCTTCGGGTTCAATCGTCGTTGATGATCAACAACTGGTTTAGCATCAGGCTCAAGGTTGATAGTATGTTGACAGATAGATGGACTAATCCCCTTAAGGTCATCAAGGGTATAACCAATTGCGCCTCGGTGTTTACGAAGTACTTCCTATAGTCGCTCTTCTTCATATCCTGAAAGGTTAGAGTTGATAATAACAGGATATACTTTCTTTTCATCTAAATAAGCATAGTTGAGCGTATCGGGAAGAGGTTTAAGATCGAACACCGGGTCTTCTTTTGGTTTTGATAAAATTCCCAAAGGTTCAATCGGGAGGTTGTGCTTCAGGATAGCAGGTTGCCTCAAGAATATTTCATCTAGTTCATTTCTTTCCTGCATATGCAAATCATTCTCGTGGTCCTCCATATATTGCTGCAAAGGATCATTAGGGGGAATAGCAATAGAAGCAATACTTTCAATAATTTTATCATCACTAGGTAAATCGGTACCACGAGGCTGCTTAGAGGACTTAGAAAAATTAAATTCATATGGCTCACCATTGAATTCAACAGAAACCTTACCTTTCTTGCAATCTATTATAGCTCCACAAGTTCTAAGAAAAGGTCTACCAAAAATAATAGGAAAAAAATTGTCCCTCTCTGAACCAAGTACTAGAAAGTCGGTAGGGTATTTTACCTTTCCACATAGGACTTCAACGTCCCTCACAATTCCGATAGGACAGATAGTTGTTCTATTTGCAAGATGAATGGTAACATCAACTTCTTCAAGTTCACAAGGGGAAATCTCACCGAGGATCTCTTCATAAAGTGAATAGGGGATAGCACTAGCACTCGATCCCAAATCGCATAGCCCATAATAATTGTGATCTCCTATTTTAACAGATACCACTGGAGTACCTGAAATTGGGCCTTTATTCTTGGCTGTGACAAGGTTAGTGGAAACAGCACAAAAATTTATATTGGAATCCAAAACATCATTAGTAACAAGGTCTTTAATCAATGCAACTTGAGGATCGACCCTGATCTGGTCCTCAGGCTCATCAATTCTTCTCTCACTTTTATTTATTACGCCTGTCACAAGAGAGTGCTCCCTTGTCCTTGCGGGAAAAGGAGGCTTTTCATATATAACTGCAGGCAAAATAGGGTCAGCAACATGAATATCAACAGGTAGCTCTTTGAAAGGTTCGTGATGCTGGTCTCTTTTCTTTTTAAAAGAATCAACGTGAGAGGCAAAGTCCTTACAGAAATCAATCATTAGATGGGAATCAAGACCAATCTTAGAGCAAAAAGTATTGAAGTAATCAGTTTTCACATAGCTATCAATATAATCATGCTCATAATTTATAGCGGGTTCAATACCTTTATCAATTTCCAAATCTTCGGTATTCCTCTGGATCCTTTCAATGAGATCCCACCTTTCTTCAACACTCTTCGTCTGAAATACCCCACTAGAGGAGGCATCCAGCATCTCCTTATCCTGACGAGGAAGCCTGGCATAAAAATTTGTAAGTATAATTTCCTTGGGGAGCTCATGAATAGGACATTTGAGCATTAGGGACTTCAATCTCCCCCAAGCTTGAGCAATGCTTTCTCCGTCACGAGACCTAAAGTTATAGATATAATTCCTGTCTCGATGAATTTCATGAAGAGGATAAAACTTAGTATAAAAGAGAGACATAAGCTCTTGCCAATCAAGCAAGTGCGAGTTATCGAGAAGCTTATACCAATTTGAAGCTTTATCTATAAGTGATACGGCGAACAATTTCCTCATGACAAACTCCCTTGATACACCTGCAAGCTTAAATAATGAACATAGTTGTGACAGATATAGCAAGTGTTCACCGGGATGTCTGTCTCCTGCATAACGATTAGCCAAAACATAATCGGTAATACCAGCTGGTATTTTATAGGGCACAATTTCAGTAGGGGGAGGAGCAACCACCACAGGTGTGGGGCGTCTTCCAACAAGCAACGATCCAATAGCAAGGTTGTCCATAAGGACAAAGAGCAGCAACAACAGAAATATAAAAACTTCCTTACCAGTTTCACTTTACCAATAGCGCTACGCTCTCCTTGGGCAACGGCGCCAGAAAACGGTACTTGATGACCCACAACCGTAAGGGATCTATTGCAGCGTTTTCGATAAGTAAGAGTGTCGAACCCAACGAGGAGCAGAAGGTATTGATAAGCGATTCTGAGCAAGGAATTACTGCAAGCACTGAAAGATAACTTTTTAGGGGTTTTCTCGATATAAGCAACAGTAAAGTAAAAGCAAGCAAAGTAAAAGGCACTGAGAGTAACAAGTGGCCCAATCCTTTCTGAGCAAAGGAGAGGCCTAGCAACTGAACTTATAAAGGCTAAAGCGTTCTTGAGGACACACGGGAGAGGTAGTCATGTGCTTTCGTCATATCCCGTATCGGTACTATGTTATGTGTTGATAAGTGTTGAGTGGGTGGATCTATGCTAGTACACTCTCTAGACTAAGATGAGTGCACTTTTATGATTACACACCTTGCAAGCATCCGCAAATACAAGATAGTATTTAAGGCAAAAGCCTAACCATAGCAATACGATCTATGATCCATTGTTCCCTTGTGCAAAAGCGTGCGAACTGGGGTTCAGGTTTCTGTCACTCCGGCAACCCACCATAAGCATTCTTTGTACACAATGTATTCCCCTAGGTCCTTAATAAGGCGAAGTGTTGAGTGTTCGACTCACACAACACCACTAGTAGAATGACAACGCAACTTAAGTATCAAACAACACATATTACTTCAACAGCATATGACTACTAACAACAAGACTTTTCCCATGTCCTCAAGAACTAAGGTAACTACTCATAAGACATAAAAGAGATCATGATCAGTGGGGATAAATGGATGATAAACAATCTGGACATAATAATATTTCTCCAACAAAACTCAATAGCATTCACCACAAAGTAGTAATCAACACCGATGGAGTAGAGAGGATGGATAGTACGGGTTACAACACAAGTTGCAATTGTGAGATGAGATTTGGATGAAGATGGAGATGGTGCTGATGTTGGGGATGATGTTGATGATGATCTCGATGATGCCCGTGACGATGGTGATGATGATGGCGATGATCTCCCCTTCCGGGAGGTGATCTCCCCGGCGAAATCTGCCCGCCGGAGATGGCTTTTTCTTCTCTGTAGGTTTCCGCCACGGAGCGGCGGCTGAACTCCGTAAAAACTCTCGTTTTTCGGGTTTTCGGATAACGGGGAGTATATAGGCAAAAGGGGGTAGCCGGAGGTGGGCCAGGGGCTCCAGGCGCCCCCCCGGCGCGGCCAGGGGGGCGCGCCCCCAGGGCGCCTGGACGCCCTGTGGCCCCCCTCTGGTTGCCCTTTTGCGTGCCTTCGTGATCCGTCTGAAAAATACTCTCCGTCGATTTTCAGGTAATTTGGAGGTATTCTTCTTCAGCAACTCAGCGTCCACTTTTTACCGCTGAATCCTGCGTCTGCTGCTTCGGCACCGGAAAGTTGCAAACTGTGTAAAATAGGCCAAAACAACATAAGAACATCATCGTAATGTGAAATATATCAATGAATAAGGATAAATTATGATACAAAATAGTGATGCATTTTGGACGTATCAAGCATTCATATGAAGAAACACCAATTGCCAGAGCCCGTACAAGATCGTGCATAGTGTACCCCTTTCGTCGCGGCTTCCAGGTTCTGGACAGGCGTCCGGAACACCTGAGTCTCGCGCGGGAACGACTGCCGCGACCGTCGACAGGATTCGGGAATCCGTCGGTGGGCCCGTTCGTCGAGTGAGCGCTGGATATTCTCCAGTCGCGCGCGCTCAGCTACGGTGGCTAGGCGCGTGGCTTCCAGGGCCCGAGCCTCTGGGGAGTCCCCCACGATAGGGGTGAAAAGTGCATCTTCATTGCGGCGGCAGAGCTCGTCCCTCTGCTCGGAAGTGAGGGGTTGGGGAATGTACCTATCGTGGTCGAATGACTGACCATTGCCGCTGCCTCCGTCTCCGCCGCGAGGATATCCTGGCGGACTGCGACGTGAGTCGACCATGAGAACTTCGGCTGCGGGATCGCTGCTCCCGCACTCGGAAAGTGAATCTGCGGGCTCAATCGACTGATCGACCGGCCCGTAGAGGTATTCGTCGGGCTCGATGGCCGCAACTTGAGGGGTGGCCGTCTAGCGGGCCACCGCGTGTTTCACCCACTGATGGAGCTGCGAGCGACCAGATCGCCTGCGGCGGCGTCCAGCGGGGACGACGGATGATGAAGAAGCCGGCCGGTACTGAGTCGACGGCTGTCGGAGGAGGACGCCGCAGGCGCTGGCACGGAAGTGCGCGGCCCCGCGGACGGGCAACGCCTCGATGTCGAGGGGGGCCTCCTGGAGCCAAGCGGAGTTGTTGGCGATGAAAACGAGCGCGCCGAGTCGGATCTCGCGGCCCAGTGCCAGACCACCGTCGGAAACCATGATGATGGAGGTCGGAGAAAAGGTTGCAACCTCACCGGAAGTCGCTAAGACACCCTGCCCCATGGTGGACGCCAACTGTCGTGGTTCTAAGTCTGACAGTATGAATAGGGGGTACGTAGGAGGAGGCAAGGTCCTAGCTACGGTGAGATTGTACGCAAGATGTTTACGAGTTCAGGCCCTTCTCGGAGGAAGTAAAAGCCCTACGTCTCGGAGCCCTGAGGCGGTCGACTGGAATGTATATGGGGTGTTTGAGTTACAGGGGGTGCGATTAGGTGACTTTTTTTTTGTCCAGGCCCTGTTGGGGCTATCCAGTCGGACAAATGGGGAAATGGGCTCGGATGCTCTAGTGGCATCGGATTGCAATTGCAGAATAAAAAAAAGAGTTGTTAAGTAGTACTCTATCCGTCCCAAAATAATTGAAGTTTTAGGATTTTCATATGTCAAACCTTTTAAATTTTGAGTAAGTCTATAGAAATATCCTCAATGGTATACATACCAAATATATTGATATAAAAATATATTTCGTAATGAATTTAATGAAGTAATTTTGGTTTTGTAGATGTTGATATACTTTTACATATACTTGGTCAAACTCAATGAAGTTTGACTTAAGAAAATCCTAGATCTTATTTTGAAATGGAGGGAGTAGCATCCAATGGTCTCTACCTTCGTTTTCAGATGAACATATGTGGTGGGGTGTTTGTAGATTACGTCTTTCTATGCATGTCTCGTGTTCTTTTAATGACGACCTCTGAGTCTACACGGTTGAGCGGCATCTTGGTAATTCGCGTGTAGTGGCGAATGTTCGAAGAAAATGAAGGGGAGCTGAAAGTTAATTGTGTATAGAAAAAGTCAAAAACTCTCAATTCTTTAGTTCAAATAAAGTCAAAAAAATTGATACAAATACTAGTAATATTTCTTTTCCAATTTTTGAAGGGAGGGCTCGAGCCTGTCAAAGCCCGCTTGCTAGATTCGCCACTGAGTGCGAGGACACTCACCTGCCAAGTTCCGCGGCTCCCTCATTTTGCTTCATGATTCACGCAGTAGTTCTATCCCGCACAAGGGCACCATAAGTTTAAAGTTTCAAAGTTTGAAATTTGTGTTGTTTGCATTTAAAATGCTAAGTTTTAACCAGTTTCAGAGATATAATTTTAAGTGATTTTTCTATCGGTCGTAGACACAAAATAATGGTTTTTCATCGGTCGTTCGTACTCAGTTTCAAGCAGTGAAACTTAATATATATTTTCAAAAGTCGTCTAAATATATTCAAAATGGATCTTATTTGAAGTGCTGGTCACGAGAAACATTATGAGAACAGAACTTAATTTGGAATTTTTGTTTAAAAGATTAAAAAAATTGGAAATCAAAAGCCAAAATAAAAAGCAGACAAGAGAGACATAAGTGCCCCCGGACTTGCGTGCCACAAACCCTCTCCCAGCCTCATCCATGTGCTCGTGTGGCCTTCATAGCCGATGCCACGAGTTAGGCGTGTTTTGGTTTATTTCGTCCTCGAAAGACTAGCTTTTCCTTCTTTTTAAAATAAAATAAAATAAGAGAGCATCCTCTCCGATTTTCATTACACAAACCACATTGAAAAGAATACCTACATATATGAAATGTCAAAGTCTCTCCATTTCGTATTAATAATTACCTCCTTTCTCGTAATAAGATCGTTTTTGACAATAGTATAGGTGTAGGTGATTGCTATTTGTATTTGGTGTATATATATGTTGGACCCAAGCGCGTATAGGAGAGCTTTTTTAATAAGTACTACTACTATAAAATAAAAAGAGTAGTCTACAAGCTTAAGCAACTGCAACCGTTGAACGAAGAACACCATGGAGCAGGCGAGGATGACCAAGACGCAAAGGACGGAAGACGAAGAACAAGAGGGTGGCGGGATCCAGCGAGTCCCGGAGGAATGCCTGGCGAAGGCCATTGGCCTGACCTCACCGGCCGATGCCTGCCGTGCCGCCGCGGTGTCCGCGGCCTTTCGGTCGGCGGCGGACTCCGACGCCGTGTGGGAGCGGTTCCTGCCGCCCGACTGCGACGCCGTCCTGGAGCGGGCCGTCCACCTCGTAGACTCCTCCTCCAAGAAGGAGCTCTTCATGGACCTCAGCGACGAACATGTCCTCCTCGACGATGGCAAAAGGGTGAGTGAGTGCTAGATTTCCTCACGACAAAAAGATCATCGATTTGTTAAACATGTTTTTCTGATGAACTAGAGAACCGATCGATCGGATAATTGCATGCATGGCTTCTACTACTCCCTCCGTCCTGAAATATTTGTCGAAGAAATGGATAAAAATGGATGTATCTAGAACTAAAATAGGTCTAGATACATACATTTCCTCGACAAGTATTTGCGGACGGAGGGAGTACTAATTAACGACCTGGTTAATGTTGTTAGAGTTTTGGGCTCCAGCGATCGACTGGCGCCAAGTGCTACATGCTATCTGTGAGCGACATGGGAATCGCTTGGGGTCATACAGATCTTTACTGGAGAGAGTTGTCAGACCCAGATGCAAGGTAATTAATTCCCATATATATATACCAAGGGGGATTTGATCATTTGCCCCCACTTTACGTTGCACTTTGATAGTACTGTACTACCTCTCATAGATATCTCGGAAATTGCATTACTTGTACAAGGTTAATTGCCTTGTGTTCCTTTAATTAAATTTGGTCGATGATTATGCTTAGGTTCTCCAAGGTGGCAGAGCTCGTGTCAGTGTGCTGGCTGGGCTTGTCTGGCCAAATCAGCAGTAAGGAGCTCTCACCAGGCACCCACTACGCAAGCTACCTCGTCTTCAAGCTCACACATGACGCCCACGGCCTCAGCTCCCCGCACCAGGTTTCGTATGTCGAGGTAGACGGCCAGGTGGTGGCGGGGAGCGTCCGCACGCCGTCGTTCCATCCCTGCAACCGTGCTGCTGCTTCCTGCGGCGAGGCCGGAGAGCCGCACGAGCACGTGGAGGAGAACGGCGTAGGCGGCGTCAAGAGGTACCCGAGGCAACGGGACGACGGGTGGCTGGAGCTGGAGATAGGCGATTACCACACAGGCACATGTGATGATGATGCAGGAGCAGATTTTAAGATGGAACTGCATGAGTGGGAGGAGCTCAAGTGGAAGAAGGGGCTCATCATCCAGGGAACCGAGTTCAGGCCTAAATAAACTTTGTTCATTTATCATATGGTAATCAAATCCCCACCGGTGGATTGGAGTAACTTCTTATCTTACACTGAAGAAATAATTTGGCTCAGTTTAACTGCCAAGTAATAGGATAGCCCTACAGGTGTTAACTGTTATGTGTTTCTGTTTCTGCTTGCAGTTGTTTTCGAATAAAGAATATATTACATCAGGAATAATTGACCATCTTTTACCAATTATTTGGGGCTGTAGTATGAGTTTTTTTTTCGAGGAACCGGCAGGAGCACTGCCTTTTTCTTATAGAAGGGATGGCGAAAAGACACAATTTACAGAGGGGCGAGCGTTTTTAGGAAACGTCGCAGAAACCGCAAAAAGACCAATCTAGAAACTAATTTAGCCAATGCCCGCGACTGGCAAGCTTCCAGCAAACGCCAGGTCACACTGATTAATAGCATCTAGCTAGGGCAAGTGCCGCCACCTCACGATGCGTCAGCCGATGCCCAGTGAATACATGTCTATTTCGCTCCTTCCAGATCAACCATAACGTGTAGATGATTCTCCCACCGCATCTCTTGCGCACCTGCTTGGACTGTGATATCAGTGTCTTGTCCCACCAGTCAGACACGTTTCCTGGCTCCGAGAGGAAGCTCGAGATTGGAACACCTTCATTTGTCCATGTGTTCACCTGGTTCCAGACCGCGACCATGAAAGGACAGTCCTTGCAGAGGTGAGTTGTTGTTTCTGGCTGTTGAAGACAAAGCAGGCACCTGGGGTCGTGGGGCCATCCCCTCACATCCAGCATATTCGTGGTGAGGATTTTCCTGTGTAGAGTTAGCCAGGCAAATAACTTGCATTTAGGCTCAGCGTTTGCGGACCAGACCGAGGTTGCTTGTGTATCATTACAATTGTCCTTGTGCATAGGGACGGAGCCAGGATTTGATCATAGGGGGGGCGAACACAATGGCACAAGATAATTTTTTTCTCGTAGGTTAACCCGTTTCCCACTAATTCTTATAAGAGTTAAAAGAGATAGAAAATCTCGAGCACTAATAGAAAAACAACGACACCAGAGATGTAGGTTCATAAAATTGTATTAGTGGCATTTTCTTAATTAACAGCTTGGATATCAATTAAATTATGCTCTGGCTATTACCTTGGTTCTTGGAATCCTCATATTCACCATTTTCTCTAAAGGGACATGCTTGGAACCTTAACCACCTGATGCAATCAACGGGATATAGTTATTCAATATGAAGTGTTAAGAAATTCTAAATGTTTGCAATTTAAATAGTTTTGCTTACCTTAGTTAGGAACTTAGGATTAGGCTGGTTCCCTTCACGAGATTGCATGGTAGCATCATGCTTTGATAGTTGAGAGCTTGAACCAACTCGTTCGATAAATTTATGAATCGATTCGGCTGTCTTCCTCTCCATGTCTACAAAAGCACAAATACATAACTGGAAATGTTAGTTGATTCGTAATGCCTATAGTTTCTATGATTACACTTCTATAATAATTTGTGAAGGCACAAACGAATCTGATCTGAAAATAAATTACCTTTTCCCCTCGTATTGTTGCCGCTCATCCGTGCGTCCCGCCTGCCGGCAGCTTGTCCGTGGTCCGTAGATCGGCGCCTGCCTGTGCCGGTGTCCCCTTCGTTTCTCCACTTCTCGATGGCGGCGACCGCACCATGGAAAGATCGCAGCAGCCAGCAGCGGCAGTTTAGATCGCAGCAGGCGAGCAGTCTGGCGGCTTGGAAACGAAGAGATTGGCAGGCCTTTTTGTCTTCCACGATAGGCTGGTCTTTTTACTGGACCGTGATGGCCTGCTTAGCATTCTTCTTACGTGGATTTTGTGCTTGTAGCCTGCAAAATGGGCTGTACATGTACTCAGGCTTTACGTTAACAACAGAGGCCTTTGTGCAAGTTTTTAGGCTTGCACATGGTTTTCAAAACGCAGGTTAATTCGCCCAAACACAATTTAATTGTTGGCTTACTTCCTCATGTTGTTCCCGGTGGAGTGGTTAGTCTGCAATAAGCAGATGTCCCCATTCTCATTTTTTATGCTTCTATTATTGATCATGCTAGGAACTTGAAGTGAATCTTTTCTTGTTTTGAGAAGTTATCTAGTATGAAAATTATTTTCCATCAAAGTGATCTGCATACTATCCATGTGGAGGATGACATTGTTAATTCTTTTGCTCAGATGCTGCCATATTGGTTCCTTTCCCTTCAAATATTTGGGTGTCTCTCTGCATTTCAAAAAAAAAGGTAGGGTCTTCAACATATTATTGATACGATTATTAAGAATGTATCTGAGTGGCTTGGGGGAATGTAATCCTGCTTACTATTTGTATTGCCAGTATTCCCACTTATCTCATGTCCATGATTAAATTTCCTAAATTGACCATTGAAGTCATTACTTCTCAAATGGCTCATGTGCCTGTTTGGCCATTTGAAGCTTATGGCTTATATTCTGTTAAATCCTCTTACAAGCTAATAAATTTTGGTGGGGTTTCTTCCAATCTTAAACACATGTATTTGGAAAATTACAACATCAGTTGCCCCTGCAGCACCTATTTTGACTAAATCTGTCCATCTCTTCCCTGGGCCATTATTGATGGTTGATACTGATGCTTGTTGCGGTTATTCCGTGGATCATTTTTTTTCCTTCTCTTTTCTTTTGTAATAATTTGGTACTGTACATCCGCGATATCTTAACTAGCGCTCAACATTGTGTCAACGCAAAGGCCGAGTATAATTAATACCTTTTTGATATTCGTATATTCATTTTATCAAAATCAATAAATGATTGTACACCTGTGTACAGATGGCATTGATTTATGTAACGAATACGATGTGTTACGAACCTCTTAGATGTTAACTATATATGCATTTGCGTTACAATCACACACCATAAAATAGTGAGGATATATTGAACGAATATGCTGTGTATAGAAAATTACATTTTTTATTTGACACTTGAGTTGCTAAATGATGCGATGAGTACTTTACCACAAGGATAATCCCTTGTGATGTACCAGTGGCTTCACAACGCGAATAGAATAGTTTACCTTGAGGGTTAGAGTTGCAAATGATTAGATGTGCTACGAAGCTGTGTGGAAAATTCTGCTAGTTTTACAAAAATAAACCCGGTGATGTGGTCATGGATGTGGTGACTTCTCAACCGCAATGGTTGACCTTGAAAGCCGCGTAATATGGTTGTGGGATCATGTCAACTTGCAAAGATTCTGTCACATCTTGTAGTGACCATTCAATGCAAATAATTGAAGACGATGATCAATTAAATCCAACTGCACAATTTGTCTGGCAGAGCCAGATTACTATATCCACTACGCATAAGATCCAAAAGGAGTTGACCATATAGACCACAAAGAGATGAGTACGTACTAGAGTTTTTTTGTGTGTGAATTGTTTGAATTCAAAAAGAGTATGTACTAGAGCTGCATCATTGTATTATTTTACAAAGGCTCTCCAATTAGTACATTGCCCAAACCTCAACTATATGTTTGGACCGCAGTGTCGGGACCAATCTTTCCATCCATCGTGTTCTTTATATGTCCGTTTAGCAGTCTGGACATATGGATTTCGGTATCCTGACAACAAACTGGCGGGCTTCTATCAGGTATCGGAGCCAAGAGGTCTTGAATTTAAGACCCGGCTGATGCAATTAAATTGCAGTCCATTTTCGGTTCACGTTTAGGTTTGGGGGAGCCATACATGAGGGGAAGTGTAGACGTATAAATGTATCTGCTAGTCTTTTACCAAAAAAGGCTTTCGCCCCACTTTATATATAAATGACCAATCAACAAGCACTCAGTACAAACACACGCCACGCCACCGCAACACACATACACACCAAGGGCATGATACATAGGCCCTAAGGGCAATAACACCACTCCTAGCACTACCACCATGCAAAGATGAAGCTACATATGACGAACCATGCGCTCCAAGGCGGCGCCTTCAGGAAGGGAATGACACCGGAGCGCCGCCATCGCCCGATCCAAAGATCAGAGTTCCCCCGAGCCTCGACGATGCCTTCAAGAAGGGAACGATCTTCGCCGTCGCCAGTCCGTCCGAAGATAGAACAGGTTTTCACATCGGCCAACACTCATCGTCACCGAACGCCACACCTCGACAACCATGCCGCCCACACGGCCATGGTGACCGGGCAGCACCAAGGCACGGGCTCTGCCCACGAGCACGGCGCTACCACCACCAGGGCCGTCGCACCAGCATCCAAGACCTCAACACCACCTCACCCGAGACCCGTCGCACCCCAACGAAAGAGACGAGCGGAAATGTCGCATCTTTCGCACCCCTCGGGCGACCCCCAGCGTCAAGACCCAATAGGTCGGCCAAAACTGGCATCCACCGACCCGTCCTGCTGCCCCGAGCACGAGACGAGCTCAGTCCTGCAGCATCGAGAGGGGGATGAGGTCAGTCCTGCTGCATCGTGCGCGAGACGAGCTCGGTCCTGCCGCATCGGGCGCGGGACAAGCTCGGTCCTGCCACATCGGGCGCGGGACGAGCTCGGTCCTGCAGCACCGGGATGTGAGACGATCGGTGGACCGCAGCTGGGAGAGGACCAGCCCATTGATGGGAGTAGCGCCCGACCGCCGAGGAGATGGGGTGAAGGTCGAGACGGCCCGACCGCAGATGAGCCGACGCTGGAGAAGCCGGCCGCTGCCGCGGACAGATCCGTCGAGCCACCGTGAAGCCGCCACGACACCGGGAGGCCATCACCGAGACCTCCCCACGCTGCCGCCCACGGCCGGAGCAGCGACCACGCCCGACTGCTGCCCTACTCGCGTCGCCCGACGACCTCCAAGCGCCGGAGCTGCCGGGCACGCACCACCGGAGCCACCCGCCGCCGGTCGGCCCCCAATGCAAGATCCAGCCGGATCCGACAAGAGACTGGCAGCGCGCCACCACCCGAGACGGGAGCATTGCAGCCGTCCCGCCGTGTGAGGAACGAAGGGAGTCGGAGCGCCGCCACCAGCAGGCCACGCCGCCGCCCTGCTGTTGGATCCCGCGGACATCCAGCGCCGCCACTCGAAGGGGCCGCCCCGCGTTGGCGCCTACAAGAGGAGGGGGAAGAAGGGCC
Source organism: Secale cereale (assembly GCA_902687465.1). Classification (NCBI taxonomy): domain Eukaryota; kingdom Viridiplantae; phylum Streptophyta; class Magnoliopsida; order Poales; family Poaceae; genus Secale; species Secale cereale. The sequence goes on along the minus strand of LR738715.1, from coordinate 4,846,862 downwards.
CCGTCGCCGTCGTGCCCACCGGGCTTTGCCCTACAGAGCTCGCCGGCAACGGTGGGAGGAGGGGAGGGAAGAGGGGCGAGGGACGCGGCAACATGGGATCCTCCCCGATGCGCGTGGGCACGCCGCGGGAGGGGAGAGGAGGAGAGGGTGGGAGGGGGAGCGGGACGGGCCGGGAGGAGCGCACGGTGGCCGGCGGCGGCGAGGAGGCTAGACCGCCGGGGGCGGCGGCGGGGGAGGAAACCCTGGCGGGGGTCGCGGGGGTCGCGGGGGAGCGGGGGGAGCTTACCCTCCTCAGGGTGGTCGTTTTGCTCGAAGGTCCTACTAGTGTTTTTCATCTGGTCGGTCTTTTGGTTGCATTGGATAGAACATACACTTCTACACAACACAAAGCCATCGCGTGGTCCTCCTCTCTTTTCTCCGTCAAAATAGATGCTCATATTTTGGAAATTAATGTTCTCATGTTAAAGAAGTTCATGGAATTAAAAACAATAGTGTTAGGCCAAAACTATTGGCTTGGATTAACAACCTCCACTAGTTTGTGCATAGGTAAGTAGGTAGGTGTACTTTCTTCCCCATCTTCTCCCCTTATGTAAACACTCCTGTTTTGTTTTGTCTTGGAGAATAAAAGATTGTGAGGCTAGTAAAAAAATTCTCATGTTAAGAAAGTTGGAGTGAAATGAAATAAAAAAGTGACAAGAAAAAAAGGGAAAAAGAAGAAACAAAAGGCAAATGAAAAAAAAAGGAAGAAAGAAACAGAAAACAGGAAAACAAATCTGAGAAAAGATTAAAACCAGACATATACAACATCCAAGCAACATACATAAAAAAGGAATACTCCCCCACCCCCAGGCCCCACTCCCCCACAAAAAACAAGCAATGAAAAACGACGCCGGTAACTAGCTGACGTTCCCTTAGAGCATCTCCAGCAGTTCGGCCCCTCAGGACGCCGAAATAACGCGTCCTGGGGGCGAGCCGACGAGAATTTAGGCGTGGGGCGACCGCGTTCCCAGTCGTCGCCCCAGGTCGGCCCCATGGCTACACGAAGTCGGCATTTTTTGACACAAACTCGGCCAAATTCATCCAAACTCGGCGACATTCATTCAAATTTGTACAAAAAATATATATAAAAAACACGGCCTAGTTACGCCGTCCCCGTCGCGCCTCGCCACCGTCCGACCTCTACATGCCTAGGCGCTTGTAGAAGACAGTGTAGTCTCCACCGTTGTCGTCATCGTCCTCGTCCTCGTCCTGCCACCCGCCGCCGTCCCTGCTGCAGCCCTGTCCAGGGTCGCCGACGCGGGATGGCTCGTCCTCCTCGTCGTCGTTGTCGAGGTAGAGGACACCGTCCACCTCGCGGACGGGGCGGCGGTGGCGCGCCTTGTGTTCCTCAAGGGCGCGACGCTGGCGAGCCACTTGCTCGCGGACGTAATCCTCCCTTGCCCACCTCATGGCCGTCTTGTCGGCGGCGTCCATCGCGAGGTGCTCCAGCTTCACCGGGAGCGGCTCCGCCTCGGTTTTCGGCTGGATGAGGCGCATGCTACCGCCGCGGCCTTCCTCGGGGATGGTCAGGGGGCCGCTGCGGGTGCGGTGCCCTAGCGGGGACTCACCCGCCGTGTCCTGCGGCTCGGGCTTGACGGCGAAGGCCGCCGGTGAGCCGCCCGAGGAGGAGGAGGTCGTCGCGTCCGACAACTGCCGCGGCATCCACGAGCTGCCACGGCGGCGAGAGAAGGACGGGGGTGCGGGGGCGGGGTACTCGAGGCGCGGCGTGTTGCCGGCCTCGATGTAGTCAAGGACGTGCTCGAGGATGCGGCCGGGCACACCCCCACCACTCGCGCCGCCCTTCAGTGTTGTGGCGGCCGCGAGGCACGACGCCGTTGGTGGAGGCGATCAGGCCGTCGCGACGGCGGTCGAAATAGTGTCCAGAATGAGTTGTTGTCGGGGGAGGACGCCGGCCATCGCCGCTCCTCCTCCGCCAGCGACGATCTGATGCGGGCGATCTCTGCCCGCCGGTCCGCCTCGGTGGGAGCGGGTGGCACCGGCACGCCGCCGGCACTCAGACGCCACGCGCCCGACACCCTCATGTCCGAGGGAGCCGCGTAGTCGGCCTCGAATAGGAGGCGCGCCTCCCACTCGTGAAGGTGGCGGCGGCCGAAGCCGTTCTTCGCCGCCGAATCGTCTGGATACCGCGCTGCCTTTGCTCATCGGCGGGGGGAGTGGA